>VXAY01006934.1:355321-440521 GCA_013399855.1 Oxyruncus cristatus | reverse complement strand
TCCCCCATACCTCTGCACTTTTCTCCACCGACCTTGGTAGCTGCATTGTTATCTCTTGCTTTCTGCCGCTCCTCTCGGGGCTGGAACTCCTTCTGTCTCAGCTGAGCAGTTTTTCTTTGGAGTTTCTTCTCCACTCTGCTACCTGCTCCAGCCGGAGGCTTCGGTGCCATGCCTGCCCCTGGCCCAAGGCCAGGGGCGGAGGGCTCTGGCCCCCCACTCG
This sequence comes from Oxyruncus cristatus, assembly GCA_013399855.1. Lineage (NCBI taxonomy): Eukaryota > Metazoa > Chordata > Aves > Passeriformes > Cotingidae > Oxyruncus > Oxyruncus cristatus. Next base: position 440,301 of record VXAY01006934.1, on the reverse strand, counting down.
GGGAGGCCTCGCCACCTCACTTACATCATGGCTCCGAGTTCCTTCTGCCCCACACACAACTACAACCACAACGACAACAACCCTTCTTTTCCGGTTTGAGTTAAATTATGTAATTCGTAGAGACGTCACAGAAGTCTCTAATTGGCTACCTAGCCGGAATTTCACCTGGAACTAACCATCTTCTACCCTAAAACTGAGGGGGATGTGCTAAACCATGACACTGCTTCTTGCCAAGTTAAGTTAAACTTACCTGGTCATATGAACATAAATGCATTAAGAATGACTATATTCAAATATGTACTGATTTTATTTAATCTTTAATTTGTGTAATGTATTTCTCTGTATGGACCAAAATCATCTGAGGACAGATAATGTAAAAATGTAAATACAAGTGTCTAAAGCTGAGTAAGGTTTTCCCATCTTAACAGGTCTACGTAAGGCCTCTCAGACTCAGAGAAGCTACTTACCATCACAAATTCTCTCTGAAATAAGGAAGAACTACACTGAGAAAGGGTTCAGCTACAAACCAGAAAGAATTCCAAGTTCAGGTTCACAGGTGGTCCCTCCTCTGGAAAGATCCCTGGCCCAGCTCTATGACCAATATAAGGGGCGAGGCAGCACCACAAGGACTGAGAGAGCAACCTGAGGCAGAGCAGTTTGGACTGTCCCAAGCTGGGGTGGGAGATGTGTTATGAGCCAGAAACTCCTCCACTTCTATGCCATAAGACCCAGCTTCACTATGTGACTAAGAACATACTTGTGATTTTCTTCACTGGCTATAAGATAAATCTAATAATCATCTGAAACCAGAAGCTGCCCATCATTAAGGCAGTTGAGGTAAGGCAAACCAGACCTTCCTTAGTCCTGTCCCAGGCACAGGATCATAGATCAGAATTGTTTGGGTCATAAGGACCTTTGAAGACCATCTAGTCCAACTCCTCTGCCACGGTCAAGGATATCTTTCACTAGGTCAGGTCGTCATTAGCTCAGGGTTACATCCCTGCCATGCTCTTGCTTTCTCTCTCTAGGGGGTAAGGGAAAACTATTTTTGTCTGGACCTTTTTACTACCCCAGTCTCTGCTTTCAGACTCCTCCCATACAGCCCAACTGGGTTTTGGAGTTGGCAGGAGATCTTTCGGAGCCCCCCATGTAGTAACTCTTTCACCAAGGTCAGATCCTCATCACACAAAAATCAACATGACTTCTCTCTGACAGAAAAAAAAGAAAAGCCCTTTTACTCCATCTGGGTGAGGTCAGACCCAAAGTTCCTATCTGAGAACACTGATGTCAAACAACAGGGTGTTTAAATCATAATGGTTTGTCGAGTGCTCCGAGAGCTTCAGATGGAACACAGGGTGAAGTGCAGTGCACTAGTCTTGTGTAAATAATTTCAGGTGTCCTTTGGATGTTTGCAAATATTTCTGAACATGAACCAAAACTGAACTGCAGTGATTTTCAAGTGTTCAGCCAGCCCTCAAAGCAAGGCCCATTTTGACATGGGCTTCAAGTTTATGTGTTGAGTATTTCTGGGTGATGCTGTGTGAACTCACAGTGTGAAAATATTCATTCTTCACCTCCTTTAACACTTACACAGGGCTATCATGGATTAACCCCAACTAGCAGCTAACTACCAAATGGTTGCTCTCTTTCTCTCTCTTTTTCTTTGTGTGTGTGTCCTAAAAGTAAAACCCACAGGTTCAGATAAGAACTGTCCAAAACACAGGAAAAAAAAAGAAAAAAAAGAAAAAAAATAATACAATAACAATATACAAATGCATTGTATTATAATATATAAATTATCACACCATTGTTTCATAATTATACCATAACATACCATACTGAATAATACATAATAATATGCTTATATCTTGTATTATAATAGTATCAAACAATACTTAAATATATTATCATTATTATTGATTTCGTTGTTCTTTTTGTAATTAAAAGAAGAGAGGGAGAAATAAACCCCAAGAATAACTAGTGATGCTCACCATAATTTCTCCCCACCCACTGACCAATGCCCAGCATCTCCCCAGGCAATGACAGGCAGCTCCTGGCCAATCCTCCCAGTTTATACACTGGGCATGATGCTCCCTGGTGTGGAACATCCCTTTGGCCACTTCAGGTGACCTGTCCTGGCCATGGTCCCCCCCAGCTTCTCGTGCAGCTCCTCACTGGCAGAACATGCAAAGTCCTTGGTTTTGGGTGAGCACAGCTCAGCAACGGCCAAAACATCAGTGTGGTATCAACACTGTCCTCACACTACATCCAAAACACAGCACTCATATTCTACCTATAAAGGCTTTCCTGAGCCTCCTTTTCTCCAGGCTAAAAACCATCAGCTGCTCCTCATCAGACTTGTGCTCCAGACCCTTTCCCAGATCTTTTGCTCTTCCAGGGACACTCTCCAACACCTCAATGTCTTTTTTGTAGTGAGGACCCCAAAGCTGAACCCAGGATACCAGTGCTGAGTACAGGGGTCATCAGCAGCTCTGGGAACTTGAACCCCTGGTTCAACTGGCCAACTAAATGAGGTTGTTGAAGATGACTATCTGGACTATACAAATATACAAGTGTGCTTTTTTTCCCAGTTATTTTCACCTCATAAATCTCTGAGTGACTATTCAACTGCACTGGGGAAACCGAGGCAGGTACACTCACAGGAATTCTGCTGAGGGTATCCATCACTGCCTTCTGTTTGTAAACCTTCCTGCATGCCCAGCACAGACCAGAATCTACCCTTGGCACCTGATTCCTCAGGAAGCTTTGTTTCCAGTACAGCTCCTTCCCACTGATTTTCCTTCCTTGCGGTTTCTCGGCATCCCTGGAGGCAGGGGTACAGCTGGCTGCTAAAGACAGCCAACCAAAGGGACAAGAGATGAGCAAGAAAATGCCACAGAAGCCCTTGATAACAATGTTAGTAAGAATCAGATTCTGGAAAGCCAACAGGAAGACTGTTGACTCATAAAAGTCAGTATGTCAAAGAGCCAGCATAGCAGCCAACGACATCAACCACAGGTTGGGTGGACCAGTTACTCAAATTAGGAGCTAAACTGTAATTTTTCCATTTTTTCATACATTAACCTTTGTCCTCAAATATAAATAATACCTAAATACACTTTACCTTTCTTTGGCTGGATCAGAATCAGTCTTTGGTTTGCTGCCTAGCTGAGGGACACAGGTACATGTCCATTTATCCCAACTCTTCTGCTTGTAGCGCTTCTTTCACAGCACATCGAGCAGATAACTGGGCAGACAGTGAGTTTGTATGGAAACATTTGCAGGGTGATTTTGTTGATCTGTTTTCTACATCTACACCAAGATGAATCGCACCCTAGAAATCACCGGGGGTGCTGATCAACCCTTTAGAGTTAAGGAACCCATTGTAGATACCTGAGACAGGGACATCTACACCCAGTGAGGTGAATCCCAGTCCTGGGCTGGTTCCACAGAAGTAATGAATAACCTGGATCTTCAGCAATAAGCACCTGGAGCAGGCTTTTGGCAGGCACATGGTGGAAAGCTGGCACATGGTTCAGGATTCTATGGATGGTGTTCAGCCTTGTGAAGGTGTGTGGAGTGGACGTGTTCTCACTACACTGAAAAATAAAGGTAACCTTCTACAGGCTCAAAAAAGGGGTTGCTGCAGACTCTTCATTTGTTTGAAGAACATCTTCATCTTCTCATGTGTCACATACAAAGGGATAAACCTTTACTCACTAAGAACCACAGGCAGCACGTGTGTGCCCTGCTCATTCCCATTTCCCATTGGACAACTAACCAGCAGTTGCCTGCGTTGGTTCTCTCTGATGGTTACAACTATTAATAGTAACTCAGGAATAATATTTAAAGCAGGAAACAGCCTGATAAGTTAGCACAGCAACATGACTATGTGAAAGGTATTGATCCACAATGCCTTCAAAAATAATAAAGATACGTTTTGCAACTCTTGATTTTTTATGGGGTTTTTTTTTGGTATTTATTTTTGTTGGTTTATTTAAAAAAAATATTTTGTTGTTGATTTATAACTATGTTGATGTATTTGAATCTTGCACATTGAACATATGCTCCCTGCCAGGAATAAGCAATGAAGCAGCAAACGACTGAGCATCGCTGCAGGAAGAGAAATGTTGAGAGCATCAGTAGAGCTTGTGGGTCTTATTCCGTGTTCATACACATGGACGAAAGAAATTGGTCAAATCTTCCTTCCCCTACTGTGTTATTCCTTATCCAGGTGGGGAGACAGAGTCTTGGCCTGCAGAACGAGTAGATAAAACTTCCAAAACCTTTGGAGGGAAGAGGCGATGAACGAAAGTCACGTGTATCTCCACTGCCTACTGAGAAGGTTTTAAACAAAAAGGGTTTTCATCCACAGGTGACATTTTTCCACATATATTTCCTGAAGGATTCAGATAAGACCATCAATTAAAGGAAAACTAACAGCATAGCTAACTTGTTAATTTTTAAAAAATTGTTCACTTCAGACTTGTTTTACAGTCACTGGAATAAAAGGTTAGCTCTGGAGCTGATCTGGTTGATTTCTCCAAAATCACCTGCGTTAGAATAAGAGAAACTGCCTCCTCTGACTCTAAAGTGAGCTTAAAAAATGACATTGACGTTTTAAGTTCCTAAATTTGGGACAAATGGGTTGCACCCTACCTGTCCCCCAATCAGGACACCGAGCTCAAGTGTTGTGCCAACTTCCAGACAGCTTCTGAGTGAGGAAAGAGCCCAGTAGGTGTTGTGGCACAGCTCTGGATTTTCAGTCAACAGAGTAACTGACTTTGCTGTGCCTGCAGGCAGGCAGGAGGTCATTAGTCAGTGCCTAAAAAGCCACCAAGTGATCCAGCCCGACACGAGCAGGCACCTTGTAGAGGCAGGAACGAAAACAACAGCGGGGAGAAGGGCCAGGCTGAAAAGCTGAGCTCAAGATCTTGCCTCAGCCGTGAATTTCGTATGAATTTGGTTCACCTCTCTGTTGGTTTGACTCATCAGCCCAGGGGTGGTGTCTCGAGATAGAAATAGAAGTGGTGGTGATGTCACCAGAGATCTGAAGCTGCCCACATTGGCTGGTAATAAGTCCTGCCTTGGGAGAAGCAGAGAACAGAGAAATCTTAACTCTGCTTTTAAGCAGAGCATCACCTCAAACAAAAAGAGTTAGTTTCTTGAAGGTATATCCCCTGTCTGGGACTGCATTTCCAAGGATTTTTCACAGAAATCCTGATCCCAGAGTCAGTCTCTCTTATCCACCTTGCCTGGCAAACAAATACAGAGCTAATCAGGCAGCGGGACTCGATGATCCCTGTGAGTCCCTTCCAGCTCAGCCTAATCTGTGATTCTGTGATCAAGTACCAAGCACTTGTGTCAACAAGAAAAAGAAGTTTCTAGAAGATCTTAAATCACTTTTGATCTGCTCTAATGACTTCAGGTATGTGAATATTTGGTTGCTTCTTGCCTTGTCACTCAGCAATGAAAGCAATGGAAAGTCAAACAAAGAAAGGGAACTGAGTCTGATTCCCTCACTAGTTGTTCAGGCAACACAAACAGTAGAAATAATGTCGATTATCCCTCCCAGTTTTGGAAGCAAAGGTTAAAAACAAGGTCTAGTGCTCGTTTAGTGCAGAGTTTCCAAGACTTGCCAAGGAAGATCTGAACTCCTCACAGGGGGTGGCAGAGACATCAGAAAACAGAAAAGGTAACTTTCAAAATCAGCATTCGGGACTTTCATCTGGGGCTGTTCAGCCTGGAATAGAGAAGGCAGTGGAGAGGCCTTAGAGCTCCTTCCAGTGCCTAAAGGGGATCCAAGAGAGCTGGAGTTGGACTTTTTATGAGGGCATGGAGTGATAAGACAAGGAGGAATGGCTTCACACTGGCAGAGGGCAGAGTTAGATCAGACATTAGGAAGAAATTCTTCCCTGTGAGGGTGGTGAGGCCCTGGCACAGGTTACCCAGAGAAGCTGTGGCTGCCCCTAGATCCCTGGAAGCATCCAAGGCCAGGTTGGATGGGGCATGGAGCAACCTGGGCTAGTGGAAGGTGTCCCTGCCCATGGCAGGGGGTGGAACAAAATTGGAACAAGATGATATTTAAAGTCCCTTCCAACCCAAACCATTCTGGAATTTTCTATGCTTCTATGATTAGCGGTTAAAAACTGTAATTTTCAGGCCCTGATCCTGAAATTGCTTTCCCACAGCTAAAAACAGAAGCACTCTTACAATTTCATTAGGAGGATGTAGCATACAAGGCATTTTGATGTAGCACTTATGTATAAATTCCATTACCTTCCTGCCAAACACGAGGAGTAGTCTTGAAACAGTCAGAAGAAAAAAAAAAAACCTCTTCGTGTTTACATTTTCCCATCAACTGCACTGAGGGAGGAAAATTCTTTAATTGCTACTCCTCTGTGTGATTCTCTTCAGATCAGTAAAAATTCTCCTTAAATGAAGATTAACACACAGGAAAGTAAGGAAATACATAATATCAAAGGAGGGATAACTTACAAATTATATTTTGGAGTGGGGGTTATTGTGGTGTTACCACAAACTCTTGCTTGGCAAGAAAACTGTGCTTCAAAAAGCAACAAACTCTGCCTCAAGATCAGCTAAAACATTCAGTTGCAATCCACAGGCACTTAGGAAAATCTGTTTTTTCTCTGCCATTCCCATGTTTGCTGGTTTTCCAGTTGGCAGCTGCAATCTATAAATAGCTGGGGAGATGATTAGTCTGAGAGAGGAGACGAAATGATTCACAAATGAAATAATTGCGGCACATCTGTGCAGAGCTCTGCAACCCAAATTGTGACACCAGCACAGGGGTTGTTGGGCACAGAAGGGCAGGTACCAAAGAGAAGATCCAGACGTGTTTTACATCACCATGACAAGGAAGTTGGTCATACTCCATGGTTACTAAGGATCTGATCCCAAACATACTGTCCTCTGAAAAGCTCAGGGACTGGTTCAGCATTCTCCAACCAGCCTTGCTTTTTAACATGTGCTTCCAGAAATTCAGCTGCAGGAGCAGAAACACCATTTGATTCCATTAGGTGGAAAATGCCACCTCTTCATGTACTGCTCGCACACCATCCTGTCTTCTCAAACAATATTGTTGTTGGCCTCGCTTGGATAACTGAGCCAGAAAAAATTTGCTGTTGGTTTTCACACTGACTCTTGTATTGATTTCTCTCCTGTGGTTTGTAAAACATGCTCCTTTTCTCTGGTTCCCAGGATTTCTTCCCTGCAGGAAGCAAGGCTCTATTGCAAAGGCCTCGCTGCATTTCTGTGAAATGTCTCTACTTGGCATGGGCTTTTCAAAAGCTTTTCTCTCTGCTTTCTGAAGACCCACAATGAGTTTTAGTTTCAATAACACTCTCGCAAAGTTTTCTTAAAGGAGAAAAAAGGGAATAAAAATATGATTTTACAAGATCAAGATCATGTTGCTTGAAAAATTACTAAGAGCCAAGTGTGCACTGAAGCGTATTTGTTTGGATGTCTTATAAATAAAGACAGAGAAGCTTGGGTGTTGCAAGATCAGACGATCTTCTCCAAACTCAGAATAATTCAGAATTGCCTTCAGAGGTTATTAAATTCCTCTCTGAGTTATTAAATTCCACTACCATTCCACGTGGTCTTGCCTCAGTGAGATTTTAGAGGTTTCTAGCACATCTAAAAATTCGGGATGACATCATGACTCAATCCCAGCAGAAGTACCAAGTTGCAACATGTGAATGAAGGAGGGTAAAATTAGATGGGACATTAGGAAGAAATTCTTCCCTGTGAGGGTGGGGAGGCCGTGGCATAGGTTGCCCAGAGAAGCTGTGGCTGTCCCAGATCCCTGGAAGTGTCCAAGGCCAGGTTGGATGGGGCTTGGTGCAACCTGGGCTGATGGAAGGTGTCCCTGCCCATGGCAGGGGGGGGGACTGGATGATCCTTAAGGTCCCTTCCAACCCAAACCATTCTATGATTTGCCATCTCGTTTTTCTTCAAGACAGTTGTGGAACAAAGGACACACCACAGGAAAAGTGGCACTGACAGTGGATCATGTAGAAGGTGGACAACATGACCTGGACGAGATAAAGAGGGTCATGCACTCACCTGAGCCAGGAGTTCAGAGCCTGAGTGCTCCATTCCTCCCACAATCAAGAGTCCTTCTCTATCTGTCTAAGTCAAAGTTTATGGATCTTCTGTTGCTACTGTGGATGAGAAAGCTGCATTTACTTCCCATTATTTTAGCTATGCAAAAGTCCAGCTTGATCTAATTCTCTGTATTTCTTTTGTAACAGGAAAAGAGATAAGCAGTTTTAGAGAGAAAACCATCATACATAGTTTGGCATTTAGAATAAAGAAAGTCCACGAATGTGAGTGTTTAGAAGAGTGGGTACTTAGCTGTTTTTATCTTCAGGGAAGTACTACCCCAAGAAAAGATTGAATCCTGCAATTAACCCTGTGGGACACCAGGGAATTGTCATTGAAATAAATCCTACACACAGATCTCATATTTTGACAGCAAAGAAGTCAGATATTTTGTGCCAGCCAGCCCTTAATTAACTGCTATTGAGGAAGGTCATTCCTCAGACAGCACTCAGAGCAGTCTCTTAACATTTTATGACAGCTGTGAGATAAAGCCATCTCCATCCTAAATATTGAAAGCTGATTTGAGATAATACCTCTGCATTCTGACTGCTGGGTAATGTTCTGTTCTTTAACATCTCTGTTTTTTTCCCCTTTTGGCCATGCCCAAAACAGTAATTTTGATCCACCCAAAGGATAAGTGAGACAGTCTGTGAGGATCATGTTCTCACACATAAACATTAAAAAAAAACCCCAACCCAAACTAAACAAGCAAACAACTCAATTTACTGAGACCATACTGAACTGTTTGCAAATCACTCTATAAAGAGTAAAATCCTCAAAAATCAGGGATGGAGTTACTTACTAAGTTTCCCCTCAATTCTAATATCACTACCCTGAAATACTTCTCAGGATGAATTAGATGCTGCTGGAAATGTTGCTTCAAATACAAAAAGTCATGCTCTTTATCAGTCACCAAAGGGAAAAGAGCAAGAGAACTTTACTCCTAAACACTCTCACTTCTTGTTTAGGATCCAACTCAAAACAAAACTGCTGTGGTAGAAGCTTTAGAGACTGAAAAGGGTTTGGGAACAACCCCAATACCTGATGATGTGTAGAGAAAAACATCAATCTTTTATACAGATTGTATAGGGAACATGTATATCATGAAACAGGCCATTAACATTATCTCACAGTGCTCAGAAATGTACCAGTGAACTGGCTACATACCAAGGAGCTTCCTGTTGGGAAAAATGACAGCAGTAAATGTGGAATTATTCTGCAATATAGCATCTACCTCTAGTGATTCCTGATTTCCAAGCAAAAAGGAGAGATGGCCCACCCATTACCTCGTGTTCAGGGAGCAGCATCAGCGGGGGAGCCCTACAAAGGAAGGTGGGCCAGGAGCTGAGGGTGGTAGAAAGGCAGACAAGGGATTGCCCTGCCCAAAAGTACAGTCCCTCATTAAACAAGGAGAGCGAAACAGACCCAGTAACAACAGTCATCACCATCCAAGCACCTGGATGAGCAGGGAGATCTGTAGGGCCGTGGCAGAGTCAAGATCAAGCCAGGAAGATGCAGCAAGGCGAGGTCAGGATCAACAGGGCACAAAGCTGGGCACAAGGTTTTGAATCTCATGGACGTAGGACAAGGAACTGACCTTAAATGCAGCTCCTACACAACCCCAGGGAGGTTTCTCGCAAACATATGTAATGTTTTCTAGTAATCCCACAACTGCCTCTTTCCCAGGAGCAAATATCACCTTCTTAGGAAAAGTGCCTTAAGAGAAAGGAAATCGGATGCTGAAGCCTATCAGGTTGGATTTATTACTGGATTGTTACAGTGTGTTAAAAGGAAACCTAAGACTGGTCTTGCCTCCTGACTGAATCTGTGAGATGAATCCATCAGGCTCGTATCATGCTCATCCTGCACAGTGAGAACTGCAGATCTGCAGAGATTGCAGAGCTGCATTGCTGCAAGACTGCCAGCTGTGGCCATGGAGCTGGGAGAAATTATCATCACCCACAGCATTCCTTTTCACTTGGAGTCCATCCAGGCTTGCCAGACAGAGATCTGACCTCATTGTGGGGGAAATATAAACGTGGGAGTCACGGATGGGTGAAAGCTCAAGCAGCATGTTGTGGTATGGCATTACTTCTAGCTACAGCCTAGAAAAAAACCCCACCACAAAACAACCCTGTGACACGGCAGAGTGGAGTCAAACATTCAAAATCAGAAAAGGAACTTTCCACTGGAATGGAGTGTCAGCTGACAAAAAGCAGCAGTGTTGATTAATAATATTTATTAGAAATTAACATTGAGATCAGTGAGATACTACACAAGGCACAGGCACATGTACTTGCAAGAAATTGGTGCAGAATTGGAACAGGATCTAAGAAATCACTCTGGAGGAAGCAATGCAGCTACCCAATTAGAGGAAAAAGGAACAAAGGAAATTGGAGGTGATAGAGCTTGTCTGGGCATGTAAGACATGAGCTAATGACACCAAAACATGACAGAGGGGCACGTGGGGGAATAGGTGAATGAGTAATGACTTGGTCTGGTGGAAAGGTAGCTGGAGTAAAACAATTCTACCAATGCTAGAACCTTTCATGTGAGAGTGTAAAACAGGTATTACCTCAAAAAGGCAGCACATTGTAAAGCCCAGCTCAGCACAACAGGGCTGTTGTCACAAATGTCAGAAGAAAATTCAAAGTTAGTGTTTGAAGACTGTACATTTATCCTTCTCATATAATCACATGCATCTGCTTGTGGCAAGAAGGGAATTTGCTGAACATGGTGATAGACTTGTCAACAAAATTGGGAATCACTGAATAGTGATTAAATACCTCAGCCAGAGTACATAAAATGGGACAGAAAGGGAATTACTTTCAGCAGACAGATGGGATGTTCCTCACAAAGAACGTGCAACCAAATGCCGCTGAAAGAGATGATGTCTCATTCTCCTGCACCAGGGAGTACAACAACCAATTTAAGGCCAACAAAGATTGTCTCAAGACATGTCCTCCCTTGAGTCAAACTGCTTCCTATTTCAATTTGCAGTAACAGGAAGGTTTAACTTTTCCAGCAGGAAGAGTCAAAAATATCATTTAAGCCTTGATTTGGAATGGAATGAATTTAAGGCAGAGGAAGAAAAAGTTTAGAACATAGCACAGTTAGTAAAGAGATCATAACAACAACGAAAGAAATTAAATAAGAAAGAAACTTATGGGTTTTGTATGTTCCCAAAGTTCTTTTCTTGCTACCCACAGAATATATGGCCCAGGAGACAAAGGAAAGAATCAGTCCTTGTAACTTAATGCAGCGTTTGGTGGTGGAGGCAAAATCATGGCTCTGTGAGAAAACACACGACTCTTCCAATGCCATGAGCCACACTAATAGCTTAATAGAACTTTAGGGAAAAATGGAGTGCAAACTTGTTAATTTTTCAGTGAGATATTTGTCTCCATGATCTCATTTGTCCCTGCTCTGAGTCACCACCAAAATCACATTTGCTTACACAGGCACCTTTTGGATAATTCATCACCACTCAAACCCTAATTCACAATTTCCCAAAGTACATGCACCCTAAATCACTACTGAAATCTCTCCTGCCAGATTGCTGACATACAAACCCAACATATCAGCTTCATCTTTAATTTACTCTCTAAGACTGTTTTGCATGTTTACAGAAAGCTCCCCTGAGCAGCCCCATCATGCCAGGTCTGAAGGTGTCAGCAGCATCAGTCACAGCTCAAGACTCAGCACTGGCTGCACTAACTACTAACTAGGGTAAGTAAAGCCCACCCAAGCAGAACAAACCCCATGTTTGGAAGTAAGCAGATGTTAATAATTCACTGTGCATTCAAGAAGTGGCTGGAAAATGAAAAGCCAATACCAGCGCAGTGCAGCAGCCCACACTTTGTCTGATTGAGAGGAAGCACCTTCAGCCCTGAATGTCGATGTGAAGTCTTGCCTTTTTTACAGTGCCTGTGACAAACTCACGCAAACATTCAGGCTGATGGTCCTTGACTAGCAAGCAAAGCTCTCAAGTCTGCCAAGCAACTGTGCAGCCTGGATTTTCACCCCTGAGAAATGGCATTTCTCTGAAGTCGGAAGTGTGGAAGGAGTAACAACCTCCAGTGGCATCCACCTGTTAAAAAAAGGCTTTATTTCAGAGCCTTCAAGGCAGATCAAATAATTTATAGAATCACAGAGTTATAGAATAATTTGGGTTGGAAGGGACCTTAAAGGTCATCCAGTTCCCCCCCCTGCCGTGGGCAGGGACACCTTCCACTAGCCCAGGTTGCTCCAAACCCCATCCAAACTGGTCTTGAACACTTCCAGGGATGGGGCAGCCACAGCTTCTCTGGGCAACCTGTGCCAGGGCCTCCCCACCCTCAGAGCAAATAATTTCTTCCTAACATTCAATCTAAACCTGTCCTCTGTCGGTTTAAAGCCTGATCTTTTTCCATTGGAATACACAACTACCAATAGGCAGAGTTCTGATTAAAATGTACAGGGATAACTGTTTTCACTTTCTGAAAACCAAAATCTGACAGGCATAACGTGGTTCCCATTCAATTCACAAAAGGAGTGTGCAGTCTGGTGCACCAGGGCATTTGCAGGCAAAGTAAGAAATAGTTTCTTAAATTTAAAAGCCATTTCCAGTATTTCTATTTGTGTCCATTACATCTTGTCCTGTCATTGGATTCCTCTGGGAAGAGCCTGGCTCCATCTTCTTCCCTTCCTCCCATCAGGAATAAGTACACATTCAATCTGAAGGTAATTTCAGAACAAATATTAGAATATATTGCATCAACATTTCTACTTCAAGGGGTTGATTGAGTACAAGGCCTGCAAACAGACACTGTCAGCCTGGGAATTCAAATTCATAGAGTAATACACTGGTATTATATTTGAACATAATACTTTATTTATATACAACCAATATAAATGGTAACAAACCCTGGATTTGTTGCAGCCCCTCACCACGGGTTTGTTGGTTGGTTTTAGGGTTGGTTTGTGTTTTTGGGGGGGTTTTTTTGCTAATAAATAGAACAAATGGCAAGTCTTACCAGAAAAACACAGAGAAGCTTTAGAGCTTAATTGGCTTCTACATTTGGGTCAGCAAATGTTCCTGCTACAAAGCCAGGGAGGGATTCTTGCAACCTATTCATGTTTCTCACCAGCACAACAGCAGCTAAAAAGGTAGGCAACCATGGCTACCGTGGGGGGATCAGCAAACTTCTTTTCACAGCTGTAAATATTTGTAGTGGAGCCAATTAGAGGCAGCGTGTTTTTGTTAGCATCGCCTGGGAAACATCAATAGCTCCTCCAAAGAATCCCCCACCTCTCCTTATCCTGCTGGCAGTGACTGAACCGTGGTGTCAGCTCTGGTAGCTGATGGTGCCTCCTGCACACTCTGTTACAAGCTCTGCTTGTACCAGGTGAGAAACTGGCTCTGACAAGGAACTAAGCTTCTTCTGGAGGCACTGAGAGCCAGAGTTCCTGCTCCTCAGCTCTCCACTGGGACTGCAAAACCAGGAGGTCAAATATCCCAGGCAGTGAGCTTCATTGTAACCCAGCTGAAAGATTTCAGGATCCTTTTATGCAGCTGTTTGAATCAAAATCCCTGTTCTGAGGAAACACCTTTCAAGGACATTTGGGCACTGATGCATCTGCTCCCAGGGGGAATTCCATAAGAGCCACATCCCTACAAATCATAGCTAAAATGCTGTTTTCTTTCACTCAGAGTGTAAAAGCAAATATAACCTCATAAATCTGGGAAACATTTACAGAGCAATTACCGTGTGCTTTGGGGTACCTTGCATAGGAGGATGTAACTATATAAGGTACCCCAAAACTCAAGGTACCTAATGCAACATACCTCTGCTACAAGTTTTTTTTTTAAATAAAGGGGTCTGTGTGTCCTGTCAGTTTTACAGACCCTTTGCCATGTCTGAACATCCTTGACTGGTAGTTGTCAAGCACTTCACTGACATTCAGGACAAAATCTGACCGGTGTTCAGAAAAGGTAAAGGTGTAGCACAGGGAGTAGGTCAAATAGTAACCCCAAAACTGATCACAGAACCATAAAATCAGAAAAACTTTCTCAGACCATCGAGCCCAGCTGTTAACTCAGCACTGCCCTGTTCATCACTAAACCACGTCCCCAAGTGCCACATCCAAACGCCTTTTGAGCACTTCCAGGGAAGTTATGTGCTATGTGGATGAAAGGACATTTGAAAAAGTTCCTATTAGTTGCACATTAATATCTCCCCTTTGATTTTTAGAAGCTCTACTGCTGACTCCCAAGATCTGTAGCACAGTTCATCATGGCAAAACCACTTTAAAATGAAGTATGGCTGTAAGCACATCAATCACCTTGAGTAGCTCTCTCTGTGCTTCATCTCAACTCTTAGTATTTCCCCTGGTTTCCTAATTTAAAGAAAACATCAGTCCTACAAGCTGCCAGGTGGTCAGAGAAACAGGGCCGTGGTTCCACAGAGGAACCACGTGGTCTTGGATGCGTCATGAGAATTCCTGCACTATCCTTGCACGAGGGAAGGGCAGCTGAACCCACGGTGAGCACAATGCAGAGGTGTGATGATTCTCCCCTGCTACAGGAAGCTTTAATTCCAGGCATTTCCCACTGCCCCGAGCATCCATGCAGGCAGCAAGACTGCAACTGCTCAGTAGACACTCAGAGAGGTAAGACATGTATGGCATGAAAGAAAGTGAGCATGGAAAAGTGAGTTAACCCCCCATGTTTTATTTTATTTTTTTTTTAACCAGCCTCAAAGCCTTTCCTACTTTGGAGTGAAGAGAGACAAATGGAGGAGAGGTGTCAAACGGATCATTGCTTCTGCAAGCATTTTGGAAGCTCTTTAGTATCTTTTCCTGCCCTTTTTACTGATGCATCGATTGAAATGTTGCAGTTTTCCAGTCAGAAGCAGCAGGCAGCAACCACAACAGCAGCAGAGGTGCTAAGCTATCAGTGTCGGGGGGTGAAGGAGCAGGAGTCACAGGCACCCTGCTAACAGATCCCAACGTGTCTGCTTTCCCAGGGAAGTGGTGCAGTTGTTTGCTGTCAGCTGGGATAACGGGATCATCGCTCAGGCGCTCCAGGATGCAAACATCATCGACTTCCACGAACAGGAAGGTGACAGCTCACACTGCGATAACTACCACGGTGCCTCATTTCTCATGCTGTTGTATAAATCCTCGGGACAATAATGGTCAACAGACTCGTTCAGAAGGCTGAAAAGATTCTGGGATGTCAATGCATCAAGATTAGGTGAATATAATTCTGTAGCTGGGCAGATTTGG
The DNA here is from genome assembly GCA_013399855.1 of Oxyruncus cristatus. Lineage (NCBI taxonomy): Eukaryota > Metazoa > Chordata > Aves > Passeriformes > Cotingidae > Oxyruncus > Oxyruncus cristatus. Next base: position 424,905 of record VXAY01006934.1, on the reverse strand, counting down.
ATAGAACTGCAAGAAATACGCCCTCAGACTCACCAGCCTGACTAAAGGCTTGATGCTGTTAGAAATCTGCACATTTACATCTGTCCAGGTGATCTGGGAACTCCCAGTCCCTCAGTTAATTATCACAGAAGAGAAGGTGTCTTGGAACATAATGGTGGATGAAACATGACCTCCTTTAGCTGCCAAAACCAGTACCAAGCAATGCCACGTCTTTGCAAGTCTCTTGCCTAAAAATTTGATAAACCAGTGTTGTTTTGGATCACAAAGAGAAAACAATCGAGGGCCTCTTGTGCAGTAGCATTTTGTTGACAGCAGCATATTCAACTACATAATAGTAAAGCCATTATCAAATTAGAGGTGAGACAACTGCCAGTCTATTAATTCCGCAAAGAACTGAGCTCTGCACACTAGAGCTTAGTGCAGGCCATGATTCTGTGTTATCAAATGGCTCAATTTTAATAACGCTATAAAGAAAACAGAGACCCTACTCCAGTAACTTCAGCCTTTGGGAGAACATGCAGGTAGCAGTTTATATCAAAGGTAACATCCCAAACCATGGGCAAATAAACACGTAGCTGAAGTACTGCAGAGTAGGTGGAAGGTGGGAGAACCTGACTTGTAGGGTTATCATCCTTTCGACGATCACCATAGGCTTCTCTCACTCCATCCAGGCACCAGGAACTTTAAGCAGCAGATGGGGGAAGAAATTGGATAGTTTACCATCTAATCCCATCCTTTTGTTAATTTCCATTCTATTTTCTGTATTTGCAGTGGGAGTTTGTGCCACAAGGGATATTTCCCAAATGTTCCCTGGGATTTGGGTGTTCTCTGTAGGTTCCTCTCATCTCTTCCCTACTGACACAGACTGTCCCATGAGAAAGGGCCGATGCTCTTCCTCTCATCAGAGTCCATGATCACAGCACTAACAATGCAAGGAGCCCTTGGGAAGGTGGAGTCATCAAATCACGGAATTTTTTAGGTTGAAAAAGACCCTGGAAATCATCAAGTCCAAACTTTAACCTAATGCTACCAAGTCCACCTTGTCCCTAAGCACCACATCTACATGTCTTTTAGGTACCTCCAGGGGTAGTGAGTGGCTCTATCTCCCTGTAGCACCCAATCCACTTTGTTTCTCTCACACACACGGGATCATCAAAACTAGGAGACCAAACAGCATCACTGAGCAGTGAGTGCAGCATTATTTCACTTATTTCTTTGAAAGGTGTTTCTTTTTCAATCAGGGATTTCACAATTATTATCACCCCATCTTAATTTCTAACAAAAAGAAAAGAAAAAAAAAAAAACAGTAACTTTTCACTGTGCTGCTGTTTGGATGTTGCAACTTCTACACCATCCAATGCTGTCTTACTGTAGGAAAACACCTGTCTGCCTTGTACTAGGTCAGACTCTTCAGAGAATGGGGAAACAGCCTGTGGATCACAGCAGGATCCAGCTGGTCCTGGGGAAAATGTTCTGTAGAATATGAACTCAAGTACAGCCTGAGGAAACCACTGAGGTGACATCACTGCAGAACAGAAGTCACTGGGTATGTGAAGATCTGACAAGAAGAGTAAAGAGGGATGAAAGGAGAGAGACAACAGATAAATTAAGAGAGGGCTCCGAGTCTGTAGAGAAGGAGTTTAAAAGCTTCCTATTGTGTGATGTTCAAGGTGGCTCCTACCACACACAGGGGATTTGGACAAGCGCACAGGTCACACTGAGCCACTGCACAGTACCCTTTCTACACCGTACTCAGTGCCAGCTCTGTGTGTCCAACCTCTCCTAAATGCCATTCAGCAAATTTTATTTCTATTTGCTTATAAAATGTGATTTATTTCATGTTTGAGTCTGTCATGCATTTTTAATAATGCAAGATTTTATGTTTCCTATATGGTCTTCCCTCTCTGTGCTGAAAAACAGGACTGGCAAGGGTGAGGGTCAACAGAAGCAGAGAATCATTAAGGTTGGAAAAGACCTGTAAAATCATCAGGTCCAACCACTAACCCAGCACTACCAAGCCCACCACCAAACCACATCCCTAAACATGCAGTGACAACTCCATTGCTAAGCCCAACACAGAGTGACTGTGAATCTTGCCTTTGTTTGACAAGCACAGTTTGTACTTTAGGCAAACCCCATTTCCTTTGTGTTCTCCTCAGCTGGCCCAGCCCTGCACCCTCCCGCAGGAGGGTGCAAGGACAGGTGTCACCACATCAGGAATCAGATACTTTACCCAGTGAACCCGCTGTTACCTTCTCCTTCCCCTCCAGAGACCGTGTCCTTGTGCCCAGACCATAAACACACCACTGAGCTGTTCAGCCACCAGGAAAACACACTTTTCCTTCCTCCCTCCTCTTCCTTCCTCCTCCTTTTGATCTTTCCACTGTGACCCAACCAAGGGTTAACAGAACATTCCCATTTGTTGGTGAACCTGCCATCCCTGTCTGCACATCACACCAGCACATGTATTTCACAGGAGAACCCAGATCCTCTCAGGTGACGGCAGCAACCATTCTAGGGTGTTTTATGTAAAATGCACCCCTTGCTTCATCCATTTCCTCTGCATTACTGAGAAGGAAAAGAAGAAAAGGGATAGAAAAGTAGGGATCATACTGTAACAGCAGTGCCCTTTGCAAAAATACATCCCACCTCCTTCTGTGACTGCCTGGTCTGTCCTTAGACCAGCGGTTTGTGACACAACAAATTCCCCCCAAGTCTACTTGCCTTTCAAACTCAAAGGCTCCATTTCCCAACTTGTCAGATCCCTCATCCTCAAAAGCTTCTCTGCTGTAATCAGCCCATTTGCAGACTTTTATTTTCTTAAAATAATAGGTAGAAATACCTTAGATGCTCTCACAAGCATTATTTTTTCCCTCGTAATTTTGAAATCTGAGTTTCAGTTTTCAAAGCCTTATAAAAAATTTGTAGCTCTGGGTAAAATGATGTGACCTGCTGTATACAAGAGGATAGACTAGAGGCTGTTAATTCTCCCCCTCAGGTCTTAAAAATATTCAGTACCTGGAGCAAATTCAGCAGCTGGTAAATGATTTAATTTTAGGCTTCTTGAGGACTGTTTTGTGGATTGAAATTTGAATTTAGAGAGTCAAGAGGCAGCTTCTCTACTATTTTGAACCAAAATGAATTCAAAATGAATTTATTCAAAATGAATAAATGACCCAAATATTTTTTGTAACAAACTCCTTCAGTTTGGACTATATTTAGTTCTTGATCTAGAAGAACTGTAAGAATAAAGAACTGTAAGAAAGAAGAACTGTAAGAATAAAGGCCACTGTGGACACACCATCTAGCTGAGTCCTGGTGCAGTTTGGTTTCTGTGCTCCCTGCTATAACACTCCAGCCCTGGAGCTGTGAGCTCAAGGGCTCAGCCAGTAGTTTAACTTTAATATATATATGCATAAGGTTCTTTAGTACCTTGAGATAGCATTAAGACAATAAGCCAAAGGCTTGTTCCCAAGAGGCATCTTTATTAATTTAGGGGAGAAAAATTAGGGAACTTGGCAAAGGTTCAAAAAGGGCACTACACAAACTAGACAAAGTGTTCCACCACAGGATCAACCCAGCACATATTAATCCACAGCACGTAAGCCAAGATCCAATCCCTCCAGCTCCAAGCCACCCACAGCATCAAGAAAGGAGCAAAGAGGGAGAAACAGAGGGAGCAAGAAGAGAGAAGGAGAAAGAGGGAGAGGCAGATCATGCAGCTACCACTGGAACCTTGTAGAAGACCGGCTCTCACACCTCCAGGTGGCAGGGCCACAACAGTGGCAAAGACATGCCTTTGGTTTTATCTGCTCTGGTCCCTACGGCCAAACCCCCCAGGCTGGTTCTTCCAATGGTACTAGTTCATGCAACAAGGTGCTTGATCTCATCTTCACTCAGCACAACAAATTACCAGCTGAAAGCAATAACACTCTTTTGAAGGCATTTTCTCCATCAATGGTCTCCCACAAGTAGTTTCTGAAAGCTAATCTTCAAACAGTAGGATAATAAATGTTCCTTCCACAGAACAAGGTCATCAAATCCCTGCTACCAAAGGCTTTAATATATTCATGTCAATGTGGGTAAAACATCATGGGTCCTGCAAGAAGGCAGTAAGTACTGGTGCAAAAGTTATCTCCCAAATCCTCTCTCTGTCATTCAACAGCTTTGTCCTCCAGTGTATGCTTTGACTCTCCTCTAAGCCTTTCCAAGAGTTGGAATACCAGGATAAGTGCACAATTCAGGAACAGGTAATGCACAACTCAGTTGTTAGTTCAACCTGTTCTCCTCCATGAATCTGGACTCAGTAAAATTAGTGTTTCAGAGGTCACTGATGAGGATGATGGTTCCCACTCTTTGCATTCCTTGGGAGGCAGTGAAACCGAGCTGTGGTTCCTCTCTCACCTTTGCAAACCACTTTTGGTGTGTATATTGGTCCACTGCCTTCAGGCATGGAAATTCACATTCCTGTGGATAAGGGCTGTGAGGTTTCACAGGGTAATGGAACAGGTCCAGGAATTACACCTGCCTGGATTTATTCTACCCAACACAGGGACCAGCAAAAGAAAAATTTATTAATTTTCAAGGTACTACATATACATAAATATATGTGTTTATACATGTTGTGATCCTTGGGGCTGTGCTGTGCAGGGCCAGGAATTAGACCTCGGTGCTACTTGTGGATTTCTTCCAACTTGGGATATTGTATAATTCTATGATCCACAGAACACAGTGGACCCAGGAGAGGGGGTTCTTACAGGCAGGAGGATGATCCTCCCATGAACCTGCATTTCATGTTCTCTGCTCACCAGAAACTGCTTATATGTGGTTGGAGATCTAGAAAAGACTTGTCTGCTCCACAGAATCCTCTTCTTAAACTGCTAGAAAGCCTTGAGAACAACCTCGCAGCCAGCCAGAAATCATCTCCTGTAAAACTGCACTGCAGATTTTCCTCCAGTACTTTTATTTTTCATCAGCTCCATTTGAAACTTTGCAATGTACTGTAATAGCTTTCATGGTTCATTGTTCCATAGAGTTGTACAGCACAATGAGTCTGATAATAACAACTCTCAACACTTTAAAAATCTGCTTGCTCCCCGTGTCGTGTCTGACGGCTTATTTAGAGTACTGGTTAATAATAATCTTAAGCAGTAGCTTAAATATCCTCACTTAAAAAAAAAAAAGAAAAAAAAAATGGGAAAAAGGGCAGGATTTTATTCCATGTTCAGTTTTCAGACTGTTCACCCCCTGGTGAATTCCAGGCATTTGAAGTTTATTGACCCCGTTAGCACAACTCTGTTGGGAGCCACACTTTAAAACTGAAAATATCTGACTGCACATATCGATTCGGCAGCCCACGGGTCTCCTGAAGAACTGAATTACCTTTGGGGGAAAGTTAACCTTGTCACTGCACAGTGACAAAGCAAAAACTTGCCAGTGGAGCTCAGCACAGTCCCTGTCATCCTCCTGTAGCTGGGGAAGTTAGAGGCTGTCAGCTGGGAAATTGGAAGAAAAATAGAGAGAAGAGGAGAAGGGGAAGCTGAATGACAATCAAATGAGAGCTGAGCAGTAGTCCAGCACGAGAACAGTGAAAAACGTCCATGGAAAGACAATGGGAAAGATTTAAATGGAGTTGTAGAGAGGAGAGAAACTGGAATAAACCACTGCATGGCAATGGAGTTTGGAATATGCGGAGTCTGATCAATAATCAACATCTGAGATGATTCTTGCCAGATACAAACCTCTGAAAAGAGCAAATGGTGCAGACACTGCCAGCAGATTTTCCTCTGCATATGTTGCTTTTTGGTGGCTGAGCCTGCCAGCTCAAGACAGGGTTGTGAGATGGAGCTTTCCCTTCTTTCCTCACTTTGGAGACAAGGGAAGAAACTGTGGAAAATTCCCCTGGGCACAGAAATGGCCGTTGTCAAAGCTGGAATTAGGTTTACTGCCCACCTGGCTCTCACCCCCCAGGCTGTGCCTCATTCTTTCTCTCACACTGTGCCCCCTATATCCACAGGCTTGCCAAAAAACACCCAGTCACCATTGCCACAGGAATAATCTGCAGTCCATCAAAGCTGATCTGGAGGAATGGCATTTATAAGGTACTTTTTATAACATTGATCCACTGGTTCAATGAGCCCAAGGAAGAAAAGGGAAGAAGAAACAGATGACTTGTAAAAGCTGGTTTCTGAAAGACAAAAATTAAATTAAATAAAAATAATAAAATAAAATCAAGTCACTCTGGAAACCCAAAACACTAACGTTAAGTGGAAAGGGCATGTTCAGGGACAGCTTTGACTCCTAGGGCTGCAGTTCTGCCTTTCAAGTACTTTTGGGCTGGTAACAAAATTGCTCTCAGTGGGAAAAAGTTAAAACCACAGTTTCTTAAAGAAATGAAAAAGCTTTTTCCTCTCAGACTGGTGAGCAGAGCCAGTGGCGAGGGTGAAATGAAATTCTACCATGTTTTCTTTGTGAGGGGCTCCTTGGTGATACTTCAAACACGAGACATGACACGACTTTCTCCCCAGGATCACGCGCAGCTCTCGAGCAGCGGCCCCTCTTGAGAAGTCACATCAGTGAAAAATGTGGGAGAATGTGCTGGTTTCAGCTGGGTTTTCTTCATCGTAGCTCCTTTGGGGCTGTGTTTTGGATTTGTGCTGGAAATGGTGTCGGTAATTCTGGGATGTTCTAGTTGTTGCATTGCAGGCTTTACGCAGAGTCAAGGCCTTTTCTGCCTCTCACCCCACTCCACCCTGAGTAGGCTGGGGGTGCACAAAGTGTTGGGAGGGGACACAACTGGGACAGCTGACCCTAAATGATCCAAGGGATATTCCCAGTCATATGGTGCCCTGCTCAGCCTGTAAAACTTGGGAGAGGTTGGCCAGGGATGAGGGGATGGGGACTGCCTGGGCATCGGCTGGTTGGTGGTGAGACATTGTGAGCAACGTGATTTTGGTGCTCGTGTTGCAGACTGTGAGGTCTCACCGGCCATGTTCAGTGTTTCATAAACAAACTAGTCTTCTGTGTGAAAGTTTCCTTGTTTCCATGATCTGCTGTTTACTCCACCTTGGACCCAGTGATCCTTGTGGGTCCCTTCCAACTCTGCATATTCTGTGATTCTGTGATTCAAGAAATGTGATCCTGCTAAAAGAGTCTGGCTCATGGCAGTTGCAGTCTACAACTTCCTTGTGAGGAGAAGAAGGCACTGATGTTTCCCCTGTAGTGAGCAGTGACAGGACCTGAGAGAATAGCCTGCAATTGTGTCAGGGGAGGTTTAAGCTGAGTATTAGGAAAGATTCTTACCCCAGAGGTTGGTTGGGTACTGACCAGGCTCCCCAGGGCAGTGGGCACAGCACCAAGGCTGCCAGAGCTCCAGGAGCATTTGGATGATATTCTCAGTCAGAGGGTGTGACTCTTGGAGATGGCCCTGTGTAGGGGCAGGAATTGGGCTCGGTGATTCTTGGGGGTCCCTTCCAACTTGGCATATTCTGTGATTCTGGAATTCTGTGATTCTGTGTGAAAAAGCCCATGCTGTTTAAAAGCATTAAAAAAAGGAAGGGACAGTGATAAACAGCAATATCCAGACATGACAGAGACATAAAGCTTGTTTTATTGTGTAGTTGGATGAAAAAGATTCTATATGTGGACCGCAGTTTCATTCCCTGCAGGACAGAGAGTGAAAATGTCACTGTAAATTCTAACTGAAGTGACAGCTGTAGTTAAACCACAGGCCCTGTATTAGCAGGTGTGACAAATATAGGAACTAATGCTCTCACCAGGTTTGTGACAAATGCCAGTGCAGTAATATGCAACATATGTAATATAGGGTGTCCATACAGGAATTACCTTCAAAGGTGTTGGATGTTATACAAACATGAACACCACTGAAATACAGGTACCTTTTCAAGCAGGCCAAAAAATGAGGAGAAATTTCCTTCATTCCTCTGACTCACTGCCACTGCCCAGAGTAAACAGTGAGTCTGTACCTAATCACAGGATTGTAGAACCACAGAACGGTTTGGGTTGGAAGGGACCTTAAAGATCATCTCATTCCAATCCCCTGCCACAGGCAGGGTTGCCACACACTTGGTCAGATTACTCAGAGCCCCATCCAAACTGGCCTTGAACACTTCCAGGGTTGTGGCATCCACAGTGTCTACAGGCAGCATATTCCAGTGCCTCACTACCCTCATATTGAAGAATTTATTACTTATTTCTAATCTAAGGCGTGAGGAAAGGACAAAGGTGTCACTGAAGTCTCTGACTTGCAGATCTTGCAGCAGATTCCCAGGGAAACCCAGAGCTCTCTCTGATTCAGAGAGGTTTAAAGTTCTTCGGGTCAAATGAATGTCTCCCCAAACCATTATCAGGCCAAGTCCCTTTTCAAGCTCCAGCAATAAAATCACCGTTTGTGGGAACTGTCGTGCCTTGCACCGATGTCCCCTCAGCCTCCTTCTGCTGAATGTTGAGGTAACCACCTGGAATGTGACTTGACTCACCATTATAAGGAGATGATCCTTGGTGTATAAGGACATTTCTGAAGAATTACTGTTCTATTGTGAATGTGCAAATTTCTGTAAAGTCCTAAAGGTCCATAACATTCCTTAGCCATGTGTATGGAAATGTGCATGAATGACATGATATGAACTGTAAAAGAGACAGAGGGGTGCATAAATATCAGTTAGTCAACAGTTGCTATGCACAGAATAATTTACTATGCCTGTACTCCCTTGAGGGAGTTGTTTTCTGGCCAGGTGGAACAGCACAGCTCATCTCCACAGCACTAAACTCATTTCTAAGCTGGCAATAGGTGTCCACTTGTGCAATCTGCCTGTTGAGAGCACACTTTGCATGGGGTAGCAGCAAACTGGGCCTGGTCATCATCAGGGGGAGAGCTGGTCAGCACAGACAACACCATGGCAGGGCTCATGCTAAAGATTTATGGTATGGATTAGTGCCCACTTCACACGTTTGCCACCACTGTTTAGTTTTGGTGATGCACATGAAAACTTGGAGGACAAATGATAAATAATGTTTTCCTGTCCAGGGTTGTTTTCCTGCCCAATGTTAACAAAGGAAAGCTGCTGTCCCTTGTCCTAGTCCGGTGACTACTGGCTTTAATGGTTTTAAACTTAAAGAGGAGAGATTTAGATTAGATGCCAGGAAGAAATTTTAAGATGTTAAGAAGAAATTCTTCACCATGAGCGTGGTGAGGCCCCGGCACAGGTTGCCCCAAGAAGCTGTGGATGCCCCATCCCTGAAAGGGTTCAAGGCCAGGGGCTTGGAGCAGCCTGGTCCAGTGGAAGGTATCCCTGCCCATGGCAGAGGGTTAGAATGAGGTGATCTTTGAAGTCCTGTCCAACCCACACCTTTCTGTGATCCTACAGTACTGTCCACCCACTGCCTGGCTGCTGTGTCTGGAGCTGTATCCATGTTTTTCAGACACGAGTCACTGCACCACATTGCTGCTCAAGTGAAGGAAAGCAGCTCAGACACCTTGCAGATTTTGCCATCTGATTTTCATGGCACAATTCCCTTTGCAAGCAGAAGGAAATACACTGGCAATGTCTGCAGAACTCTATGTTTTGTAAGACCTTCATGTTTTTTGGAGGGGAAAAGCAATTGAGGTAATGATGTGAATATACATTCAAACTTCTCCATCAGGCTGTAGCCTAGCAACAACAGCAACCCAAAATCAAAAAGACTCTTATTCGATGTGCTGGTTAGTACAGCAAGTCAGACACCAGGGGAAACTGTGTGGCTGGTGTCAGCTAAGTTTATCTGTAAATTAGTTTTGATAACATCTTTTAAACCCCAAATCCAGGAAGGAGGAGAAGAGCCTCTCACAAAGCTGGAAGGAGGTTTATTATTTATCACTACACTGCTGCACTCCTGGAGCAAAGGCATGAAGGAGGGCTTTTTTGCTGACAGTTCTTTGTCCTTGTCGCTGGAAACTCCAGGCTGGAGACAGAAACTACCCAAAATTTTTTGTCAGGGAATTTCTGGTGGCAGAGCACTGGCTCCTAAAAATAAATTCCAGAAACCTGAAGAAAAAAATACTCCCTTTCCTTTTGTCAGTGGGCTCCCAGGTGGCTGGAAAACTGGGCAGATCAGCAGACTGGAAAGGGAGACACCAACAGTTCAAAGCCTAATGGGTTACTGGTTCTGTGCAGTGTTCTTCAGGGGTGACACCTGTCCCACTAGATTAAATTGTAGTTGAGTACTTTGACCATCAAAGTTTTAGAGCATGATGGGCATGGTGGTGTTTGGTTGAAGGTTGGACTTGATCTTGGGGGTCTTTTCCAACCTTAATGATTCTTTGCTTCTGCGTTTGGGCCTTGTATCACAACCCAACACAAGCAGCTGGTGAAGGTCTTGCCAGCAGGTCCTTAAACACCATGTTTTTGACATCATCAGGCGCAGGTAGTAATGTCAATATAAACAGAAGCTGTTACTCTTGCTTTGGAGGAGCAGAGTGATGTCTCATGAAGTCCATCTCAGAGCCAACTCACAGCAGAAATGGGTAAATCCCTGACCCGTCTCTTCCCTCCCAGCAGAGCAGAGCCTGTCTCACCAGCAAAGCCCCACTGGCAGTCACATAAATTAGCAAATCAGAAAAATTCTGTCCACAGTTGGTTTTGCTACTTGCTTTCCCATCAGGTGGCTTCTCCGTTCTTGATAGGACATGATGGATTTGGTGTTGCTTCCAGATGTTTGGACGATGAGACATCCTAAGGAAAGACGGGATTGTGTCATCACTGTAAATAAACTCATATTCCATGAGCACAGAAGCACAGAATATCCTGAGTTGGAAGGGACCCACAAGGATCCTCAAGTCCAGCTCCTGACCCGGCACAGGACAGCCCCAAGAATCCCACCATGTGCCTGAGAACGTTGTCCAAACATTTCTGAGCTCTGTCAGCCTTGGTGCTGTGCCCACTGCCCCTGGGAACCTGTTCAGTGCCCAAGCACCCTCTGGGTGAGGAAGCTTTTCTTGGTATCCAGCCTAAACCTCCCCTGACACAACCTCAGGCCATGTCCTCAGGTCCTGTCACTGGTCAAAGAGCAGAAATCAGTGCCTGCCCCTCCTCCTCCCCTCAGGAGGAAGCCTCAGACCACCGTGAGCAACATAAACCCCCTCTGTTTTGGGCTGATTTAGTGCAAGACTCAGCACAAATCAGTCACCCACCAGGAAACTGTGCACATGAATATCTTCTGCCTCCCTTTTAGAAGGAGCACCAAGATCTACAGAGAGAACTACCCAAGAGATGGACAACAACAGCTCCACGCAATTACAGCAGCAGCTTCAGGAAAAGACAAGGCCCAGATGCAAACATCTGCTCACAATAAAAGCTGACACAGTCCATTTATGTCTTGCACAAAACATAATCAGGATTCAATCTGCCGGTTTTATTCCCAGCCTCGTTAAAAATGCAAAGTGCATTTTCCTGTACATGATCACGTTGTTTCAGAATCATCTGCCATTTGTACCCAAATGGATGTATTTCACACCAAATAGGCTCTGTTACTGTTGTCATCCTTTAGAAAGGGTGATGTAAAAAGATAAGCTGAATAAAGTGACATTTTGAAATATTGGCAACTCTTACATTAGATTATGGGCTGTTCTACTTCCTCTTCACTGACTTCACACCACTAGAAACCAGAGGACCAATGTAAACCCCTCTTCCCCTAGTGCAAGAAGATGGTGCAGTGCCAAAAGAAATACAAATAAACAACATTCCCTTTTAGGAATTTGTCTGACAGATTCAGTTATGCTAAAGGCAGCTTGAGCATCTTTTTGTTATTCAAAATGATCAGAATGCATATTAAGAGTAAGAGGAAGGAAAAAATAAGTGTAACAATGCTTTCTAGGCCATGAAAGCAAATAACACGTAGCTGAAATTTAAAGTAAAATAAAGATTGTATTCTATGCATTTAATATGCCTTGAAAAAAAAAAAAACCCACAACAACTTTAATGGACATTAGGAATAATGAAGGAATGATAAAAATTTAAAAACAAGGTAAAATTGATAAATAGGATGATCACAGAGTCTTGATGCCTCCTGTAGGTGTAAGGTCCCGCACATGGGAAGAAAAAAGCCCAGATTTTAGGGCAGGTTAGGAGCTGACCTGATGGAAATCAGGAGGAGGACCTGGGGGTCCTGGTGATCAACAGCTTGACCATGATCCAGCAATGTGCCTTTGTAGCCAGGAAAGCCAGTGCTACCCCAGGGTGCATTAGGAAGAACGGGACCAGGAAGTCAAGGCAGGTGATGCTTCCCATCTATTTAGCCCTGGTGAGGCCACATCTGGAATACTGTGCCCAGTTTCTGGCCTCCCCATTTCAAGACACACAAGGAACTGCTGGAGAGGCTCCAGTGGACGGCTAAGATGGTAATTAGGGGGCTGGAGCATCTCTCTATTCTCCCTCTGAATCAAACACGTGAAGGGAACAAGGGCAAAGGCTCCCTGTTTTCTGTGCCCTCTGTGAGAATGTTGCTGCGAGTGACAGGAAAAGAGGGATCTTAATAAGGAGCATTGATTGCAAATGTAAAGGAAGTCACCTCAGGGTTTCCAAGGTCATTTTTTAGGAGAGAGGATAATAGAAGCTCTACCTGGGGAGGCACAGGATGGAACGTCTCTCCTTGAGCCCTCCAAACACACTGGTAGGGGAAGAGAAAAGGAAGAGAAAAGAACATGATCATATGGCCCAAAAATGCAGTAGGGGGCTCAATCGAGGAGCAAAAAAAGGTGAGTGTTTTCATCAGAAATGAGTTTGTTCGTTGTTGGAAAAAAAAGAGGAGGTTTTACACTGACAAAGATTTAGGAAAAAAAAAAAAAGAAAAGGAGGTTTTACACTGACAAAGAACAAAGTCAACTCCATGTCCCCAACAAGACAACATCCTGTGTGTAAGCTCAGAATCTGCTTGACTGAAATTACCAGAGTGGAGATAAAATTCCAAGATGGCACTTTGAATTGGGAAGTCTGTAATGTCTGGTGATTCCAGAGATTACAAAACTCCTCCAGGGCACACTGTGAACATCAAGAAAGATACTCAGGAGTTCAGTGTGAAGACTGAAGTGACGGTGAAAAGCTGGTGGCGTTTAATTTTTGCTGTGCTGAAGAAAATGATAAGCACTGAAAACATTAAATTAGCATTTTCCTCATGGCCAGGATGTTTAGAAGTTGAAACCCAGGAGCACAGTAATTATGTTTGTCACTTCCTTTTACATTTCCTCCTTTCCAACACGACTTTTTCAACATTTCCCTGTGTCTGAACTCCTGGCTGCTTCATAAGGAGCCTTCATTTTGGCTTTGATATTCAAAGAGCTTTTATGTTTCAAATAGGTTTCTTAGAAAAGGAGTCTCATTAAAAATGAGAAGTATGAGAATTATGTGGGGAAAAAAATCACTTTGATATGTTACATAGATATTTTATGAAGAAAAGGATTAAAGGAGAAAGTGACTGGGACCACAATAAAATATTTTACTGAGAGGTACAGATAAGCATTAATTTAATAACTGGGGAATCCACATGAATAATTTTACAGAAGGGAAAGTCTTATTCCAAACAGCAGCAGTAAAATAGGCAGGAAAATTCCTTCATCCTTCAGAAGATTATGTGGAGTTCTGCCATTAAAGATGGCATTTAAGGTGATTTTTTAAGGTGAATCTTGAAGCAGAGTTTCTCTCTAGAACAAAATACTTCAGCCAGGAGTTGAGCAATTGTAAGCAATCACTATCCAAATGAGCACACAGTCTTCAGGAACGGTTACTGAAGGAAGCAAATTCTGTACATATAAAACAGATGAGAAGGAAGATTTATAATCCCCTACTATCAGAAAAACGTGACACGTCAGCCTCACATCGAACCTCTCCTGCCTTTGGGTGGGAATGATGTTTATCTGCTACTCAATCATCTCCAGAAACTCTGTGAAGAGCAAACGTGGACTAAAGCTTGTTAGTAGAAGTAGGTCAGGAAAACAGAATCCACAGAGGGGGAGGAAGGATGGAAAAAGCATTGTAGGAAAGAGTAGGAATAGTGGGAAGGGAAGGAAGAGGAAAATGGAAATAGAAAAAAAAAAGGTAAAAATGAAGAGCAGCAGAAAAGCACAGGAGGAAATGGAGGCGTTTGGTGGAAGCTTATTGTTCTAATGCAGGAATTGAAAGACTGAAGCCTGAAATGCCAACATTTCCCTCGGTATCATGTATCCAAAATGTGATATATTACTGTTTTTACAGAACTAAACTACTCAGTGAAGGTGGGGATATTTAACTGTCAGCAGTAAATGTCCATATTTACAGAAAATGCAAGGCAACAGAATAATAACTATAGTTATTAGGATGAGTCGAAAATTGGTAAATGGCATGGAAGCCAGTGAAGGACAGAGTCGCAATAGATGTTAAAAATGAGATTAAAATAGATGGGAAAGGTCTTACAAAATAACTGTGCAAAAAAAGGGTTAGAACAGCAATGTCAGTATTATAAGAAAATAGTAACTGTTGTCTCAAAAGAGAAATAAGAGGTTTTGAACAAATTACAGATTTTTCTGCCTTTAATTTATGCAAAAGGTAAAAGAAATTATTCAGATTCTGAAGAACTACCCTTGCCTCAACTAGAAAATACCTGTATTGTTTCCATTTTCTTTTTGTAAAGGGGACTGTTTAAAAATCTAATGACAAAGTCCAGAAACACTTATGATCTAATTTTATGAAGCTGTTAAAAACAGTATGAAATTTTTTACTCTCAGAATTATTAACTTCATCATGAAAAGCAAACATATTCCTGTCTCCAGAAAGAAAACAATGATTACAATAGTAATGCTCATGGAAGAAAATCATCAAATAATGTACTGCATGAGTATTATTTAACATTATTTAACTGTTGTTTAACATTAAAGATTTTAGCAAAGTCATTTGCAGACTAGGCGGATATTTTGGAGTCATATTATCATAGATAAATGAGGGGTTTTTTTTCCTGAAAACTAGAAATAATGTGGGAAGGAGGTAGGGACTGATTTCATATTATTTTATTAATACAGACACAAACAGTGGTTATATGGAATTGTTGACGTATTTTCAACTGGGATGACCAAAATAAACAGGCTTGTGAAGCTGGCTGTGGCATTTCCAAGAGCTACAAAACCTGTTGTTTCAGATGTTGTCTTCCAACTCGTCACCCTGTTGTGACACCAGATTTCTCCTCTACATCCCTCCAGTTCCATTTTCTGATTAAACCTTCAGTTCATCCCAACTCTTCCCAGACTTCATTTTGCCCAGACTGGCTGACAACAACCACTGGATATCAAGCCTTTGGAAAGCTGTAGTAGCACCTTCCTCATGGAGTCCTTGAGTATTACACAGTTTAGAGGAATTTTGATTATTTCTTAATTGCTTTAATGCAATGTTAATGACAAAATACAGTATAATATATGATAAATGATATATAATATATAATATATANTATATAATATATAATATATAATATATAATATATAATATATAATATAATATAGAATATAGAATATAGAATATATAGGATATAGAATATAGAATCTAATATATAATATTAACAAAATGGAATACAAGTATACAGGTTTGGGTTGGGCTTTTTCTTAAAATCAAAAAGTTTATGATCCTCTTCAGAGATGAAGAATTAGACAGAAATTATATTTTTTCTAGGGGAAAAAAAAAAAGAAAAAAAAAAAAAAAAAATTAAATCTCTGGACATCCTCCATAGTCACATTGCATTTTGGTTTGCATATTCATCCACAGAGGTGTCACATCTCCAAAACTAGAAACTTTTTCCCCCAGAAGGAGAGAGCAAAGAATAGTATTGAGAGTGCGAGGCATCATTTATATGTTGGTTTTTTAACATAAACCAAAGTTACCTCCATCCCATCATGGGCTGGAGAGCCACGGAGGGATTGAATGTAAAGACATTATAGACTAAACTCGAACCAAATTTTGAGGTTCTCGCTGCAGGGAGATGAGAAGCATCCTTGAAAGATATGGAAGGAAAGCTCCAAACATGCAGAGGTGTGTTTAGCACTGTAGGCAGAAGAATAGTCAAAGCAGAACAAGAAAGAAGCAGCACTCATGGTCTCTGACCACCTGGAGAGAAACTGATTCCCTTTTTCAAGATACACGGACTGACATGAACAATCCTGACAGGAATCACTGGGAATTTTTGCAGCTCTGTTCCTAAAATCCCCAGAATTTCCATTCAGCTACAACTGCCTCAGGATTTAGCACCAAAACCAAGGTATTCACCTCCTTGTCCCTCCCACTAGAAGACAAGCAGGTCAAAAACTTGGCAATTCCTACGCTGACATCCCAGGCAGTGAAAAGGAGGACTGTGCATTGTGCAGTGTTTGTTACATCAGCCCAACATTTCCTTGGCCCTGCTCCAAAGGGACCCCATCCACGAATTCGGGATCTGCCTTTTGTTTCCTTCACATCCACTCGATGACTCAGAGATTCCTAAGGGATGAATCTGAGTCGTTTTCAGGGAAAAGAGCAAACACAAGACACAGAGAACGTATTCCCAGTATGTGCTCATTGTCCCTCTTCAAGTCAATTTTGTTTCAATTACCTTTTTGGAGGGAAAAAAAGGGTCGTTAGGAAGACAGACATTGTAACATCCCCATTGTAATCATCCCCAAACGTGACCAAAAAATAAGTCACATTTTTTGTCCAACTTTCAGGAGAAGGAGAAAATTTTCTTAGGTTAACTCCTCATTTTATAAAACTATCTTGTGTCTCTATTAATTTTCACAGGGTAGGAAGGTAGACAAAGCATTGCCACTGTAAGGAACTGGAAATTATTGGCACAGACACCAATAATCTGTCATTTATCACACTCACTCTTCATTTCCCAGCCACTTCTCGGCCAATTCCTTGACCTTAACCATGACTGAAAAGTTCACCCCAATGTCCAGAAGCTCAGTTTTTGATGGTGCAATATCTCCTTCAAACAAAGAAGAGGATTTGGATGATGGTTTCAGGACCGATCAGTGACCCAAGGTCCTTGTACCCTGTTTGCATCCCCGTTCAGAAACCTAACGGGTCTTTTCTCCAGCCCCTCCAAAAACCCTTCTGAAGCTAAGGAGAAGGCAGTCTTTCTTCTCAGTGCTCTGTGTCCAAGATATACTTGGAATTATGACTCCCTGCGTGGCAGTGAAAATACCCAAGATCCTGACAGCAGCTGGTCCAGCCTCCTCTCAGTCCCAGCTCAGTTATGCCACACAGAGGCCACCTTTCTCCCAGTTTCAGGAGGTACCAAGGGACAGAAGATGAGCACAGGTCTTGAACAGCAAGTGATGTTTCCTCTCCTGTGAAGCACAGCCCACACAAGCCTTCCCTTATTCAGAAACTCAGCTACGGTGGCTGCAACCTGTTACCATCCTTTTTTTCTGGAAGGCTAGAAAGACACAGAGCAATGCAGCTGGATACTTGCTTAGATTTAGCCCTTTGTCTCCATGTCATTGCAGAAAGCAAATGGCAGAAGAGATCAAGAGAAATAGGATAAAACGTTTGGAGATTTGCTCCACCTGAACTAAGTTTATAGATTATATTGACCACAAGCTGCTTCTTAGTGTTTCTCTGCCCATACCATGCAGTCCTTCCATGAAAAGAGAATATTCATCCCGTAACTTTCCAAAGATTAAATTATTAGTAATATCTAACATAGGCATTTTTACCTGAATATCCTTTACCTTCTCCTTTTTCAATTAAAAGCAAAAATAAAACCAAACCAACCCACAAAACTAATCACCAAACTCGCCCCAACTTTCTGATGCTCCCTTCTTCTGAAAAATAATAAGGCATATCTTTGAAAACGTTTGTTCTCTCCAACCCCATTTACATTGGCTGCTGTTTTACTCCAGCATAGGAAATGCAGGATAACATCCAGCTTGCCAACATCCTTTTCACGCTGTCAGAGCAGATCAGAGGAGCCCTCATCACACAAATGTGCTGCAACACCTCAAACACTGCATCTGCTCCTGCAATCATCGGAGAAATTAGTAAGATGATTCTTCTGCTCATGCACAAGTCCCCAGCAGGCAAAATGCTCAGCAGTGCCTTTCAGGGCTTGGGAAATAGATGCAAAATCAACCTGCTGTAGCCTCAAAACAGCAGCAGAATAATCCTTGGGCCACATATTTGTTTGGAAGATGGTGCTGAACACTCCCACCCTTCCTCCAAGAGCAAACAGCAGCTTTCTGCTTCAGATAACAGGATTCTTCTCATGGCAGCCTGAGCAACACCATGAATCTGCCTCCCAGTGAACCACTTCCAAGGTGTTCCATATGCTCAGGCATCTCCAGAGTGTTTAGGATGAGGCAAAAACACACAGAGACAGCTTTTCCCAAGCACGCTCGCACAGCAACAAGGAAAACCCAAGAGCAAACTGCTTTACTGGCGAAGAGGAACAGTTTGTCAGCCATTCCCACATTCATCCACACACACAATTACAGGTTCTCATGTTACCTACAGCAGTTAAACACAGTGGAGAATCGCCAATAAGAAAATTGAAGTGACTGGAATTTGGGGGAAGAACTTTTGCTCTAAGACTTGTCTCAGAATATGTCATGAACCTGTTTCAGTGTTTTGACTCAAGCCACAGATTTCACCGTTTTTATAATCTCTGGATATAAAGTAAGACTTATAACTGAGGAACATGTCTCAAAAATGGTGTGTCTGGGTTTTTTTTAATTCCCAAAGCTACTTTAATAAGTTGCATGAGGCAGAGAAGATAAAGACATACATTTGCTTCTGCTTTGAAAACAGAAGCCTTTAAGGTCATGGAAAATCATTAAAATATAGTGATAAGTAAACCACCTTTTTTTGTTTATGTATAACCAAAAGTGTGGGGGTTTAAAATGTATGTAATTTCATACATATTTTAAATTTCATATATATATACATGATACAGATATAGATCGGGTTCCCTCTTTCTCTGATATCCTCCTTGTCAAGCCCTTTTTCACACACCAGCAGCTCAACATGATTTATTTGCAGCATTATCAGAGTCCTCAAAACACCTCTCATGTTCTTTTTTCAAAGAAACCAGAAGTCAATGCAGTGAATAACAAAAAAAAAATATGTTAAACCCTCTCATTAAAATCAAAACTTCCAGGCTGGATACGGTTTGTTGTTGAGTCTGACTGGGTTTTCTGCGAAGGAGGAGCACACAAGCGCCAGGTCCTCTGGAGATAATTGCTGTGGTGGCTCTGGAGAAGAGGTCTCACCCTCCACGCCCTTCACCAGCCCAGAGGACGAGGCTGTCAGCTCAGGGCCGGCATCTGAGGGATGTTGTTCCTCCTGGGCAGCTGAACTCACCAGAAAGGATTCGAGAGTGCCTGGCAGGGATAGGCTTTGCTCCCCTTTGATCTCAGCCTGGCTTTGAAGATCCTGCCTGCCATTGGCAGGAGCTCACCGAGCACATCCTCACACCGCAAACCCCAGGATTATCGTGGAGATTCACAAGAACCCGGCCCAGGGGAAAAAAAAAAGAATCCTGAGGGAAAAAAGTGTTCCTGAGCAGGTAAATCAGCTTCAGCAGCCCGAGAGTCAAAACTAACTGAAAGAAAAAGAAAGTAACCAATTAAAACAAATTAAGGGCTATCTAGACAAGTCCACCTCGACCCAGGACGTAAAGACAGTAAAGAGACACTTTTACTAAGTATTTGCCCAATACAGTCTTAGTTATGGATGGAATCTGTAAGAAAACCAACTTCCTTGGTGCTCCTACCTGCAAGGGCAACACAATTCAGTGTTTTCAACCAAGGCAGAGCCCCAGGTTGAGTTCAACACAATAATAGAAGTGCAGACAGGGGGAATTGTCTGTACAGGTCCTGACAGAGGCCAGAAGGAAATGCAGAATCCATTGCAACATTCAGGGGAGAAAAGGATGGGATGGCAAATAGAAAAGAGAGGCTCAAAGTACGCTGAAAGTCCGACGAGATTTGCGACTGGAATGTCTCAACTGGAGAGCAAAAGCTTTGAAGATACTGACAAAAATATTGACAGGTACTTTTGCATCAGGAAAGCCAATATACTTTAAGACTGATGGACTGAAATCTGTAACTGTAATAACTTTTGATCTTCAAACAGCCCCTCAGCAGCAAAAAAGTTCCAAATGCTCATTTATTTGCAGAAAAGTATATGGGGGGGTTGTGTGTGCTTGTTTGGGGAATGCTCACAGATGTAAATATTATTCTATTCCTTTCCCATTCCTCTTCCCCTCCCTCCTCTAATAAAGTACTGTTTGCAAAGCCAAATTAAGTCAGTTGTTTAAACTGACAATTTAAATCAAATTGACATACAATTTGAATAATTAAAGCACTGTAAAGCACGGAACACATCACAATCACCTGCTCAGCACTGACTGAGCTTATCGAGCACAGAAGCCATGGCAGGGCATTCTTTTGCCTGCAGCCAAAAAAACACTAAGACTTTCGAGCTGCACATGTTTACACTCAGTTTCTGAACACAGTTCTGCCAGATCTCAGCTGTTCACAATGTTTTTTCCCCCTCTTTTTGCTAATTAAGCTGTAAAAATGAAAATAGTTTTTTCTAAAGGAGACTTCTCTTCTTACTTTGTCCTTAGCTGGAAACTGAAGCAGGAAGTTCATCTAGACCAGGTTTTTTGTCCTTTCAAAGGTACGGTTTGGCTTGCAGACATCAGTAATACCATAAAAAGATTAACAGGACCATGGATAGGGCTTGAGGGAAATAAGCTGCAGACACAAGGTTGCTGAAGACTCACAATTTAATTGAAAGTGACTTTCTTACAAAAGGAACTAGTGACACTGCATCCCGTAGCTGTGGATTTCAGAGTGATTTACTCAGTTTTCACGGAAACAAAAGAAATTTGAATGAAAACCACACTAAAAAAAACCACCCTAATTAATTTTTATCGATCATACAAGTGACGATAGGGGTGAAAAAGATCATTTAAGCCATCTAAGCAATTCTCTTCAGAAACAAACTAATCAGTAAGACCATGTGTATGCAATACCTGCTTTCTCACCCAGATGAGCCAGAGCACAGTGTTATTTTTTCAGGCTGCTGAGAGCTGTGGAATTTCCTGTGAAGCTGCTCGTGCCCTGACTGTGCCAAGGACTTCTACCTTTGCTCCCAGTGCTGTTTCCAGCCAGTGAAAGGATCATCTCAGATTCATCAGACACGTGGCAGGTGAGAAATTCTGAAAGGTGCTTGAGCAGCTGAACAAGCTGAGCAAGTTTTCTCCTCCTCCTCAGTATAAAGGGCAAGTACTTGGACTGTTTGAAGTATCATCACCTATGAGTGGCTCTCAGCCCTTGTGTCTCCCAAGGGGAAAGTCCTACGCTAAAAGACCTGGAATTCCTGGTTTTACCTTGGAGGGTGGCAGTGGGTTTGTGCTGTCACTATCGGGCTTGAGAAGTGGAAAAAATGGCAGCTGTGTAATTAACCTAATTTACTCAGAGGTAACTCATGACTTCCAAGCAAAGCCTTCCCCACTCCTTGCTGAGATGTTCTCACTTACCTGTGCTACTCTGAGAGCAGGAAATCAGCCCAGTGCTTCTGCAATGCTCCCTTTGAAAGCAGAAGAACAGAGGTGCTTCTGGGTGCTTTTATCTGCAGTGAAAGCTCGAAGTAATTTTCTTTCTTTTTTTCTTTTCCCTCTGGACTGGTGACAGGAATTCCGTTCAGAAGATTAATCTAGTCCAGGTCTTCAAAGATAACATGAAAAGTTCTGTGAAAACTTAATCATGAAATCTGCTGATTATAGAAGAGGTCAATCCCACATTCACTCTCTGAAGAGCTGGAAAGTTTTTAAGTCAGGTATTCTTTTATAAGCACAGCACTTCACTTCACTGCTTTGTTTCTAATTTAATTGCCAGTGTCTCTCTTGACATGTTTGCTCTCCAGCCTATGTCTACTTTAACGAGTCCCGCAGCCCTGGAGCAGCTTTGTTGAACAAAATAATTAGTGTTGAAGAGTCTGTGTCCACACTGTGCACTCTTCAGAAGGTTTTATTTTGAACTATCCCATCCTTTTGTCCACTGGCATTTTACATGTTTGTCAGAAGTGCATCTTCCAGTCAATTTGCACCCAAAAGGAATCTTGCTGATTTACTCTGACATCTCTCCATGATGCAAAACACAGCATGGAAACCGCAGAGAATTGGGAGAGTCACTTTTAGAGCGCACTTCTAATCTAAAGGAACGGTTGTTAAAACTGAGGCAGATAAAATCTGTCACTTTTCAAGATGAAATTATTTTCCCCGAGTTCATTCAGGTCCACATGATACAAAATCATTCTGACCAACTTCACATCAAAAAGACAACTCACTGCAACAATTTTCTGCCACCCAACAGAAGGTAAAAAGTCTGGAAACAAACAGAAGACATTGGTCTTCCTCAGTTACAGTTATGACATCAAGCCAAAAACAAAAGCAAAGACTGACAGTATACTCACTACTTTATTCCCCGGCGGAAAACATGGTATGAGATTAAAATTCCCATTCTGTTATTGCTGTGCACTCAGTCCAAGGAATTCAGCACAATTTCCAGGTGAAGGTTGGAATTTTCTCATGCAATTTTCATTTTTTTTTTTTTTTCGGTTACTGAACTGGGGGGGTCTTTTTTTGTCCCTGCAGCTGAATAGCGCGGTGATCATGACTTGTGAGAAGCACAAAGCCTGACTGCTCTTAGACACCAAAAGGCACGTTCAATTTGTAAAGCTGCATTTATGAAATACACTTCACCCTTTGAATAAAGAGGACCAGCCCATGCAGATTATCAGCCGAACTTCCAAGAACTAATATGGCTCCTATAAGTTTTCCTGGAGGAATTACCCTGAGAGTGATAGCACAGCCTCATCAGCATTTTTAGTTACCCCTCTTTTTCCTTTGACTGGATTAGTATGTCTTCAGAACCCTGACCTCAAGTCATTCGAGAGCCATAAAACCTCACCAGATTATGAGGTTCCCAGGAACATGGGATACCTGAATATTCCCTGGTAGCCTCATTTATTAGAGCATCAACATCAAAAAAAGGCCAAAATCACAAGCTGCAGAGGCTCAGAAGGCCAACACGTGGACAGCCTAGGAAGACAGACTTTCTCCCCAGCCCCCCTGCAATTCTGTCTCCAAAACTAAAGATTTGCTTATCCCTTTTGAAATATGAGAGCACACAGAGGATCTCATTACAATGTTGTGGGTACAGGTGAAGCAGCAGTACTGGCTGACCTCACCTGTGTCTATCACTAAAGAGTCACAGTACCCCAATTTGAAGCCTCCAGCCCAGACAGTAAGTAAATTTTGAGAAAAGATGGTTCTGGAAAGGGAAGAGCCTTTGCCAGGAAGCCTCTCTTTCCTGGGAAAGGTTCTGTACCTGTTAAACAGAATTTGGTTTCTTGTCAAGTCCTTCTGCTGGAAGGGGCTCACCCATCCAGAGACAGACTAGAAAAACAGAGTCAGACCAAAGGAGCAAAGCAGCAAACAGCCAACACCCAGGACTGGCAGTAAATGTGATGAAAGGCATGACTGGTGACAAAGCCACCCAGTGGGACACTGAGGTACCAACTGTGATTTGTGGGAGTTAACAGGAGACAACACAATATTCAAACCCAGCAGCCAGCACTGAATATCACCTGAACAGTAGCAACTTAGATATTTGAAGATGAAATAAGCTTCAGAATTCCAGAAACAAATTATTACTGGTTTGTGAGTTGAACAGGATCTTAACCCAAAACCAAGGAATTCCTATGTTTGACCCAAACCTTTACTGAATCATTCTCTAGACCCCTCCTAGTCATGGAGAGGATACTTTAGTGGCTCACTAAACTCACTGAGACCTGCTCAAGAAACAGACTGTGAAGTATTTTTTTCCTCTCTACAAGGTTGCCTGGTCTTAATATGAAACCTAATAATCCTAAAACTCCTTTAGCTGACCCTTCAGAATTGCTTTTTCTTGGTGACTTTGGACAGCACCATCCTTCCACCTCAAAAATGGCTTCTTTTCCCCTTCCAACCTGTTTTAGTTTTGTTGGCCTTTTCTGCATAACAATTCTAACACCTCCACCTTCTTTTTAATTTGCACAGAACAAAAGCTGTAACTCAGATTTCTGCTTCTTGTATCTCAGGAATTTCAAAAGCCTCCTCCCAGGCTGGGCCAAACTGTGCTTTGCTCACGGGGATCAGAAATACAATTTTCTTTATTTGTTGGCCTTCCACATTATCCAAACTGACACCATCTTCTGTTTCTGCAGGATCCTTCTTGTTCTATCAAATACCAGTCACCCTTTTCCTCCAGTGCCAATAAACAAGCAAGGTAGAGCAGGCAAAAGTAGTTAAAGTGGCAACTTTCGTACAGAGGTGGGCAGGAAAGGGGTGTTAAAAAAAAAAAAAAAAAAAATTAAAAATTTGAACTCATACCTCAGAGTCTTCTAAACAAAAGCAAAGGACTTCAGTTGCAGAGGCTCAGAAGAATTGTTGATGTGATTTTTCTCCCTGCCGTAGGAGCAGGCAGCTGTCTGGAGGCACAGACTTCTGGTTTTCCTGTGCATCCGACTTCGCTCTAACAAGGTGGTCCTAATCAAGCACCCTTCCTCTGATTACACTTAATGAATTCATTAAATGACTGAGTAGCAACTGACACCTTTAATTAGCAAACAGGGTTTTCAAAGTTCAGCTTCAGCTGCCAACAGACTGCAGCATCCCCGTTGCCTGGGCTGGTCCCAAGAGCATACACCGGCAATTCTGGCTCACAGACCTGGAGACTTACCTTTTTTCCTTCCACTTCCCACTAAATCTCCCGCACTGCTGATCTCAGGTAGCTTTGGCAGCCGTATCCCACTCACGATGACAACCAGCTATTTTCCTCGTTTTCCCTGCGCTCGCCCACTCACCAGTGTCCCTTCCCCGTCTGCCTTTCATCACCACACACAATTCCCAAGGAGAGAGTCTGTTTTTAATTCTGGGCTCACACAGCGGGATCACAATCCCTGCTGGGGGTTCACAGGTATTACAATAATCGATAGCAACAACAACAAACACGTGTTTCTGGTGTGTGACTGCGTGTCCTCGCAGTGGTGTTTTCCATGCAAAGGGAAAAGCTTAATGGACTACAAAAGACATCCCGATTAACAGTGTCAAAAGCCAGTAATGCTTAAATGGGATCCAAAACCACACCATTTTTGACTTTGGAAAGGTTAAATTCACCTTCTAACCATCAAGGCCTGCAACAGACCCCACACTGCCCCTGGGAGCTCGTTGTCAATTTACTGTTTTGACAGATGATGGTGAAGATGAGGAAATGATCCAGAAAAGTGGCATTGATTTTGAAGAGCAGAGGAATTTGCCACTCATTGCTTGTTGCTAAGCTGCAAAAAAAAAAGAGGAAGAAGAAAAGAAAAAAAAAAAAAAATCCTCCATCAGCTCTCAGTGTGTGTCACTCACAAATATCAATGAGACAACGTGGTATTTACAGCGTTTGTGGAAAGCCCAGCAGTGATTTAGGCTGCATCCTGCACTTGGAGCAATTTGGATGAGGCCTTAAATACCAGCATCCTCTTCACTTGGTTTCACAAAACGAGCTCTTCTCTTCGGGCAGTTGGTGCTTTTCATCTGTAGGCAGTGATCCATTCATAAAAAATGCAGGACAGACATTTTAGAGGAAGGGAAAACTACGTGGCTTAGGCAAAGGCTGCGACAGGCGCTGCAAGCAGGTGTTTTTCAGATCCTCGCTTTAGAAATGCCCTTTAGAGCATTAAATCTCAACTCCCAGCCTGGAATTTGTTAACAAGGGCTGGACAGTGGTAAGCTGCAGCCAGAATAAACAATTTTTTTATGGCAAGTCTGTGCAAAGAACCAGCCTAAATGGCCTGATGTTTCCCCCTTGCTCTAAATATTGCGCATCTGTAACGAAACCCAGCTGATGGCTTTTCCCCACACTTCCTATGTCCTCAGAAAATCTGATATAAGACACACAAACTCATCACGAATTTCAACACAGAAAACTTCCTCTTGTTTTTTATCCAGGGGAAGAAGAAAGCTGTTGCTTTTGACACAGGCTTCATACAAACATGGTACTCTGTTAATATATATATTAAGTATTATGTGTTGTGACTAATGGCTTGCAGATGCAATTTGAAGCATAAAGCTCAGAGCACTGACAGAAAGACTTCCCTGCACCCCTTTTATCTTTCATACCTCTTGCCCCCAGGTTTATGTACAGTATTTTTGCACCGGTATCAATAACATCTGTAAACAAAGTCGAGAGTGGAAAACTGAGGTAACAAACTCTCAGGTGATTTATTCATTCCTTAAACAGATCAGAGGCCTTACAGAATATGAGATGACAAAGCATTATTTTACAGATAAGCTAACATTCAATCAAGGGCCCTTTCCTCCCAGATTTCATTCCGAAGTCTTTTTTTCCTACTTCCTTTCCAAAGCTGCCAGATTAGGGGACGGAGTCAAACGCACTCAACCCCCAGACTTGTTTCATTTATAAGCGCCCTCTTTAAAAGAAACAGGAGCTTATTTTATGTGCCAAAGGCCTCCTTTAAAAATCATGGTTTCAAAGAGTCATTCGGCTTGGAAAAGGCCTCTGAGATCATCAGTTCCAACCATTAACCCAACACTGCCAAGTCCACCACTAAGCCATGTCCCCAAGTGCCACATCTACTCATCTTCTAAACACCTCCAGGGATGGTGACTCCACCACTGCCCTGAGCAGCCTGTTCCAATACTTGAAAACCCTTTTGGTGAGAAAGGTTTTCTAATATCCATTTTCCATTTCCTCTGGTCCTGTCTCCTGTTACCTGGGAGAAGAGACCAACCCCCACCCAGCTACAACCTCCTGCCAGGGAGTTGTAGAGAATGACAAATGACACGGAGGAAGAGGACAGAGACTCACACAAACAGTATAGACATAATTTGATCTCTAGCCAGCCTAGATCTCCACTGTAGCAATGAATTCACCTTGAAAGGGAAGCAATAGCAAAGAAACCAACCCAAAATACAGCACTTCTGCTTGACAGAAACAAGTCCAATTTCTGAAGGCAGGATTATAACAGCATAGAAGAGAAAAGATTTATTTTCTTTCCTCATAAGCGGATAAGACCAAACTAACTAAAGAAGGAGTATGACAGGCCTAAAGCAAATGTCATGCATTACCAACAGAGGTTTAAAATCCTCTCTTCCTTTCCTCCCAGGTATCCCACGTGCCTGCATAGGGCATTTTGCCCTATACCTGCTCTAGAAGCAAGAGTAAGAAGTCAGGGAAGTGATTGTGCCCCTGAAATTTGCATTGATGAGGCTGCACCTTGAACCCTGTGCTCAGTTTTGGGCACCTCATGACAAGAGAGACATTGAGGTGTTGGAGTTTGTCCAGAGAAGGTAACAGAGTTGGGGAAGGGTCTGGAGCACGAGTCTGACGAGGAGCAGTTGAGGGAGCTGGGGGGGCTCAACCTGGAGAAAAGGAGGCTCAAAGGAGACCTGATGACTCTTTACAACTCCCTGAAAAGAGGTTGTCGTGGAGGGGGGGTTGGTCTCTTTCCTCCCAGGATGAGAGGAAAGTTGCCTCAAGGAAGGTTTAGGTCGGATATTAGGAAACAGTTTCTTCACCAAAGGGGTGGTCAGGCCTTAGAACAGGCTGCAAAGGGACGTGGTGGAAAGGCCATCCTTGAAAGTGTACAAAAAAATGTGTGGATGTGGCACCTGTGGACATGGTTGAGTGGTGAACAGGGTTAATGGTTGGACTCCATGATCTCAGTGCTCTTTTCCCACCTTAATGATTCTGTGATTCTGTAATTCCGTGTTCCTATGAACTGAAGGCAATTTTTTTCAGAGGATCACTGAATGGGGTCCACTAAGAACTGCCCCAAGCCCTTCACCTGCTATTCTCCTCCAGCCAGAGCTGGACTGTCTTGTCCTTATCTGCCTTGCCTCATTCCCTCCCATCCCTCCACATCTCCACGGAGCAGGAGGGAGAGGTGATGAAGCAAGTCAAAGCTCTCAGTTGAGCTCACCAATGAAAGTTGCACGAACTTAGAGCCAAACCTTTTGTTTTGCTTGAAACCGGGAACGGAACAAGGGACTGAACTCTCGCCCCTTGTTTTTTTTTTATTGCTGCACAGAGAGCCAGAAATGCCCACGCATCAGTGGAGTTAAAAGGGGAGATTGTAAGAACCAGATGTTGTGATATTTTTGGATGCAACCACGGGTCAGGCCACAGTGCTTAACAGCTCCTGTCCAAGGCTCATTTTTGAGGGAGCAGAACTCACATCACACACTTGTTTGCTGGCTCTGTGCTGAGCCCTGTGCAGTGCAGGAAACAAGAGCTTCTCTCAAACTGATTTGGTTGGTTCAGTTTTCGTAGTTTAAATCCTCACATTGAAGTTCACAGCAAATTACATTCTTACTGCAGAATTATACCAAAAAGCCTGCAAAGGAAATCATTTTAGCTGTACAGGAGGTCGATTTCTCAGTTTTGTTCAGTGATTGGTTTTATTTTTTCACAGTGATTACCACCAGCTTATTTTCTTTCGCTCACTCTGAAGTTTTTAAGATGTTTTCACCTAGGGATAACATTCCTGCTGTTATTTCTGCTTTCCTTCTCAGAGATGAAAGTGGCATAAAGGACATAATGTCTCCCTCATTTCGCTCATGAGAAATCACAGCAAATTCACCTGTGGGATCCAACCTTCTTGGCAACTCAGAAGTCACGTTGTCACATGGAGACAGATGCACTAGGAGCAGTTTTACAATTGATTTTTTTATTTCCTGCACACTTAACAACAAAAATTCACCTAGGTAGGGCCCTAAGGATGTGGAATATGGGGAGTTCTCCCTGAATTTGGTAAGAAGGAGCAGACACATCTCTACATGTTACCTCTTTAGGAGATGCAGGTTTGGAGAAAGAGAGGAGAGAAGGAGAATCAAGGCCAGGTCAGACGGGGTTCTGAGCAACCTGTTCTAGTGGAAGGTGTCCCTGCCCACGGCAGGGGGTTGTGACCGGATGATCTTCAAGGTGCCTCCCAACCCAAACCATTCTGAGATTCTACAAAAGACCAACTTGCTCACAAATGGAACCATTTCTTGATGGTCCAAGGTACCCTGAGCGTTGCTGGGTGAAATCACTCTCCTGCAGAAGTCCTGACCCCTTTATCGTATCTTGAACAACTCAGAAATGTGCTGTTTTCTAAATAACCTGCCTTATTTATCTACCAGTTATTCAGTCCAACAGCAAACACCCACCAAAAACCCCCTGAAGTGTTCAATACTTTGCATTTCCAGCCCTCAGTTATTATTGATTCTTGTCCTCCGAGGTCTCATATCTTCAGAAGACAAACTTTTCTGCTCCAGGTTTCACTGTGCCCTTTTTGTCTTTTTCATTTATTTATTTATTGTTTTTGCTTCCCCCACATGCTGGTTTAGTGAAATTCCTTTTAACATCCATCCAGTGACTCAAGGCTTGGTTTTCACATCTCACGTTGGAGAGCACACCCTGACCCAGCAGAGCCTGCCAGAACCACACTGAGGAGACGACCACAGGCTCCTGCCTGCAGATGATTAAACTGAACAGAAGATAAAGCCTTCAAAAATGTAAATCATTGAGCCATTATAACACCAACTGTTGGGCAGCAATTAATGAGCCAGGGTCTAATTTGACATTGATAGAACTGCCAAAAGTTGTGGCCGTGCTATTTCAGTGGTATCCTGAGCAAAGACATAGAAGGTAGCCTGTTACAAGATTCTTTCCTTTTTAATGTATGTATTCATAAAGTGACTTGCTAACTGATTTAAGAGCACACAATCAAACTTTTGCAATTAAATTTAAGAGCAGGATGGGCCATTATAAACTCTACAAGGAGAGGTAGTTGATAGAAGATCTAATAAACTGTTTAATTTCAGGCAGTTTTGTGCTTGCATTAAAGACCTCAGCATCTTTCATACCCGAGAGAATGAGGCAGCTGCCTCCAAAGACAATGCAAACATTGCCCCTGCCTGATTTATATAACATAACAGCCCTGACATACCCTTACCTTACAGTCATGAAAAGATTCTCCACTTCCCCACTGTTTGTCTTCCACTCAAATATACATTTTGGGTCCCTCATCAGTACCAGCTCCATCACTGGTCACACTCTCTCTGCTACACTGAAATTAAAAACAAACACTCAGTTTTTTCCCTGAAATTCCAACAATTCAACAATTAAATAAATAAATAAATAAATAAGTCTTTTCTTCCAGTAGTTTTCTCACTATTCTGAGTGAGATGGTCCAGTGGGTGAGTTGGACTGGACGTGGCAGCAGATGAGTGTGGGAGTGGGGTTGGTGCAGCTGGAAAGGTTTTCTTGGCACTGAGCCCTTCTGTGAGCCCCACTGTGCTGTCTGAATGCAGAACAGAAATACTGCTGGTTGAAGAGGACTTAAGGGGGCTCTGTCACCCTCTCTCACCTCCCATTCATCCCACATCGTGGTCACAGGGGTGTCGAGCGGAGCTCTCAGCAATTTAGGTCAAAGCTGCTCTTGAATCACATCTCTCTCTGCACTGAAAAGCACCAGGCAAGAGATATGAATGTGTGAAGCCCCATAAAAAACCCGTAAAAATCCCAAAGCTGCCCCAGGGGAGGCTAAAGATCAGATCCCAATACCCCAGTCAGCACAAAGAGGGCAAACAAAACAGTTGCTCCTGAAACAGAGATTATAAATGAAGCTTTTGTACCAATGAGCCCCCGTTCAAAAACAACGAGTGAATGTCAGAACCTGCTCAAATAGCATTAAAGGGTGTGAAATCTGTATCTGCGTGATAAATTAGTGACACAGAGCATCCCCCAGCCCTGCATCTCCTCTGCTTGCAGGTTTCCCATTGGATTTGGCTAATAACATGGGCATCTTCCCTGTGCACCAGTGCTCCCAGACAGCCTTCACAGACATGTCATATGGCTCCCAAACATGTTGTGACTGGAAGGATCTTTATTTTGGCAGGATGGACCTGGGGAGGGGAGAAGATGCTGCTGAAAAACGGAATCAAGCCCGTTCTCCTGTCAATACACTAATTAACAATTGGCAAGATTATGCTAAACACTACAGATCTTTAATTTTAACAAGATGTTCTTCATTAAGCAGGCTAATCAAACACGAGCAGCACCACCACGGAAAGCACAGACAACCAAAGTGGCACAACCATCTTCCCCTTCTCCCTTTTCTTTGCCAAGGAGATGCCAATCTTCAGCCCCTGGGTATGATGAATTCCCCTCTCCTTGTTGTGTGTCAGATAATGGGGAAGGAAAGGAAGTGGAAAGCCATGATAACTAAACAAGGGAACAGACTTATGCGGATTTAGTGGGGAATTTACTGCTTACAAAGGGGATTTGTGTGTGGGGAAAAAAAAAGGCAGAAGAAAGACAGTTTGTCAGTATTTGCAAAATCTCAAGCACAAAAATAATTTTTTACCCCATTTTTGCTATTTCAAAGTAGGAAAGGAAAAGAAAAAACTCATCCTGAAACAGAAAACTTGCCCTTTTAAGTTCAGTGCCAACATATCATTTAGGCTTCTTCAAGTTCTTTCAGTGTTTTTTTTTTAAGGTCCTTGAATGACACAAGAAAAATAACAAAGGATTAGTTTAATAAACACATTTTGATTAAAATTTACTTAATGTCTTTGTAGTTTGAGTCATGAGAGTTCAGATTCAGTGCAAACAGTTCTGTGAAACAGATAAATTACAATTTTGTTTGAAGGGAAAGAAATGACCAAAGCAGAAAAAAAGTGGGCTTGTACCAGGGATCGTGGGCTTGTACCAGGAGACTGATCCTTCCTGTTCATCATCTTACTGACAATTCACAGCAGAAAGAAGGTCTTAAAAGGAATTTGTAATTCAGAATTTCACGAGAAGTCTACTGCAGTCAAAGAAAAGAAATATTACTACAGTATTCAATGGACATAATATCCAGGTGCCCTCTCTCAAGCCTTTCTAGAGAATTTTTGATGGTGCACAGTTTGCTTAAAATTGGTGTTACAGGATAGTTGAGGCTTCAAGTGATGTCCGGGGGGCTCCACTCCAACCTCCTGCTCAAAGCAAGGTCACCCCTGAGGTCAGAACCAGTTGCTCAAGGTTTTACCCAGTTGGGTCTTGAAAACTTCCAAGCCTGAGACTGCTCAGCCTCTCTGGGCACCCGATTTAACTCCTTGACTGTCCTCAGGGGTAAAATGTTTCCCTTCATATCCAGTCAGAACCTTTCTTGCCTTAACTCCCACCAGTTTTCTCTCCTCCTTCAACCAGCACCACTTTTTTCAGTATTAATATCTTTTTCTCCATCCTCCTGCGTTTCACTCAGAATTTCTGGTGTCAAAAGGACACAAATGGTCAAGCCAGAGCTGCACTGAAGTTCAAGCCGTGTCTGCACCAAGTGGCAACAATAAATAATAAGCCAGGACTCTTCAAAACTCAACCGTAAGTCAGAGTAAACTTTATGCTGAATCTCAGTTTCTAACTTCAAGTGAGAAAAGAAAGCCTGCAGTTGAGATTCTGTCTCTGAGGTTACCAAGAAGTGGGACTGAGATGTGTGAAGGTCACAGCTGTGAAGGGTGGCAACAACAGAGAAAATGCAGCATAGAAGTCAGAAATCCAAATAATTATGGAGCTCCCCGTTGAGTTTCCAGACTTCAATTCACTCTTACGCTGCCAGGTAGTTGAGACAATCAAATTAAAGCAAGTAGAGATGTGGCTTTGCATCTTCTGTTTATAAAATTCAACATACACCAGCTTTTCTGGATGCCTAAGGGGATTTATCTCCTCTCCTGCATGGAATTGTGGATGTATATTGGAAACTTTTCACACGTCAGATCCCTACTCCCTAAATTGTACTATACAGGATGGCTGGTTTTTCTATCTAAGCACAAGTTTGCCAAGACTACAGAGGAGAAAGCAGAAAAATCCCATTAATTTACTGTCAGGCCTGTAAGCACCGGCCTGACTATTTTTCATGCTTAAAAAAAAAGTATAAAATGACAAACTGTTCATAGAGATGCAAGCATGGGTTCCCATCTGGTGTCTTTGTGAAGAGGACAGTCATCCCCAGAGAGGAACAGAGGAAACAGCTGAGGACAACTCAGATTGCAAGTTTATGTTGTGCTTCAACCAATGCTTCAGGTCATCCAACCCTGTCTTGAGGGTCATTACACCTCCCTGCTTCCCGGGAGCCTCGTGGCACTGGATCTTGGAGTGACCTCAGGGGGACTCCATGGCCATGGAGGTCTCCAGTGCTTCCCCAAGCACCTGGTAAGAAGCTCCTTAACTTGGAAGCCTTGCTCTGCAAAGTGGTGCAGAAACACCCAGCACTGAACCAGGGGGATGCGGGGGGAGCCTCCTTCCAGGGATTGTTTCCTTAAGAAGGTTTTACAGAGCTCAGCTGGAGGACAATGAGCAAAGAATAATCCTTAATTTATGAATTTTTGCCCTGTTAAAACCAAGCTTTTCCCAGTCTGCTTTTAAGTCCACGACTTCAGAACCTGACAGCAATTCCAGCTGCTGTTCTACGCAAGTGTCCCTTAAATACTCCACCACGACATTTGCACATCTAGAATGAATCACAGGCTTTCAAAGGAGGAACAGGGAGCTCTAAAAAGCCTTGATTACAGAGTGCTCAGCACCAGCTTTATTCTCTTTGCTTTGTCCCTGTCCCATTCCACCACGGAGTGAGCAGCATCCAGTATTAATGCATCTCTTTGGAGGCAGGCCCTGTGTGTCTGTGCCCTCCATTTGATTAGCCTGGAAAACGACAGTTTCCTGACAGCTTTAAAACATTTTCCTTTAAGCTCCAACGTTTTTCACATGCAGAGAGCACGTTTGACACGCTGAAGGCTTCAGCAGAGGGCTTGGGTAGCATGTGGCAAAAAACATATGCAGATTAGCTAAAAAAAAAAACACAAACAAAGAAAACCCAATAAATCAGAACACAAAACCCCACCAAAAAAAAAAAAAAAAAAAAGACAAAAAAAAGCAAAAACAAACAAAGAAAACCCCACAAAAAAACCCAAACCAAAACCTAAAACAAACAAAATCTCCCAACAACAACAAAGCCATAAAAGAGATGATTTGCTGTTATAAGACAGTTCTCACCCCGGATGTTCTACCTTGATTTCGAGCTTCAATCAAGCCACAGCTTAAGGAAACTGAAGCACTAGAATTAAGACAAAATGAGGGATAAAAGCAATGGAGTTGGTCATATGGAAATTTATATAAATAGTCATTGCTGAGGCAGAGGGAGCTGAGGTAGAAGGAGTTTGTTTCTGTCATCTATCAGTCAATACTTGTAAAGCTTTTAGTTAATACTATGATTTATCCAAGAGAAAGTCTTAGCAACAGGCATTTGCTTACATGATAACACTTTTAGCCACAGCTGAAAAGACTCTTTAAACTGAGAAGAAAATTAAATTGTATATTAGAGCTTCACGTAGGAAGTGGTGACACCTCAGTGTTGTTCTTTTCTTGGAAAAGAAGGAGTACCAAGATCATGATATTTTGAATAATCTGAAAGAAAGAAATTTACAGTGGGTTTGTCTTAGAGCAAAAAAAAAAAAAGAAAAAAATAGTTGTTTCACAAAAAACACCCTGGAATATTTCATGACACCAAGCTATGATATAAAGAGAGTTATTGAATTATTTTCTATTTAATATGCTCACGTACAAGGTGTACGAAATTTTACTTAAAGCAAGTGACAGTGATCTTGATACTGTCATACTTTAAAAAAATCCACAGATTTCAATATTATTTATGCACTAATAAAAAAAAAAAATCCTGTTTACTAAGTGTACAAGTAAGTACACCAGGGAAAACAAACTGAAAAGTAAACCAGTTGAGTTCTCATTTATCTCCTCTCTCCTGTAGAACCAGCAAGTCAAACACTGCAAATCCCCTTTAAACCAGTGCAGAGGAGAAAGAAGGAAAAGAAAGAGGAAAAATAGGCATGTTCTTTATCCTTTTTCCATAATAGAAGGACAATTTGATGACGGGGATTCTAACTTGGGCTCCATCTGAATGCCTGGAGTTTGATAGGATGTGTCTAAAATTAGGTGCCTGTGTCCAAATGGGGAGAAAAGACACAGCAGATGGAAAGGGAGAGGAGTGGATGTTTTGGCAAGACGCTTGTGTTGTGCTTCATGGCAGAAGCATATTTTAAGGAGGGACGAAAATGTCCACACAGAGAATTTCAGGCATGTGGAAGAGACTGTGTGTGAGACTGCAGAGAGCCTCAGATGAGATGAGAGGCAGACACAGCAAGGATCACTTCGTGCTTGCATGGAGAGCATCTTCCCATGGAAAATGCTCTGGAAATATAATGTGCAGATCAGTGATTACAAGCTCCCAGAGGTAAAAACAAGGCATGTTAACATGGCTCCTCCTTCATTTTGTCACGGTTTACAAAGACATGCAAGGACTAACTTTCAGTATCTGACCAAGCTTCATTCTTGGTAAAAACATGAAAGGTTTGAGACGTTCTCTGAGAACCTCATTTCCTTAGGAGGGGTCTGAGGATCAATGCCTGGAAGTGTTCTAAAATGAGGGAAATTATCATTTTTAGGAAGTAAAACACCAAAAAAAATAGCCCAAATAGAATTGTAGAAGCATAAAATCAGAGAATAGTTTGGGTTGGGAGGCACCTTAAAGATCATCTTATTCCAAACCCCTGCCATGGGCAGGCACACCTTCCACTAGACCAGGTTTCTCCAAGCTCAAACTTGGCCTTGAACACTTCCAGGAACCCACACCTTCTCTGGGCAACCTGTGCCAGGGCTTCAACCCCCTCTGAGTAAAGAATTTCTTCCTAAAAACCGAATCTAAACCTGCCCTCCGTCAGTTTAAAACACCTGACCTTCTTCCTGCCGCTATCCCGCCCTTTTCATGAGCCTGGAAACATCCCTGGAAACATTCAAGGTCAGGCTGGATGGGGCTCTGAGTAACCTGGTCTAGCTGAAGATGTCCCTGCTCATTGAAGGGTGGGGGGGTCGGATTGGGTGACCTTTGAAGGTCCCAAACTGCTTTGTGATTCTGTGAAGACTCATTTTGAACCTGCCTTTGGTCCATCCCCTGTGCTCATGCTGGGTGTACACCCTTAGAAAGGCAGCAAGAACCTCCAGGGAACGAGAATTGTGGAGCGAAACCTCCCAGGGAGTGGTACAAGCACCAGAGGTGATTGCTTCAATGCACCAGCTGTGAGAGATGCAGAAAAGCAAGAACTGCTTCACAGTTTTCAGGCACATTTTAGACTTCGGGAAGGCAGTCTTGCAATGCATTACATTCTAATGGGTTTATATCTCAGCTCAGATTAATTTTTTTTTATTTATTAAAACACTCCCCTAAAATGCTCAGACACATACCTACAATTTTGGTTCAACTTATCCACTAAAATATTGTTGACTTTGTGACTTTAATCCTCCCTTGAATTTCTTTCCCAAATCAAGGTGAGGGGCTCACATCTCTCACTTCCCAGCATGACTCCAGCATGTTTTCAGGGGAATATGTTGCCTCAGAGTGCATGTCCAGGTCACAACCTCTTCTGTGAAGCTCTAAGCCTGGCTCCAACTTTAAGACATTTCTCAAATGGAAAAAAAAAAAAAAAAAATCCTCATTTCCTCTTCATTTTGGAGACTCAAAGCAGCTGCATTTCTAGAAATGTATGGAAATGGTTAAATGTATCCACACACGTTCAGTTGGGATTTTCAACCCAAAATAGTCCCAGTATTTTAGCACAGCGTTTTTATTTAAGCCCAGCCTGAGACATAAAAAAAAAAAAAACCATGGTGTAGCATCACTAAGACCAGTCAGCAGATGATGGCTGGGCAAGACAGGCACTGGGTTGCTTGAAAGGAAGGTTTATTCAAAACATATTGCAAAGGGAAAGAGGGAAAAAAGAAACAAACCTTTTATTTAACAACCTAAATCTACATAGCAGTTTAAAATTGACTAGGCAACTCAGTTATTACTGAGTTAAAAGCAAAAAGGAGGGGTGTCTCAGGCTGCTATTTTAAGTCAGAGCTTTTACCTGGCACTAAGAGGCCCCATATTCTTTCTATTTATTTCAGTTGTATTCACTTTATACTTTTAAACGACTGTAGAAAACTCACTCAGACACTTAACCTAAAGAACTGTATTTTTTCAAGACAAATCACAGCCACCTGAGCAGATGTAACAGCCCATTTCCTTGTGCTCATCAGTAATATCAGCTGCTCCTTTTCTCCCAGCAAACAGGATGGGAAAGAATAGCAGGTACTGAAAAATCAGGGAATATATATTCCAGCAGAAAATCCATGGGCATTTCTAACCCCCTAAAACAGGAAGCATTGAGACCACCTATTACCAAATTTTCCTGTCCTATCCAACCCTGAATCAGTTGGGAAGTGGAATAGCATTCTTTTCTCTACTGTAATATACATTTTGAGGAGAAAAAAAAAAAAAAAAGGTGGTGGGTGCTTGGGCATTTCAGACTACATGGCCCCAAGCCATAGTTAAAAAAAACCCAACAGTTTTCTACAGGGATGTATTTCTGGAGAAGAAGGGCACTGAAAGGAGTTTAGCACCTCTTCTCTTAAATAATCACTATTTGGAGAAGCACAGAAACGAAATAAAATGTGAATGAGGTTGTGAAACTTTCCTCCACAGTCAGAACAGAGCCTTGGGCTAAAACTTACTTGGAGTTCCTGCCCAGCAAGACACCTCATTGTTTGTTTGCAGGGCTTTGACGAGGGAATTTTACTGCTGGTGACTGGTGAAGTCACCTGGTGAAATATGTCCCGTTGCTGAGGTGGTTCTTCCAAAGCTCCCACACACCTCCTAAAATTTGGCACCATCCCCAGTTCACAGATACATCACACAAACACAGACTATTGCTGTTTTCTGAGTCCCAGCTAAAGGCCAGGGAGGTCAGAACATCTGAGACAACATCTACGTCCAGCACCACACAGTGAATCAAACACCTTCTGTGTAGATTATCCAGGGCATCACCGAGTGCAGAAGGAGGTAGGACCCGGTTTCTCCAGATTGGAGGGGTTCAAATTGGACATCACTGATTGTTATGATCATTAATTAGGTACTAGTATCTATTCCACTTTTAAATAGCACTGTTAGGGAGTCAAAAGCCATGGAGTGACTGAGTAGACACCCGATGAGGCAACTGTTCATAGGGTGCTCATAGTCCCATAGTCCACAAAGAAATAAAGACAGCTGCAGAAGGGCTTCGGGTCAGCTGAAGGTCTTACATCTGCACTGGGGATTAATCTGAGTCTCCTCAGCCTTGAGTTTCACTTGCAGATTTTTACTTCCCATTGATCAATGTAATGAGGAATCTCATTTTATTTTAATTCTCCTGGGTAAATGCAGCCTCAGGAGGAAGCTGTCACTTCCAGCAACAACCCTTTCCAAACACTCCAGGTATATATAGGATGAGGTGGAACTTAAACAGTGTTTAATAAAAAAAGTCAAATTACTGGTGAGGTATCAAAGCAGTGCTTTCCTTTGTTAAAATCAACTGTGACAAATGCTTTAAAACTGTTCCTTTCATGCAGGTGCAGGGAAAGCCTGACAACATCCCAGCCATAAAGAGCAGAAATCTCCCAACAGACCTTCAATTCCACGCTCCGCCAAAGGGTAGAGATTTTTCTCTTCTCCACTTCTCTGGGACTCTGTTCTGACAAACACTATTGATGTTTTCAGCTGAGCTGAGTAACTGCTCCTGAATTCCCAGGGGGTCCTCCCTTCTCAGGTTGGCTCCATTCTCTGGGCTCAGTTCTGCACTTGGGGTGGAGCAGTTTCTACAGGTGAGGTGAGGGCTTGAGCACTTTGTTGGAGGGGTTGCTATTTTACTTTCCAATCATTTCTTTTCTACTCCTTGCCCTTTAAGAATCTTCACATAATTCTGTCAAGGGTTTTGTCAAGAATTTCAATCTTCTCTCAAATAAGTATTGTTATGTATAAGAACTTAACTGCTGTCCCTATTTGTCTGCCTATGAGCTCCCAGATCAGGGGAGTTCCTCAAAATGCTTTCCCTCTTTCATGTTGAAACCAGTCCTCCGTGGTGACTCCCTGGTTCCTTTTCCAGCCCATTTTACTCATCAATTAGAAAGACTTAGAAAGTTTCATTTCTCTTCTTTCATTGAACTTTATCAGAAGGAGGAAGAAATGTGGCAGCAGGTCGTGTTCTGAGGTCATTTCCTTCCCTGCCAACTCAGATGTTTATGCGTTGTGTTCATACTGCCCAGAGGACTCAGGCCATTCAGGATCTCATTTTTATAAGCACAGCATTCACAAAAACAGAGGAAGAGTGAGATATGTGCTCTTAACCCTCTCCTTACACTTTTCTAAGGTGGGAAATGCTGCCAAACCCACTTAGCGGTTTGTCGGTATTTTAATTTAAGGTTTGTAATCTGGTGAGTTTGCAAAAGGGGCAGAAAGGGCAGAAACAGGGGGTACGGGGGGGGGGGGAACAGGAATTCAAAGAGAGAGATTCACTTTTGCAAAATGTTCTTTCAAAGAATCATAGAATCCTAGAATGGTTTGGGTTGGAAGGGACCTTAAAGATCATCTCACTCCAACCCCAACCTGGACACCTTCCACTAGCCCAGGTTGCTCCAAGCCCTGTCCAACCCGACCTTGGACATTTCCAGGGATGGGGCAGCCACAGCTTCTCTGGGCAACCTGTACCAGGGCCTCTCCACCCTCACAGGGAAGAATTTCTTCCTAATATCCAACCTAAACCTGCTTTCCTTCACTTTGTCTTATTTTCTATGTTATTGCTCAAGGCTCATGCAGCTTTTGGCTGACTTTTAAATGACCAGATTTAGTTACTTCACTGAGGGAGCTTTAACACAAGAGCTGCAGCATTACAAGGTTGTCCTTTCACAAGTGCTCACCCAAAGGTTTGGTTCGCCCAGTTCAGCTCGTTCTCACTCCCTTCACAAATGTTTTAATGAGGTAGTGGCAGGGAAAACTGCTTATATAACAAATTGTATAATGGATCTTATCATTGCTTCAGAAAAGTTAGGTTGCAGCAGCCATCTGGGAAATAAAAGCCTGAATCATCTGCTATACATACACACACACACATACATACATATATATATATATATATATATATAAAATATATGCATTTGCACATTTGGCTCTTACATGAATCACACACAAAGCTCTACTAAAATGCAATGCCAGCTGAAATCCTTTCCCAAAGCTGTAATTTGTGAATGAAAGTTATCCTCTTCAATGAATGGTGCATTTGAGCCATTATAGATAGGCAAAGACATCTTGTTTCCAGTGCAGAAAATCTTTCAGCGCTCAACAAAGCTTTAATTACTCATCTCCTGTGCTGCTTCAGCATATGACTCAGAGTAGGTGTCATCAGGACCAGGGAAATGGAAAATGGGGGGAAAAAAAGCGTCTCTTTGATGAAGGGGCAGATTCATGCCCATTCTCCACCGTCTGTGTAATGATGTCAGTCTGCTTTCCAAAAGGTGACAATTATAAATTCTGCCACTGCCATTATTTCATAGGACTTTGAGACAAATACTTGTTGTCTCCTAAAAGAAAACAAGGTGTAAATGAGAACTCAAACAGAGGCTTAATCACAACGAGACTGCAGCCAACGAGGCTCCTTTTGGAGTAAAGTGTCACCAGATTGCCCATCAAAACATATTTTACATGACCCAAGTGCGGGCACACACTTGTATTTCTTCCAAATTAATCAAAAAAAACCCTCCCATGGTTTAGTATTGGTAGCAACTACTGTCTTAAAACCAGAATGGTATCTGCTGAAGGGTACAAATGACATTTAATTTGACCTCCAGACTGTCAGAACATATTTCTCTGTTATTTTCCTCTCTCTGTTTTTGGAGCAAATTTGAAGTGAGTCTACGAGAGTTGAGTTTTTTTACTTTGTGAGGTTATGGCTCTTTTGATTTGCTAAGATGCCTCTCATCAGACTTCTTGTTAAATGGAACCGTGGTGTAAGGGTGCAAATGATATAATATCGTTTCCCTTACAAACCTTACACCTACAGTATCAAATTTAACATAATTGAGTAATTTAACATAAAACTGCATTGTGTGATTAGAAAAATCGAATACTAATAGTAATATAAAAATATTAGATATTGTGAGTTATAGAACACCTGGCATTGCCAATAAGAGTAGGAGCAGGGATTAATTAGTCCCTCTGCTGAAAGGAAATAAAGCCTTTCTCACAATTAATGCAGAAATGTTGATAAGAGGTGAGAGGAAGCTCTTCCTTCTACAATGCTCTTCAAGGAAATGTGACTATCTATATAAATTGTGGACCAACAGTGTAGAACTTTCTCCAATTACAATTTTTATCCTTATAAACGTTTCATCTGAGAGAGCCGTGAACAGGATCAAAAATTTTTTTTGCAAGACTCTTTTTGGAAAAATTGTCATATTTTCCTTACCTGATCCATTCTCATTTTATGGAAACTGTTACCTTTTAGGCTCTGTTCATTATAGATTTTTACACACCAATAGCTTGGGCCAAACAACTGTTAAAGAGACTGTCAGAGAAAGGACTAATTGCTGAATAAAAGAGGACATCATTTGCTTAAACAGTTAAACAAAAAGTTGGAAACTAGAGATTAGATTAAACAAATATTTCTCCCAGTGGATGACATTCCCAATAGGATCCTTCTGAGTGAAGCTGTGCTGTAACTTAGGATGGTGAAAATATTTGGAGCTGATTTAGAAAGGAAAAGGGCAAATGGTGACGTGACATTTTGCTGATGAGAGTGTTTTGATTGAGTAAAGAAAAAGTGCTGCTGTGGGGGATTTCGGAGGGGTGTTTTGATACCAGCTGGCTTTTGATTGAGTAGGAGATGAGAAAAAAATATGGCACAAACAATAACCAACTTGAGAATCTAAACTTGAGGATTATTAGGGAAATAATAGAGAGCAAAACTGAAAGTATCAGCACGGTGCAATATAAATCCACCTTTCGATGGTAAGTTCTGATTGTCCACCTCCTAAATGCACAGGGGAGATGCTGAACTACATTTGTGTAAGCAAAAGCCAAGTGTGAGGATGATTTAGTTCAGAAAATAAGGCAGCTGATGAAGGGTGTGCTAAAAGTATCTGAAGCCATGAGAAGCCCATAGAGGTGGATCGAGGCAGTAACTGAAGGTAGGAGGAAACATCTTCAAAACAGATTTAAAAAACCACAACCAAACAGAAAGCCAAACCAAAACCAACCAGGCAAAGACCCAACGTGAGCAAAACAACCAACCAACCAAACAAACCAAACCAAAACCCCACAAGCCATAAATCAACCCGCCCAAGACGATTCTTCTTGCAAAATCTGGCTGGTTGTGGAACTCCTCACCAAAGGATGTTTCGGGTGCTAAACATTTTCCCGGGTCCGAGGGCAAACTGTGAAGTTCACAGAAGATGAAGAACAGAGGATACACTCCACACTAACCATTCCTGACCCTGGAATAGTAGGAGTCTGGAGAGAGTAGTGCAACTAAGGTGTACGATGCCCATTTGTTCTAGTGCTCCCATGCAGAGATTCACTTTCAGCCACCACTGGAGAGAACTTACCAGGCTGGACAAACCCTCTGGCACCATCCACTGCACCTGCTTTTATGTTTCTAATTTTTTCCAGAAAAAAATTAATCAAGGGTTTCATTTTATTTTTTATTTTTTTTTATATTGACAGGTGAGTGTGATGGCATCTTAACAGAACAGACTGAAAAACATTGTGCTTCAGTGTGATTCATGGGCTATGAAAAGAGAGAATACAGGATAACGTCGTAATAAGGAAAACCTTGGTTAGCTTTTCAAAGAATGGAAATTATTTACAGTTGCTTCCTTGGACCAGGTAAAATGTACAGTATTATGTATTTCTATTTCAATGCATAATTCTGTGAAAAAAGTTAGGGTTTTAATCAAGGCATGTTTCTTAAATAACTTGCTGTTTCCTTCAGCATTGTTAATGAAAAAAAGCACAAGTGATTTTATCACTACAGTTTCATTAAAAAATATTACATATGTCATCTTGTACTTAACTGTAACCTACTTACAAGGAAAAAAAGCCTAAAACTCAAAATATCTTTTCCAAACGTTGCTATCTTTTGCATTTTTGGCAACATTCCCAGCAAAAAATAGAGGATTGGAAGAACCTGCATATAATATCCAAAAATTATTGCCTGGAGTTCTCCCAAGTTTTCTCTCATTAGCAATAAACTCAGTTGCTTTAGCCAACAAGAAAAAAAATCCAAATCTGGTGTTAGAAAGATTCTGAAAAATACTGAGCAAGGGTAAACGAGGGGTTGCTGCTATAGGTGGAGAGGGCAGAAGTCTGCAAGGATTTGTTTTCCTTTATGACCTGCTGTCTATTCAAGGTGGTTCATCAGTATTGAAATCAGACTAAACTTATCACCTGTGATTCAAATATTGAGCATCTTGCATTGAAAACACAAGTGCATCCTGCTCCAGAGAGGAAGAAAAGGAAGCAACACGCTGAGGGATTTGGGGTTGTTCTGTCCGGAGGAGAGGCTCTGGGAAGACATTAGAGCCTCTTTCAGTGCCTAAAGGGGATACAAGAGGCATGGAGAGGGATTTTGGACAAGGACAGGGAGTAATGGGACAAAGGGGAACGGCTTCAAACTGAAGAAGGGTAGATTTAGATTGGATATAAGGAAGAAATTCTCCACTGTGAGGGTGGGGAGGCCCTGGTACAGGTTGCCCGGAGAAGCTGTGGCTGCCCCATCCCTGGAAGTGTCCAAGGCCAGGTTGGATGGGGCTTGGAGCAGCCTGGGATAGTGGAAGGTGTCCCTGCTTATCACAGATGGTTGAAATTAGATGATCCTTAAGATCCCTTCCAACCCAAACCATTCCACGATTCTATGAAGAAACAGCTCCTCATAAGCTACATCCCAGTGTTTTCTGTGCCTCAATTCATTAGAACATTGTGGCTGCTACATTATTTAGCATTTGCAAGATACATCCAAAAATCCCACCCCTAGACATACTTTAACCACTTGCAATTTAAGGGGGAAAGTGTGCAGGCAAAACCTTTCCAAGTTGTTTGAAAAGACATCCCGATAATAGGCTGTGAGATCCCAGTTTGGATCAGCAGAAACAAAACTGAACAGAGCCATTTATTTTCACCTGGTGCAGAAACAGAGGAAAAGAAGGGGAGAGATCAATACAGTTTTCCTCCCCCACAAAGTAATTGGAATTACAACTTTTTTTTTTTTTCCACGGGGGTTTTCTAGTCTTTCAGTCCTTTCAATGCCAGTGTCAGAAACGTAATCACCGGGGCATACGACACGGGAAAAAGATCGACTTACATCTAGGCAAGAGTCCAGCTCTCCAGTAGCATTCTGCCAATTATGTGCACTTTGTATTAAAGGATTTTCTTCTCCTCAGTGGACTTGGGGGATTTTTGACTCCCAGTGAAAAGTCATTCAGCCTGCATTTAGTACAGACACAGCATATGAAGAAAAGGCAAATAACACAGTGGTTTTGAAGTGACTTCTACCAAAACTTGCTTGTGTTGTGAAGGCTTTTCCCACTCCTTTCCTTTCACCATCGCTGAAGCCTCAGATGAAGAAGTCCTTGGGCAGCACATTCCCAGACTCCAACATCAAAGCCGCCCCCACGCCACGTAGCAGGATGTCTCACACAGGTTCCAGCAGGCATCAGGCCATGGAATCCTTTTACATGGCAGGAAAAAGAAAAAAAAAATAACATTGTCACATTGTCCAGCGTGGTTATGGGTTATGGACAAAGCTGTGGGAATGGTTGGTGGGGTTTAGCAAGTTGTTTGCCTTCAACATGTCACAGCCACGGGATAATACTGTAAAGATAGAAGCACTAATTATTTAAATCGCTACCAGCCCTATTTATTTATTTTCAATTGTGGAGACGCCGAAGTTGGAGTCCGAGCCTTTCAGGGTTGCCATGACAACTGGTCACTTTGATCGGTGATTACAGT
Organism: Oxyruncus cristatus; assembly: GCA_013399855.1. Classification (NCBI taxonomy): domain Eukaryota; kingdom Metazoa; phylum Chordata; class Aves; order Passeriformes; family Cotingidae; genus Oxyruncus; species Oxyruncus cristatus. Next base: position 379,912 of record VXAY01006934.1, on the reverse strand, counting down.
TGTACCATTTTGGCATCAGGCGTGAACTTTGATTGCCATGGCAACGTCACAGACATAACTCCTATTTCATTCAGCTCCTACTTTGTTCTCGAGGAGCCTCTTTTGCCTGTGGTCTGTGAGGAAGCTGAGAACTGTGTCAGCTGCACCAGAGAGGAGCTGTGAGGAGCAACACCAAGTGGGCTTTCCCAGCGTAAAGAATACTCCACATCCAGAACAGATCACTCAGTGCTCTCATTATCCTCTGAGCTTCCTGGCTGACGTAAATGGAGGTGGCTCCATTTAAGGGCAGTAAAGTCTCTTGAATCCAAAGTGGGCACTAGGAAAAAACCACATTTCCCTGGTTGAATATGCACTGCTAGAGGTAAAGAATCACTTACTTTGTCCAGTTTGGCTTTCAAAGAGGGAAAGACACTGTACAGGAAATTGTAGGGGTGACAAAGAGCTGAGGGAGAGAGGAAGATTTAAAAACAAAAAGCGAATAAACAAACAAAACCCCAGAAAAACAAGTTTACCAGACTTGGCTTAGCCTTTTGAAATTCATCTCAGTTTAGAGGTAAAAAAGAATTTCGTCATTCTTTATAGAGATTTGCTGTTAGAAAATTCATTCGGGTTTCTCCAGGTACAATGGCAGGAAATTCACCTGAACTGTGAGGATAGTAGAGAGATTCTGAAAGACTCTTAGTTCTTAGAGCCTGTATAGAACTGATTTTCTTTGTGATTCATACAGAACAATCAAAAGGACACGTTTCTTCACATAACTTCCATTTAAATTGTTACTCTTCACCAAATGGTTCTCCAGTGGCTAAACATTTTCATGTACAGAAAGCTCTGAAGAAATTCAGGATGGCAAAGTACCTTGAGGCTTATTAATATAATAATTAATACAAAGACATCTAACTTGGGTTAGAAGGGACCTTAAAGGCCACCTCATTCCAACACCCTGCCAAGGGCAGGGGCACCTTTCACCAGACCAGGTTGCTCAGTGCTGCATCCAGCCTGGCCTTGGACACTTCCACGGATGGTATATCCACAGCTTCTCAGGGTGACCTGTTCCAGTGACTCACCATTCTCATAATAAAAAAATTCTTCAATATGTCAAATGTAAACCCACCTTATTTCAGTTTAAAACCATTTCTCCATGTCCTGTCACTGCAGGCCCTGGTAAAAAAATCTTTCTCTTTCTCCTAAGCCCCCCTTGATTTATTGAAAAGCTGGAATAAAGTCTCCCTAGAGCCTTTTCTTCTCCAGGCTGAACAGCCCCAGCTGTCTCAGGCTCTCTCCATATCAGAGGTGCTCCAGCCCTCTGAGCATCTTCGTGTCTTTTCTCTGGACCTGCTCTAACAGATCCATGCCTTTCTTGTACTGGGGACCCAGAGCTGGATGCAGTGCTCAGCATCCAGTGAAGCATCCAAAATTGGATGCTTAACTAAAGGGACAGTTCTACCCTGTGAAGCAGGAGTGACAATCTGTAATTCCTGGAGGTGGCACATCTTACAACCAGTTCTGCTCCTTCTGACATACATCTTGCAGCATTAACTGAATGCTCTGACACACTGATTTTGCTAAAAAATGAAACAACACAAAATGATGAGTTGGAAATAATTATTATCCTTAAAAGGCTACCCTGACTTTCCTAATTTATAACATCAGTTCCAGTTTGCACTGCTCAGGAAAAATGTCTCAACTCATTAGAGAAGAGCAGGACTCCCCACGAGTTGCAAAAGAGAAAAAAATTATATGATAATTTAACAGGCTTATAATGCTACTCATCTGTACCTCAGTGTAGCTATTTCTGGAACTGAACTCACCTCTCCCTGGTATGAGTATGTGAATAAATTCTACCTTCATGTAAATAAGTAAAGAGATGGCAGCACTGTGTGGGCCACAGCAAAGGATTATTCATCTATCACACACTGTCTGCCAGATGCTTTGGAGCATCACATCAACCTGTGTGGTTTAGAATCCAAGGTCTCAATGTTTACATGGTAACAGGATTTAATCTGTTCTGCTCGGCTCAGCCTCACACTCCAGAGCTCAACACCAACACCCAAAGTGATCTGGAGGTATGAAGCTACTCATTAGTGTCAAGTAAAAGGTCATCAGTCCGACCCAAAATGTGCTGGGCTTCACATGAAATCTTTAGTTCAACAGGTGATTGCACAAGAAAGGTGATGGATGTGCTGTCAAGGTGTATTTATGTTCTTCTTCACACACAACCCCACTGGCACCGAGAGGATTATCCAGAGACACCCCTGGGTTCTGTACCACCCATAACCCAGAACCTCCCTGTCCTCACAAGGTGCATCAGGGCACCTTCAGGCCCCAGATCTAGTCCTCAGTGATTTATGGTCTTTTCCAAGTGCTGGGCAAAGAAGAAAACAAGTGCTACTGAAAAACATGTATCTGTTAAGCACAGAAGGAAGAGCACACCTGGCAGAAGGTGCAGCAGAAGGACAAAAAGAAGTGTTCTTGCATATCACCTTTGTTAAAAAAACAACAACAAAAAAAACCCAAACAAAAAAAAACCAAACAAATTTGAAACCCTAACAAAAAAAGCCACACAAAACCAAAACCAAATCAAAACAAAAAAACACCAAATATATAGAATATATAAATACATAGAATATATAGTATTCTAGACTCCCTATTTACCCAAAAGTAACTCCCTGGGGCTATGTGTGATGAAAAGAATGTTTTGTTCCAGAGCACCTCCGGAGAGGTTTAGGCAGAATTGATCTGGAAGAACAAGACCTCATAACAGAGGTCATTCCAGCACAAGGTTCTGGTCCTTCAGCTTTTAGCAGACCTGAATATTGAAAANTTTTTTTTGCTCTTCCAAACAAGCAGGGTCAGCAATCCACAGTTACATTGTCTCAGACATGGATTTGCTCTGAAATCAAATTACATCGTATTGACAGGCTGTGAAAAATTATCTCCTTCATCAGATTTTTTTTTTTTTGGTTTATTAAAAGATTGTCCTTAATGGACGTCCTTAAAGGTTCTAATGGACCTTTAGGTTTTTGGTGAAGGTAACTCACTTTCCAAACTATTTTGCAGGTCTCGCTGAGCTCACTGTTTCCATCAGGTTTCTTTTCCAAAACATCGGCGCAGGCTGAGAACTTTTCTCGGGCCTTTAAATTCTGTTCAGCCACACCCGTCTGCCTCCAAAATCTGGGTTTTGCTTTATCATGGCACTGAACTTGGCCAACCAGTCACGTAAGTGATAGCTGAACTTGTGTACCCGCGCAAGAAATCTGTGCAGGCTCTTTGAGAGGCTCTAGAAGTCATACACAGAGTCAGTCAAATGCAGACAATATTTCCAGGCAGGGTGCAGTCGTTAAGCCCTGAGAGAAGTTTATGGAAATTCTACTTGCTCAATAAAACCGGGAAATTTCCAACTAGAAGAAGAAATCCCATGTCAGGCAGAAATGGGAACTTCCATCTTCTCTGTCAGCATAAAAATGTACCCAATGGACAATAGAAATAACCTAATGACTTTTTTTTTTTTTTCTGAGTACAAGCCCCGGCTGGAGAAAAATGCACAAGTCTTCATATTAAGCATATGTTGCAGTTTATAACCTAACAATCTCCTTTAAGCAATAAAAGATAAAGGTTAATTTAATCTTTAGAATCTGATGATTTTACAGCCTTTCTGTATAAGTTTGTTTTAGATTCAGATATTCTTTTTAACCCTCTAGTAATCATGTTTGCCCTGGAATTTTACTGAGCTTTTAGTGGCTTCATGCAACAGTAAGATCCACAGTTCATTTTTGCAATAAGAAGAGAAGCAGCTACGTGTGCTACATTTAATTTTCTCTTTTATTATTATTATTATTCATTATTTTAGAAGGTGAAAATATTTATCTCTCCTTGTTTTAAACAACCTTTAGTCAGAACCCCAAGTTTTATTTGTCCAGCATTTATTATCAATGAAGAGAAAGTCGTTATCAGAGTGTGGTTTGTCTTCCAAATACTTTGAAGAAATTGAAAGAGCGGCTCTCCAGAGGTTTCTGTGTCCATGAATCAAGTTGAAATGGAGCCCAGGGTGACTATTTCAGGTCTGGCTACTCAGAGATACCCAGGTAGGAGTAATCTGCACCCTGTATCTGTCTGACAAAACAAGGACAGAGCCACAGTGAAGATGACTTTTATTATTATATTCCTTCATCTTCTTGCAGAGGTGAATAGTCCCAGTCTTTTTAATCTCTATATAAGACAAGTTTCCTGCACCTTCCCTTATCTTATGGCCCTTATAGGGTATTTCTTCAGCTCTGGCAATACATTTTTTCCTTCAAACCATGAGAACTGGACACACATTCCCACTGAAGCTGCTCTGTTGGTTCCCCCAAAGGTAATTTACTCCAGCATAAATTATTTTTACTGTTCCATGTGCAGTCTAATTTATGATTGGCATTGTTATTGCCCATCAACATTAGGAGGAGCTTCAGTTGGGCTGTCTTTGTTGCTGCCCTGGCCCTTTAAAGCATCAATATTATATTTGACATAACAGGTGAGGAAACAGTTTCCATCTGTCTGTGGATGCCTGCAGTGGGTTTATGCAGCTGAGCTGCTCATATTGACCTCTCTTTACTGTCAGCACTGTTGGGATTTGATGATCTGGTCAATATTACATGTGCAGTTTGGAGCTATTTGAATTATTCTTCAGACTTAGTTGTTTTTATGACTGGGTCTTCCTAGTTCTTCACAGAGGGATTATTTTAGAATAAGATCTGGTGTACTGCCAAATGCACCCTGACAAATAGGAGCAGTTCAGTGGAAAGAATCAAGATCCCTGAGACGGATTTTTTAAATTTTACTTCATTTTATTTTACTTTATTTTACTTTAATTTTTTTTATTCTATTTTACTTTTTATTATTTCCATCTTTCTTTCCTGTAATGGACAAGAACCAAAGTCACCGAAGTTCACAGCGTTTTGTGAGTGTTTGAAGTTTCAGCCCTGCTTCAGTCCCATTTTTCAGTTCCAGTGATGGAAGCGGAATGGTAGCTGGGGACTGGAAGCACAGCTTCCTTCCAGGAAAGCCAAAGAAGCTTTAATCACTGATATCATAATGCTGTGAACCCTTGTCCCTGGCACAAAGACTGTCATTAGACACCCAGGCTCTTTCTGTGGCTCAGGTCAAAGGCTGTTGCTTGATGCTCATCAGTTACTTCACCTCCATGAACTTCAGTCATCCAGTTGTGATAATGTGAGAGAGATGGAGCATCCACTGTGCTTTTGGATCCCCTGAGGAGAAGCGGGATGGAACGCCCATGTGTTATTCATATGCTTTATGTTTTATGTATGGGAAGAGTTGTCTGGGTTGTCTTCTTCCTTACCGGGGTAAAAGAGGTCGATTTCCTTCCTTTCACTAAAAATGCAGGTTTTCAAAGTGGCTTATGGCCCTGCTATTGTCAGTTGTCAGAGGTTTTTTATCACCAGTGAAGCAGAAAAGACGGATTTTATCAGGTGTGCTCTAAAAAGCCCCAGCACGACAAGACTTTTGAATCAAAAGCACGAAGCAAAAGATCACTTTCTTTGGACTGCACATGTGGCTCTTCATATGCATGAAAAATGTGGGTTGTTCTGCACAATCAGCTTCATCAAGAGGGGCACAGACTTGCGGGATTGATGCATGCTATTGAAGACTATGAAGTGTCAATTAAAAAAAAAAATTCACTTCAGGAGACTTCTGTGCAGGAGAAAAACACCTGATTCAGTCATTCCTGCAAATATTCATAGAATCAGAGACTCTTAGAATGGCTTGGGCTGGAAGGACCTTAAAGATCACCCTCCCTGCCATGGGCAGGGACACTTTCCACTAGCTCAGGTTGCTCCACGCCCCATCCAGCCTGCCCTTGGACACTTCCAGGGATGGGGCAGCCACAGCTTTTCCAGGCAACCTGTGCCAGGGCCTCACCACCCTCACAGGGAAGAATTTCTTTCTCATTCCTAATCTAAACCTACTCACTTTCGGTTTAAAGCTATTAAAACCATTACTTTATTTATTTATTTATTTAATTTTAAAGTAAGGTAAGACTGGTAGGAGAAGTGGAGTAGGGTTTTCTTCTGGCTTTAGACAGAATGGGACAGAACTTTTCCCATTTGGAGTTGTTTGAATTTTGGTTCTGCCAGACTTTCTTCTGCAGTTAGTCTCCCTTGCTCACTGCCATGTCCCTTCACCAGTGTTCCAGCTGCTTCCAGCTCTGGAAAGGTTTGTAAAACATTCCCATAAGATCTATGCATTCAGTGCAACAACAATTATCAAAAATCACTGCAAATGATGGGTTGGGAGGAGATGTGTAAATCCCTTTCAAACAAATGCATGAAGAGGCACCTGGGCTGAAGTGGAGTTATTGAGTAGAACAGGATATCCCATTCTTTGCTCTGACCTTTCCAAGTCAATTGATGTACATGATGCTGATGCTTGGCATGAGACTGCAACCATCCCCCAAATCCCAGCTCAGTAGATCATGCTCTGTTAGGTGTTTTCTATCACAAATAAATACACTGTCTGAGCATCAAGGAGTTCAAACTAGACAGCAAATATCTATTGGCTGGCACACCCTGTGGAGAGCCAGGATCTACACTCTACTGAGAGGTTGCTATGGGCACGACCCTAAATGTGACACACAGAGCACCTCTGCTGGCCAGGGCTGTTTGCCCCTTGGTGCAGCTGCCTCCCTGTCCTGTTGAGCTGCCGTTTTCAGTTCTCTGTTTCCTTCCCTAATGGTTTTAACACCTTCTTACATTGATGCTTTTCAGTCCTTGCATGCCTGTCTCAATAATTTCACTCTTCTCACGTGGCTTTAACACACAGAGTTCTCCACAGCTGAAAATTATCCTCCCAGCAAAGCTGAGCCAAGATCCCTCTGCTCTGCAGCACCAAACTGAGCCAGGTGGGATCACACAGGCACAGCCACGGGCTGTGGTTTACAAGGATTCTGGAAGAGAAGTGATGTGGGGTGTTTATCTAGATTCAACGAAGCCCTTTGACTGAGAAATCAAGTTTCAGCATTTACTACATGTCGGAAGAAGGCAGGTGCTGACTGGTGTTCATGAAGTGTTGAAATTATCAGAATCTACATAGAATGGTCTTCAGAAGATTAAAGTTAGTCAGGCATAAACAGTTCATCAGAAGAACACATATTTTAAAGCAAGGAAGGAATCTTGGTCATCTCCCAGGAGCTACAAACCAAAATGAAACAACTAAAAAAAAAAAAACAACATAGATTAGGAAGAAGAGGGGATTAGTAATTCTCAAAAAGCCAGTTCACTCTCCACTGAATCTGAAAATTCACTGCAATCAGAATTGCAGTGAATTTCCAGATTTACTGCAATCAGAATAACCCTTGATGATGTAAGAGTTAAGCAATGAACAGCTGATGTGATTAATTACCTCAGGTTTATAGGCAGGACAGTTACCTGAGCACTGACTTGGCATGTCCAGACTCATTCTGATTGCAGAACTCTCGAGCTCCAAAATTGCTATGCTGCCATTTTACCACTTGAGCCCAGATCTCTTTGATTCCCTGTCCAACGCAGTAAAAGCTTTATTTCCTTTATTTCTGTACACTCGTTTTTTCCCCTCTTTAATCACCAGAGACTCTTACTGACTTACTCTCAATAGACCTTCCAAAGATGAAAGGCTTGTACAGTTTTGCAGTAACGTATCTATTTGTCTTCCAGGAACGAAGAACTTATGCCTAAAACTTACTGGAGGGTTAACAGCCCACACAGTAAAGCACTTTCTCTCTGAAAATTGTGATTTCTTTCACCTTCAGATGCTGAATGGGGAAGAGCAAAACCCATAACAGACTGGAACACGGGGGGAAAAAAAACGTTGCAAGAAATTATTTGGATCAAAGCAAGAAAGAGAGAAGTAATTTATTTATACTCTACAGCTCATAAAAATAAACATGAAATGCTGTCAGACAGCAGAATAAATTGGGAGGAAACCAACGTGAAAAGAGAGAGGAGGGAAAGCTCCATACAGGGCACTGAGGGTTTTCAGAGTAGGCAGATTTGGTGGCAGCCTGAGCTGCTTTGTGTCCTCTGACATGTAGAAATCCAGAGGAGCATTTTTCAGTGGTAAACTCGTTCGAGCATCAGGCTTTGCCAGCTTTGGCTCTTCATCTCTGACTTGCAGGTAGATAGTGGATCAGGGAAGCGATTGTTCCCCTGGTGAAGCACCTCAAACCCTGGGCTGAGTTTTGGGCCCCCCACGACAAGAAATTGAGGGGCTGGAGCGTGTCCAGAGAAGGGAACGGAGCTGGGAAGGGGCTGGAGCAGCAGGAGCAGCTGAGGGATCTGGGGAGGCTCATCCTGGAGTAAAGGAGTCTCAGGGGGGACCTTCTTGCTCTCTACAGCTCCTTCCCAGGAGGATGGAGCCAGGTGGGAACTGGGCTCTGCTCCCAGGTAAGAAGTGACAGGACGAGAGGGAATGGCCTCAAATTTCGGCAGGGAAGGTTTAGATTGAATATTGGGAAAAATTTGTTCACTGGAAGGGAGGTCAGGCACTGGAACAGGCTGCCCAGGGAAGTGATGTGGCACTTGGGGACATGGTTTAGTGGTGGCCTTGGTAGTGTTGGGTTAATGGTTGGACTTGACGAACCTAGAGGCCTTTTCCAACCCAAATGCTCCTATGACATTATGATTCTGTGGCCTAGTAAGGAATTTGGTGAAAATAATTTGGGATACACTTTGAAACAACTTTCATTATGTTTAGATTGACGCGATCGTGACCTAGTTTGCAGAGGTCATCAAAATGACACCAAAACGATGGTAATAATAATCCCTTAACTAGAAATTCAGTCACATAAAATGATTGTCCAAATGGGAAGGATAAAACAGGTTGGATAAACATTGAAAAACACAAATATGCTCGTAATACCTGAAACGTTTTTCATCCATATTCAGGATTATCTTTCTTTTGTTTTATGGCAACTTTTAATAAACTTACTAACGTGTTAAAAAGTAGGAATTTTAATGTGTAAGTGGACGTATAATGCTGTAAAATCTTACCCACCAAAAAATCAGACTACAGAGGAAACTGTCTCAAAAATTAGCAAAACCAAAGGAGAATGACTGAGGACTTCCAAAAACAGGGATTGCAAGCACTAAATGAATCCTGTTACAAGACAAATATGTCTTCCACTTATTTTATTTTCATTCTGCTATTATTTCATGATTAGTATGTGCTTTTCTTGTTTGGTTGGTTGTTTTTGGGTTTTTTTTGTTAGCAATTCATGCATTTCACCAAACATTCCATGCCCACACAGATCATCCCATGTGTTTAGGTCTCATTCTCTTTAGGTAATGGATAGAGAAGAATTCTTTTCTCTCTACTTGGGAAAAAAAAAAAAAAAAAAAAAAAAAAAAAAAAAAAAAAAAAAAAAAATTAAAGAAATTATGAAGAACTAAAATAATAAATCAATTTAAAGAAGGTGAAAAAAAGGGTCATATTCTCAGGTGCTTTAAACCACTGACTGGATATTGCAGAGAGTTCTTCCCTGGTCCTTCCTGTAGGTAGGCACTGCATAAAAAACTACCACCCTGGAGCCTGTTGTTATAGTTTCTCTGACAAAAGTTGCTTATCTATTGCAGAATCAGCAGTGATAACACCTTCACAGTTGCTCCAGTGCAGATTTTGATATCTTAGCTCAAGGTTGCCTCATCAGGAACTTGTTTGTGGCTGACTGATTGCTGGGCTAGAGCAGAATGCTGTCTGCTGATAAGCAGAGCACAGTGGATAAAGACCTCCAGGAAAAGATGGGGGCAAAAGAACTTCTTGTTTTGAGCCAGCTCAATGGTGGAACAAAACAAATGGAAAAAAAAAAAAAAAAGAAAGATTTGAATAAATTTATTTGACTAAATGTAGCCACATTACTCTGGAGAGGTTGTTATCTTAAAATCATAAAATAGCTTGGGTTGGAAGGGACCCTAATGAATGTCTAGGGGCAAGAATCTACTGTCAGTGGTGATCCAGCCTGTGATAGTGATGGTACCAGTCATCCCAATTTACAATAAGTGTCCAATATCAGATCAATCAAAAGCTGAAGTGGCTCTTCTGCTAAAGGAATGACAGGAGCCCTAGTGGCTACTCTGCAGTTGGAAACTTCCAGGCTGTGGCCATCTGCTGTTAGGGGAGGTGAATCTGAGCCTTAACGTCCTGATTGAGTAGTACAGCATAATGTGCCTTACAGTCCTGAACAGCCAAATAAAGTGGTTTTCCTAGGCTGTCAGGGGGATAATGAGTCTCAAGTGGCTGCCCTGATGAAGAGGTGTGCTCAGGGATGGCTGTGCACAGTTGCCCTGATATTTGTGTACTCAGCTGATAAATAGAAGCTCTGTGCACCAGAGAGGACAATATCTCAACTCCAGCTGTGCTGCTGAGCTACAGGGATATAACAGCTAATCTATTCCTGGGGATTTGCATAATTCTCTCAGAAATATCTGGTAAAGAAAAACAGGCTAAGCCAGAAACATTGCTGTTGCCTTTGGGGATTTCTTGTCAGGGATTCGGGAGAGTTCAGGAGTATGGGTACACCTGAGGTGTGTCTGAGGGACAAAAGGGAATGTCTAGTACATTCTACTTATCAATATAATGTAACCTAAAGTCCTCACATAGGTGCCTGTATTTCAAAGATGGAGTTGGGGGGGGTGGGAATCCACATCAAAAGCAAAGCCTTTCTTGTGATTAATTTATTTCTGAAAAGATTCTTTCCCTCTGCGTGTCTCACTCTGGCCTCACCCAACATTCTTTACCTCGAAATCCTTCTGCTTTGGTGCCAGCAGCCCTAAAACCACACACACATACACAGAATCTGCACAGTTCTCATGGATGTGTCATTTTATTCAGTCCTGTCTCCAAGAAGGTCAAAATTTATCTTATTTCTGGAGAAAATGAGGAAATTGGGAAGGTGCTTTTTGGAGATGTTGATCTTGAATGACAACCTCTTGTCTAATTTAAACATTCCTACAATACAACAGAAAGTTTGGGGGGCAAATTTGAAAACTCACATCCTCTGTTAAGTCCCAGGATAAAAGAGCTTGGAGCAATGAGTTGAAATATTTGCTGAAATCTGCATACTGTTTTCAAAGCATCTTGTATTCCTACGTGGAGTTCACACATATTTGTTCTCCTGTAAATTCTCTGCAATATGTTGCTTCATCATCTTCCACTTCTCTACCTTTCTATTTCTTTCTTTTTCTCTAAGGAGTCTCAGATAGCAACATTCTGAAGGTTCTTCAAGCCTAAGGCAATGTTTTAGGAGTAAAAACCCCACGTAATACATAAAATCAGTGACATAAAACAAAAACCTTCGAGATAAATCTGTTTGGAAAAACACAAAGAGAGAGACTTGGTTCTCACTCGATGTTGGGTTTCATTTTGGAAGTGTGAAGCTGATCAAAAAGTTTTCCAGATCTAAACCAAACCATTAGCAAACTACACATTCCCTCTAAACACCTGCTCCCAGACTCCCTGGGTAAACAGTTTTCAAGTTGAGAAGCTGAAGCCGAATTCAGAGATTAACAACTGTGGATGAACTTCAGGACAAAATGATCTTGCATAATGCAAACTATTCCACAATTATTCTGCAATGTTGGTATTGCCACATTATGTTTGTTTCTGGAATTTGTTATTTTAGTGCTGATTTTCACTACCCTGTATTTCCCAATCTAGTTCTACCCTGCATCTCTTTCAGCTCTAACACATTTTCCTTGTCTGTGCCTCAACATCTAAATACGTTTCCTTTCCAGTTGTTATGTCCTACTTCCACTCCCAACTTTTAAGATCCGTGGTTCCCCTTGAACCTTCTGCTCTGGCACTGAGGATGTCTTCTGTGCAATTCCTGAGCCAACCCTCCTGTGAGTAAACAGCAGCACGAAATAAAGGTCAGGTCAGTGCTCCTGAGATACAGGCTCCTCTTCTCCCCAGAGAGCTGTCTGCTCTGATGAAGATTCCCTTCCGGATGATGCATCCACTTCAGGTGTAGTGCCGGAGATGTCAGGATCAGCACCTCTTCCTGCATTACTAATGCCCATTGTGTTGCTCCCCTGGAAGAGCATCATTCATTAGTGTAGTTAGGGCTGAGCTGGCTGCCATCTCCTCAGGGGTGCAGCATTTATCCCAAATGCAGGAAGCAGGGTCAGTGCTGAATAGTTGAGCCAGGAAGAACGGGATATTCATCCCTGTTTCTTGTATTCTCATTTGGACTTACAGTTTATGCCACCGGCTCTGGGGTCCCCAGCACAGGAGGGACACTGACCTGTTGGAGCGAATCCAGAAGGGGCACCAAGATGATCAGAGGGATGGAGCAGTTCTGCTGGGAGGGAACACTGAGGGAATTAGGATTGTTCATCCAGGAACAGAGAAGGCTTGGAGGTGACCTGGAGGGTACTGGAAAGACACAGAGAAACAATTGACAGGGACATGTGGTGACAGGGTTGTGGCTTCAAACTGAAAGAGAGTAGATTTTGACTGAATAGTAAAAAACATTGGATGGGCTTGGAACAACCTGGTCTAGTGGAAGGTGTCCATGCCTATGGCAGGGTTGGAACTGAATGAGCTTTAAGTTCCTTTCCAACCCAAACCATTCTAGGATTTTATGATTCTAGAATCATCCCTCCTGAAAACCCTTTAGGGTAGTTCTATAAGAAGTGCAATAAGTGGATTTTGGACAGGACTCCACCACATCAAAACGTTCTTTCTGTCCCGAAATACAAGGTAAAGGATGTTAAAATATTCAGTAATCCTGTGCTCTTATACACCTATACTTATATACCAACCACTTTTCCTAATACCACACCTAAACTTCCACTGACACAGGCTCATGCCACTCCATGTGAAATTTATGGACAAATACAGACAGATTTCTGACGTTCACTGGTTAATTTTCATCCTCCCTTTACATTTCTAAGTGCATCTTTATTGTTCTTTCTTGCTTCATATATAGATACTTCAATGTCTCTGTTCCACTCCACGGTGTAAGGGGAGAAGCAAGGACATACCATATTTTTTTCCCGTTTCTTTTTTTCCCTCTCTTTGGTCCAGATGGAGATCTTCATGGCAACCCTAAATGACACAGGAAACAGCCCTGTCTGATTGACTTAGTCTTTTCATGACAGGAGCTGGGCTGGGAATCTGGCACTTTAGTGCATAATTGTGGTAATACAAAGCAAGGAATTCTTAGCAATAAGTATATTCTTGTTTATGAAACACGCTTGAAGCAGTTGATTGATGCACTTAGAACTGCTTATGCACCATCTGTATCCATCTGTACATGCTTGAACACTGTTTAAAAATCTCTCTTGATCACCAGGACATTAGATAGAAGTGGTATTTTCTGTTAATAGAGGATATTAATAAAGCTCAAATAATATCCCACTTCATTCAGCCCTATCAAATACATTCAGTGTATGATTAGTTTAAAATTAGAAGTCTCAGTTCACATATGTTAATGCTTCAACCTTCAACTCTCATCAGTCTCACTAAAATTACTGCACAGAGACTTATTTTGAAAGAAATCAAAAAGAAACAGTTACAACCTTTATGATTAAAAACTCAGAGCATTTTTAGAAAGAAACCCTTCTAACCTGAAGAATCACAATTCCCTGAGTGCAATGTCCAAGCGTTCTTGAGCTCTGTCAGGTGTGGTGCTGTCCCCACTGCCCTGGAGACCCTGTTCAGCGCCCAGCCATCCTCTGGGGGATGAACCTTTTCCTAATATCCAACCTGAACCTCCCTGACACAGCTCCAGGCCATTACAGGTTCTCTTCTCCCACTAATTATCAGTTCCTTGCCACTGAACGTCGCTGCCTGGGAATTTGTTAGGAACATAATGGGCTTAAAAATCATTATAAATACAGAATGATTTCAATTCAGCCCACCCTAAAAGAGATCCTCACAGCCCCTCTCTGGCACCTCATATAGAATCATAGAATTATAGTGCTGAGACATTGGAACAGTTTCCCGTGGATATTGTGGATGCCCCATCCCTGGAAGTGTCCAAGGCCAGGTTGGATGGGGTTTGGAGCAACCTGGTCTAGTGGAAGGTGTCCCTACCCATGGCAGGAGGTTTGGAATGAGATGAGCTTTAAAATTTCCCTTCCAACCAAAACTGTTCTATTGTATCATCCATTAGCCCAGCGTGGATATCTGGACACCCCTGAGCATCTCGAATGACACCAGAGAACTGTCTGAGGACAACTGAACCAAGTCCCTTGTGAAAAAGTCCAATGCTCACCTCAATACACATATCTGTGATGAGCTGAATCACTCCTTGAATTCCACAGGCAGCCAAGAGCAGCTCTCCACTGGCTATAACGGGGTGCAGCAGCTTCCCTTGCTCACAGACCTGCGTGAGGAATCCCACTCCTGACGTCTTAGTCCGTGAACTGACCTTCACCCAGAGAGACAAAGGTGACAGGTAATGAACATGACTCAGAACTGTAAGTTTCTGCCTTTAAGTTCAGCAGAAGTTATTCATCTGGACCTTTTTTAATGATGGACTCATTTTACTGAGTCTTAAATCCAGATAAAGTCACATAATAAAAAAAATGTGGAATGCCACCCAGAAGAAGTAATGGGTTTACTACCAGACACAATTCCCTGCCTTCCCAGACATGAGCTAGGGGTGACTCCAGCTGAATATTTTAACGGGATTCCTCGGATGGATATTTCATTAGCTGCATAATTTCACTGCCTAATTCTGAATTTGGAGTTTCTCCTTGACACATTAAGCTCTCAACCCACACCTCACTGCGTTTCACAGAGCTGCTCCCTTCTCAGGAGAGTTCATTTCCCAACAACACCAATTACTGTCACCCACTTTTACTTGACACTAATGGCGAGACAAGCAGATCTAGCTGTACTTAGGCCTGCCAGGCTGCTCTGCAACTGATTTAACAGCTGCATTTACACTGATGTTCAGTGCAGCAGCACAGAAAACAGCTGTGGTGCTTTTAGCTCTGGGGGGAAAAAAAGCCTTTATTGGCTATTTTATTTTAAATAATCTCATCTAAGACAGTTGTTTTAAAGGATCATTCCTATGACAAAATGCTCCTTGGGAAATACAGGCAGCATCTCTCATATAAGCACTTAAAAAGTAGATTTTTTGGGGGGTTTGGTTTCTTACTTGAATATAATAATCCCATGGAAACTGATTAACCCCAAGTAAGTTATTTCAGTCAGAACATGCTTATAGGGAGGGAAGGTGAGGAGTTATCAACCAATTTAGCCAGTCTTTAATATAAAAAAAAAAAAAATTGACTCTGTTATCTTTTGTTCAGCTTTGAGAAGGCAAGAACTAAAACATTGTATACAGACTAATGATCCCATAATTTCTATGCATGTTTTTATGTGCATTCAGTCCCAAGGCAGAACTGCCCTCATCCTGTTGATTGCCAAGGGATCAGCATGTCTTAGGAGATTGGTTTTTTTTTAAAAACCACCAGATTTAAAGCTTTTACACTGTCAGCAGGAGGTGTATCTGTGTATCTTGAATCCCTGGCTCTGCTGAGACACAGAGCAACATCCCTTTGTGTGTGCCTCTGTCTCTCGGTTGATGGGGGCTCTAGGAGCACATCTACCACACTATCTGAATACACTCAAACATTTTCATGGGGGTAATATCCAGGCATTTCCTCAAGGGGCAGGGAGTGGGAGCAGGCTCTGTTTTTAATTACAGTAATTGAGTTCATTATCTGTAGCTATCTTTTGAACATGCACAGGGTAGGAAGGCAATATGACCTCATGGGAGAGGGAAGCTCCAGAAGTCTGATGCCTGCCCTGGTTTTGTCCCTAATCTGCCTCAGAAAAAAAGGCTCTTCACCTCTGACATCCTTTGTCTTGGCATCTCATTTCACGTATTTTAGTGCTAAAAAAAGATCTGTCCTTCACTGTATTTTTATGTAATACTCAGAACAATGTGTTTCCCATCTGAACCGGAATATCCCCATAGTATTGATATATAACACCAGGCTGTGATTCCATACCATGATGGGGGGGAGGTTTCACTTAATTGTCTAGTTCTAGTATTTAGATGTGAATTCCTCATGTAAGTAGCTAGGACCCATTAATTCCAAAAAGATACTCACTCTTATGGGAAATCATGGTTGTAACTGGGTTTCTTCCAGGACAGTTCAGGTGGGTTTGCTCTCCCATAATGTCCAAGGCTTGAAGATTACACCTCCCTATGTGATCAGGGGTGAGGTATAATTGCTTTTAATTCCCTTAGTGGTGGTGAAGCTGCAGACTGAAGCTGTTTAAAGTCCTACTGGGCATCCAAATCCCACTGCACTGGGTTTGCACAGCAAGGATCTGTGGGAGGAATAGTCCTGCAACCCCCAGGGCAGTGCAGCAGCAGGGGCAGGAGGTGCTCCAGGTGCCGGAGCTGAGGTTCCCCTGCAGCCCGAGGTGCAGCCCATGGGGAGGCAGCTGTGCCCCTGCAGCCCCTGGGGGTCCATGTGGAGCAGAGATCCACCTACAGCTCATGGAAGAGGCCACATGGAGCAGGTTTACTGTGACCTCCTGTGGGATCCACGCTGGAGCTGTTCATGAACAACCGCAGCCCACAGAGAGGGATCACACTGGAGGATTTCACGGAGGACTCTGTCCTGTGGGAGGGAGCCCATGCTGGAGCAGGAGAAGGACTCCTCTCCATGAGAAGGAAGCAGTGACAGAAACCATATGTGGTGAACTGACTGGAATCCCCATTCCCCATCTCCCTGCACCACCAGGGAAGAAGAGGTAGAGAATAGGGAATAAAGTTCAGCCTCAGAAGGAGTGAGGGATGGGGGAAAGCTGTTTTTTAGGATTTGTTTTATTTCTCCTTCTCCTGCTCTGATTTTGGTCGGTAATAAACTCAACTAATTTCCCTGAGTCAACTTTGCCCATGACAGTAATCGGTGAATGATCTCCCCCTGCCCTTATCTCAACTCATGAGCTTTTAATTACATTTTCTCTCTCCTGTCCAGCTGAGGAGGAGAGTGAAAGAACAGCTTTGGTGGGCTGCTGGCAGCCCAGCTCAAACCATCACCCTGAGAAGTTCTCTGGACACAACTGATTTCAGCAGCCACCACCATCTGCAATGCAGGTATCTATGAACCATTTGCAATCAGAAAGAGATAGACCCTTCTAAGCATGGTTCCTCCGAGGAATTTGTGAGGTCCATCTTCCTGATGAGTTGATCTGCTCCCAGAAAAACTAATTTCTCTCTTCTGGTGCTCAGGAGAATCTCAGCTGCTGATGGTGTCTAGATTGCAGATGTCTGTAAATGGTCAGGCACCAGCCTGTATTTACAATTTGGATGTTCACCAGCTGATTCAGTCTGAAACATGAGACTTCCTGGTACTTAAAGTTCGTCTTACGAAATTAGAGTAACATGTGAACTGTATGGTTTGTAGTCAGGCAAAGGAAACTCTTAAAGATACTCTTTCAGTCTGGAAACACTGAACAAAATAACATGTGCTCCTAGAGAACCACTGCTGCCTCCGTCTTAGGAATATTGTGACTACATTTATGAAGGAGAAAGGCTTATGAGACACTGTTTTCTGGATAATTTTTCCAGTTTTAAGTCATTTCAGCCCACTGATTTACCTAATTTCGGCTTTTCTTCATATATCAGCTCTTCCACGTTTCCAACCCACCCACAGATGCACATCCATCTCGCAGTGCCTACAGCCAAATGAATAGGATTTTAATATGAGCAGGGGGAAGCACTATAAACCCAAACAAGATTATGGTACAGAAATTAAATCAGATTACATCTCAGCTACCAAAGTTGATGGGAGGATGGAAGAATGGACTGTATTAATTAAAAAAGATGATGTTTAGACATGCATTCATGTCCACATAAAGTCTGGTACCAGCCATTTGCTGAGGCTTCCTCTGAGCTGACTGCTGAGGTGTGTCTTGGAAAGGTTAAAAATTCTCTCCTCTGGGCTTGGTTTGAAAAGAGGAATTGCTGCCATGGCATTTTGGGGATGGAATGTCTCTTTTAGAGCACGTTGTGTGCTACAGTAAGGTTTGGGCTGGGGTTTTAGAGCATGTCACCACCACGGCAAGCTGGGTTTACGTGAGCCAGCACTGGAGCTTGGGCTTAAAAGACTTTTCCAGCAGCCTGATGAGAGAGAAGCAGTGATAGCACAGACAGACCCTCTGACTGCCCTTTGCTGTACATGGACACTGGGGGAAATTTGCAGAGGAATGAGAATCCCTAATCCTGCAAAACTTAACCCTGGTATCTCTCCAGTCTCCTCAATAAAGCAAATCATGTAAAGTTTGCACGTCTTCCTGTCAGAAAAAAAAAAAAAAAATCCAACATATTCTGGACCTCCAGCCTCCTGATCCTCGTGGTAAACCTACATCTGGCAAAGGAAAATTAAAGCAGACAGAGAGAGAGAGAGGACGTTTTACCAGGAATGCTCCCTCAAATCGGCCTGAAAGCACATTTAGCTGCCTGTAGCATTTCTTTTTGACAAAGAAAAAAGTAATAATCATCCCCAGCTGTGTCCCTAGCAATAAACACATTCCTATTGTCATTCTCAGGCCATAAACCCACAGTTTCTCTGCTGGAAACAAAGAACCGTTCAGGTGCCAAGCATGAAGGGCTGTTATTTGTACAAAAAGGCTTCACTTTTAGGGGAAGTTCACAATCACTGCAAGAAGTACATGTGCTTTCAAGCAGTGTGAATCCACCGTTCCCAGCAGTCTTCATATCATCTAGTTTATGTTGACTTCTTTCCAGCCAGAGAAGACATGGAGTTTAAAATATTACTGTGTTCTTCCAATTCAATTTACCATCTGATGCCTTAGATGGCTCACCTGCTGTGGACCTAATTCTGCTTCCAGTTATACAAGGGGAAATCAGCAGGATAAACTCTCCCCAGCCCTGAGTTACATTGGAGGGAGGAAAAAAAGCCCTAAAGGTTCCCTTCAACATGAAGGCTGTACAGTAGCACCAAACCTCCTAAGATTTAAAGAAAGGGGTTACAAGAAATCCTGACAATAATACACATTTTTTTTTTCTTAGGCTTTGGCAAAAGTATTGGTCTATTCAGCCCTAACAGGGGACTTACACAGGAAATTTATTAGGTATTTCATTATGCATTCCTTTTAATTTTGAAGAATAATAGTCATTATCATGATAATGTTATTATGACCCAGAATATCAACTGATTTTAGAGAACAAAGAACTGTCTGAAAAGAACTAAGAACTGTCTGAAAGGATATGATTTATCTGGAAGAACTGTGTAGATGTCTGCACCTTAGTTGTTTCTCTCCACTCTTTCAGAATCACTGGGATGAATAAGGATTTGCTGGGTATGACTGTTCTCCTGTGGAAATAAGTGTCTGAAATAAAGGAATCATCTGTTTCTCTGGATTACTCATGGCAAGACTTTCAGCTACAGCTCTGCTACAGCTGAGCTAAATTCACCAACAATGCAGATATCTCCCTTTCTGTGAGATGTTTAATCATGGTCTTCTACAAAGGGAAAAAAACATTTATGTTTTGATGCAAGATTTCTCTCCCTTAAATGCAGCTACTCACACAAGCTGTGTGAGTGATGTTCACCATTATTTGTGGGAATAATGTTCACCAGCTTTGCTTGCTCATCCTGGGAGTTTTTGTGGGGTGATGGGAATGATCAAGCACACGAAGACAGAGAGTCAGAAAAATGTTTGCCAAATCTGAGTTTCACCCCAACTCTGCTTACTATGAAAATTATCCTATGAATTATTGCTCTTCCTGTGAACGGTAGTTTTGCCATCCAGGGAAATCTGCATCTCTTTGTGGGACAAAACTGCAGTTTCACTGCATTTCTACAGCTGTGGAGGCTGACTGGAAGGAACGGGTGGTGCAGGATTCACTTTGAACTGTACGCAGCTTATATACACTTCACTTATATTGTACCATCCAAATCCCATTAGAAACGCCCAAAGTCAGTATTTTCCATGGTTCCTGATGGGTTACCCAGGCTTTCTTCTCTCTTTGCTAGGTGTTGAAAAATCCAGAGGAGTGAAAATTATGTTTTCTTTCCTTCCTGTTCAAGTGCTCAGTGCAGATCCCCTGACCTTTGCACTGTGCTTGACTCTAAGGAAGAGCACACAGCCCTTAAGCTTTAGGCATACTGTCAAAAATCATTGTATCTTCTAGTCTTCCTAATGCAGGAAAGACAGGTTGGTTAAAAGAAACAAAAAAAGAAAGAAAGAAAAGAGAACAGATTTTTGGAGTATATTTCGAGGAGATGCTTTATCCTTAGGATTCAGACATGTTATATAATGGAGTAATAAAAGAAGAAAACACCACATTGGGGTTTGTTGTGGGGTGTTTTTTCCCTTTTTTAATGTTGTTACTACAGTTCTGCGGATCTGCTCAGCAGTAATTAAGAGCATATTTTGTATGGATTTCTTTGCCTGTCCTGAAACCTGGGGAGTGAGCAGGATGCACAGCAGAGAGAACAGGACTTGACAGGAACAGCACCTTTTCCCCTTGAATACCCCTCTCCACACTCTGTATGCTTTAATATTCCATGTTCACCTCCTCCTATCCACAAGAACTTGTAGAAAGACTTATGTGAGCTACTTGCAGCACTCGTTGCTCCATCAGCCACCCCATGGTTTCTGGCTCTGTCAGTGCCCTCACTCCACTGTCAAGAGCAGAGCTCCTGCTTTTGTTTCGGAGGAGAAAGCTGCAGGAGCCGGTGGTAGATGCTGGTCACTGAATTTTCCCTTGGGGTGGATCAGGGCATGACAGAACTCAGAGTCCTGCCTTGGAAGGTGATGTAAGAGCAGCAGGACTGAGGGAAGCAGTGTGAAATATCTCAGCCCACCAGAACACAATTTGCACCCCTCAGAGGGTTTGTGTTCTCTCTGGGGTTTGGCTGCTGGACTGTGTTGAGTTTCAAGTTCAAGGCTCAAAACCAGTGAAGACCAGTGTCAGCATCTCATCATATGATACAGAGTGGCAGCATCTTTTTTTGTTGTTTCTTGCAAAAGGGGTAGGACAAGAAACGGGAGGACTCCACAAGTCTGGAGAATATTCCTTCAGCACCTAAGGTCCATTTGGTAAAACTACAACAACACCTTTTATAGCCTCCTATAAACCAGCTCTTTTCTCCATGCCCTGCTGCCCCCACAGGCTTTTCTGCTTCAAGCAGTGAAAGCAAGTTGAAACGACACCATGGCTGTGTGTTCTCCGCACTTACCAGGGAAGATGACAGACACATCACCCTTTCCTAAAACCCTCCTCCATCCTTCCCTAACCCTGCTCATTGTGTGCAGTTAATTATCTTCTCTGAGACGCTCTTTAATTCCAGTGGAGGACATAAAAGCTGGCTGTAATAATGCAGCACATCCCCATAAAGGCAGGAAGAGAAAGAGAGAGAGAGAGATTTCAGTTCCTCAATAATTCCAGCTTCATAGTGGGTGACAAATCACTCAGTCAATTCTTGGCTGCCAGCTGATGGGATTATCCTAAATAGGCTCTGTGAGGCAGCGTTTTTATGCACACACTCGTCCAAATTAAGTGATAATCTTGTTGGTGCTTGAATTAAATAATAATGTGGGGATATCAGGCACTGATCACTTCAAACAACAACAAATACCAATCTGGTATCTTATTAATCATTAAAATTAGCCCTGTGAAAACAGCAGATCCTCAGCTTTTATGAACTGGCATTTCTCCCCTGAAATCAGTGGCACTGGATTAATTTTCTGCTGCGGGGGATTTGACCCAGGATGTTTTTATATTATTGTTAAATGGTACATTAGGGCTGCCAATGTGTTTAGCCTTTGTAGAGTGAGATGTGCACCAAAGAAAATTATCATTGTGATGGATTTCATTGTGAACTCATTTCCTTTTTGCAGTATTTCAGTTAATTTTTAACATTAGTCATTCGAAGGTGGAACATACCCGGGACAGAGAGAGGTGTAAGGCACAGCATGGTGTTATAATAAATATATTCTCTAATTCTCTGATTCTACAATATGTGACTGAGTTATTCTCTCTTAGGCACCCAGGAAAGGGCAAAGCACCCCTGTGTTTCTCAGCCAGGCCATGAAGCAGAGAATAACATTACCCATATTATTATCCATATTATTACCCATTTGTTATAAAACAAACCCTTAAAGAGCAAAGAAATTATTTTCCCTTAAGGATTCCATTTTGGGTTCTAATTATCACCATTTGGCAAGTTAACTAAGTTCTTTTAATGGCCCATATTGCACAACAGAAGCCTGTAGGAAACGTTAATGCGCAATAACTGAACCCTTTTATATGGATGTTTGGCCTTTTCGTAAGTGCTAAGTAAAGGAACTTAGCTTAAAATTGTTTCAAGGAGTTTAAGTTACCATACAGAGCACCCCATGTGCCTCTGGGCATCTGATCAGTAGCCACTGTTAAGCTCATGATACAGCAATTTTAATTGGGTCATTAATTTGAACCTTCAGCTGGTGCATTGTAAGCCACATTTTCCTTGCCTGGCTCAGCTGCGCAGACTTTCCAAGCTGAAAGGAGCAATTCTTGCCAGCACAGGAGGGAAAAATTCTCCTCCTATTTATTCAACACAAAATAGGATTTTCTCTTTTCTGTGCACCCCGGCACTGTCTGCTCCAGCTCAGGTCAGGCTCTTCACTGCAACAAGCTGTCACCACTCTCTCTGTTTTGTGAGCCAAAAGCAGAGAGAACAGCCTCTGTAACAGCACAAATTTCATTTTTCCCATCCAGTGATTAGTCTCAAAACAGCCTTGATTCAAAGATGCTCTCAATGACGATTTTACCAACAATCCCTGCTTTACAGCATGTTCTCATTTACGGTTTCATTTTGCCTCGCTTTAATTTCCTCTTCGTGTCTTCTGTTTGCCCGTTCTTTGCCAAACTGTCAGGATGCCTGAGTCAGAAATTATGTCTCCTATAGGTACTTAGATATAGGACATAAGGTGATAAACATGGTTCATTATGTAGTTCCTTTCCTTTCAGTGTTTTAAAAAGTTATTAATGTATAAATTTTTAGGGTGTCGACTGCTGGTTCTTTTCATTATCATTTTATGCTATAAAAAAGCTGCAAAAATCTCTCAGTTCATTCAGAACACCATGAATTAATACTACCAGCCCACTCTGTTTTATTTGGCTTCCTGACTAGCTAGACTGTTGGGTCTGCTATAAATTCAATTATGCAAATTACCCATTAGCAAGGAGATGTCCTGGTGCATATGCACCACACTGATGGAGAGCACAGAAGGTGTTACCCGCATTGGGTGTCTTTTCACATCGGTATTTGGAGTTTTCAGCTCAGCTGCCCAAACTATAAAGCTTAACCAACGTGATGTTGTGTCTGGGCTAATTAATCCTGTTTCTCTGTGGAGCTAATTAGTTGGGTTCTCTGATGTGGTGGCTGAGTTGTCGTATCAAGTTCTGGTTTCTGTCTTGATTTCCTCCAGCTTAGGGATCTCTGTGCGTTTCTTTCAACCAGGATATACACACCCAGCTAAATATGAAGACGACTCTGGGAAGGTCTCAAAAGTACATCAGCCACGACCATTAATTAGGGTATCAGGAACTGCTCACTAACCATTTCTGAATGCACAGGAAAAGCTTTCTACGTCAACATCTTAGAAATTTTAACCGGTTTCTCACGTCCAAATCAGTGACAAAACCAGACTCTCTCAGAACACAAACAAACAAACAAATGAAAAACAAACCAAGCCACTAAAGAACAGGTCATGTAACCAGAAAGAAAGGAGCTGGCAGAAGTTCTGGGAAGTGCCTGGGTCATTAATTCCAGACATGGCTAATTACCTGAAGACCATCACAAGCAGTTAACTGGATGTAGTATCCCCAGTTCTTTATCCCCAGACTAGAAAGACAAAAGAGTTGGAGAGTTTTAGGAAGAGGACTGGAGGATAAGAGCATCATGCTCCTGGAGGATCTTCAATCCTTGCTGGTCAGTGTAAGAAGAAAGGGGAGGAGATTTCCAAGGGCCAACTTTACTTCAGACAGATAATCTTCCTGCGTATCTTCTGCAGGCAAGAGAAAGAGGACTACTATTTTTTTCCTAGAGAAAACCGAAACAGATGAAAAAAGCTCCCGCTTTCCATCAGGCTCTGGAGAATCCACCTGCCTTTCTGGACTACAGTATGAAGATGAAAAGCCCAAAATCTCTGTGCTAAATATTCTCCTTGCTGAAACAACACAGTGTGAAGATGTGTAACACAGGTCTCATTGGGAACAGGAGCCACTCCCACTGCACCACTACCCAAGGCCCTGGCACTCCTGGCTCAGAAGTTGTACCATGCAGCTGCCATGGGACTCGGATTCACCAGCTTCACAATCCTTACATGATATAACTTTGTCATCTACTGGTGGATGAGTGCAGCTTATTCCTAATTTAAGGAAGAAAGGGGAGTAAAATGTCTTAAGACATTCTGGAATGCTCTGAGCCTCCAAACCCTCACTGAGGAGAAGACTCAGAAGAGGCTGTATTAATGACAGGGAAACAAAGGAGCATTGAGTGAAAGAACCTTTGCTTTTTTTTTTTTTTTTTTTTTTTAAATCCCCTTTTTTCCAAGTGCCAAAAAAAAAAAAAA
>VXAY01006934.1:274672-355284 GCA_013399855.1 Oxyruncus cristatus | reverse complement strand
ATTGAGTGAAAGAACCTTTTTTTTTTTTTTTTTTTTTTTTTTGGAAAATCCCAGTTCTCCAAGTGTCCAAAATAACAGAAACTGTCACTGCAAGCTTCAAAACTTCAGCTGACCTGAAGGGACAATGTATTTGTCCAAAGCAGCCTTGCAAACCACCTGATATTCACCTGTCACTCAGAAGTGACAGCATCTTCGACAGCTGCACAAATCCCGTTCACACCTCCAGTGCCACACACTTCCGAGCTGCTTTCAAGGCCCAGGATTCTGGTGAAGGGTGTATTTGTCTGGTAAATGGGAATGGCCTGCCATAAACATGTTTGGTTTTGGGAAGCTACACGTGTCATCCTGACAGCAGATTGAAAGAGATCCCTGTTGAGTTTTGGATTCACGAGGTCGTGGTTTCCTTGAAGCACTTTACAGCTGCATAAAAACACAACTCCCCTGAAGTAAAGTGCAAAATACTTGAAGTGGTTGGAGTTGTCATGTCTGGATAAAAGTTTGTTTCCCAGTGGATGCTCTTTGGGGTAGATTCTGATGGCAAGACAACTTTTAATTGATGTTTGGAGAGTAATCCGGAATGATTTGCTTGATGACTTGGTGGGATGACTCATGTCCAGCAGGAAACAAGGCAGTGATAAACTCAGATGATGTTGTGGGAGGCAACATGCTAAAAGCTCATTATAAACATCATTCTTTTAACCAGTTTTATGATGCAGAACAGAATACGAGTTATTGCGATCATTTTGCAGCGAAGGGCAAATAAGGATTAGGGCAGGATGTGCTTTCAGGCAATATCCCCTTCCCTGTGTAGAACACCTGAGGAGTTATTTTTAAAAGAACCTAAACTCAGAGCAATCCAGTTCTTCTCTGCACTTGGAGTGTTCTGGAAACTTTAGAAGGAATTAGTCAGTTGACCCTTATTATTTGAAGTGGTTGGTGCTCTATGAGGTGTCAGTTTTAATGTGACTTACATTCAAGAGAGGTGAAATATAGACAAGATACTGTGCTTAACAGGGCCAGGAGGAGTCCAAATCCATGACCAAGCTGTAAAGAGGAGGATCCCAAGAATCCTTGTGTTTAGTTCCCCACCTTTCACATTCATGAAGACCTGTGGAGGTTGATTTTTGACGGATTTCAGGTGCCCACCAAGCCACTCTATCACTCTGTTCCTCGGCAGGGTGGGGAGGAGGAGAAAATAAGGGGGAATAAAGAACACGGAATTTTTTATACCTGAGGGTGAAGACTGCATTGGGTCTGGCTGAGACGGATTTAATCTTCCCCACAGCAGCCCCACAGTGCTGTGCTGTGTGTTGGTAGCTGGAAAGGTGTTGAAATCACACAAGTTTTGGAGCTATTACTGAGCAGTGCTGGCACAGCTTCCAACATTCCCACCTCACCAGCAGGCTGGGATTTGGCAAGATCTCGACAAGTGGCATAACCAGGACAGATGACCCAAAGGGATGTTCCAAAACATCTGACATCAGCTCAGCAATAAAAGCTAAGGGAAAGGCAGAGGGGACATACTCCTTACTATGACCTTTGTCTTCTGGAGCTGCAACTGCATCCATGAAGCCCTGCTTCCCAGGAAGAGACTGGACATCTGCTGATGGGAGGTAGATAATCAAATCTTTCATTTTCCTTTGCATCCACACACAACCTTTGCTTTTGATCTATTAAATGGCTTTTATCTTTGTGCTTTTGGCACAACTTTTCTTCCATCTTATTTTCTCCTCTCCATCCTGCTGAGAATGGGAGTGATAAAGTGCCTTGGTGGGCACCGGTATCCAGCCAGTGCCACCCCACTACAAGATCATTATCAGCTTCTCCTTTGGTTTAATTTCCTCAAGGCTAAACCACAACTCCATCCACCTTTGCTCTTTGACTGTGCAGTTTTCTCCCTGATTAAGGAGTGTTGGACTCACAGTTTTTAGATAATCAATGAAAGAAATATTTATAAGCTGTGATTTACATAACCATATTTTGTGCATCTACTTGGAGTTTGGACCAGTAATTAGAAATTAGATTCAACTCCTTGACCATGAATGGACAGGAGCTACTTCTGCTGGAAAACAAAATCCCTCATTATACCAAATAAATCCTATCTGTTCTTCTGAATTCTGCCTTTATTCCACTATAAATTATGGATTACCTGAGCAGGGATACAAGAAGGATCTACATTTCTGCATCACCAGTTAAGTTGACACACATTCTATTCATTTATTTGCCATTCCTGTTTAGAGGTGTCAATATTACTCATGGTATCTTGTAATAATCATGGCGTGTTTTGTTTGAAAAGCAGTGTTTCTTAGTGAAGAAAACAATTCTGTAGAGGGGAAAAAAGTGAGAAGAAACCTTATTAGATACCTATAATTTGTTCAATTTTATGAGAGGTCTGCCTTTCTGGTTTTCATATACGGGCTCTGGATGTTCACCGGACAGCTGTGCCCTTGATATGTGCAAAATTAGCAGCAAGATATGCATAGGAAATTCTTTAAAATACTCATTAGGCAGTCATTGCTCCCAAATTATGCTAATGATTCAGTAGAAATGTGAACTGATAAATGAGGACTGCATTTTAGGTGAAGCTTCCAGAAGTTCTGGACTGGGGGGACATTTTAAGGCAGTGAAAGAGCGATGGGAGAATTGTAGGAGCGTGGTGGATGTTTAAGGCGAGTTGCGTCGAGCTTTTAGTAATAAAAAATAAGACACTTGTTTGCTTAGCTAATTAAATCAGGTAATTTCAGCAGGAAATTGGTTAAATAGAGTGTAGTGTAACTGTCCCCAGCAGTGGGGATTGTGGGTGTAACACGATGCTGGCGGTTATTTTTATAGAGGTTTTAATAGGGCCTTGTAACAACAGAAGGAGGTGGAAAAGAAGCCACAGACAAATATATTGAGAAGAATTTTGCTGCCTTTAGCTACCCAAAATTTAGATGACTAGTCTAAACTAGGCTCTTAGGAATCCTCAATCAGCTGCAAAGAGAGACAGAGACTTGCAGAGAGTGATTCATCCCATCTCAAAAGATTTGTTTAAGTTATCTGCACAAAAATGCCTTCCAGACGTACCTAGAAGTACCTTTCTCTTTCCACTGCCAGTAAAAGGAACCTTATCAACTTGATTAGACTACATATTTAGATTCTGAACAGCCGTCCTTAGAGTTTAAGTGGTGTTTGGAGTTTATCTTCGAGCCTGAGCAGGGCTCTGATTCACGGTCTCAGAAACACTTCCAAGTTGTTCTTCTGGTGACGAGTATTTGATTAGGGAAGGTTTGAAATTTTCTCCCTCTTCAGATGCATAAGAGGAACATGGTTCCCAAAAAAAAAAAAAAAAAAGGATTTTTATGAGGGCACTATATAAATAAAGAATATATAGTCTTATCCTGACTTGAAATACACTTTAAAAAAGAATTCACGTGGAGAAGAGCACAAGGTTCGGCCATAATTTGTTCTGTTGCCTCTTCATGTGCATACTGCTCTATATATACACTTCTTTTTCCAGAGGTGTAACAACATAAACCTGTATCCTGATGCAAGGAAAAAAAAATGGGAATTACCTCCAGCCAGGTATGAGAGTTTTCATTTATCTTCTTTCTAGTCTAATATCTGGGTCCCTCGGGTTGCGCTACTTCGATGCAGTTGCTCTAACACAACACTGACTCTCTGTATTTCTGTCTCTTTTATAGACGGAATAACCCTCCATGGATTCCTCTGTGAGTGGGATTTCACTGTTCCAGTGTGTAACTAAAGCACTCAGCCCAGGCTGCCAGCAAAATCAAAGGGGATTAAATCAATATAATCGGTGTGTGTGGTGGTAAGGCCTGTGCTGCTGTGGCAAGAACTTCCGTGAAACACGGAAAATATCCTCCTTAGTTTTAATAGAAGGGTGAAAAAAGTGTTTTGGGAAAACAAGCAGCCTGCAAATGTTTGTTCTTGTTCCTTCTTTCTTCATTCTAGGGCACCTGCCTTATGAATGTGGTTTAAACACTCAACTTACCTCTGATGAATAAATTCAATTCCTTTTAGCAGTCTGTGAGCTTAGAAGTGCAACTCCCCCACCCTAGTCCCCACCAAACTCCCCCTTCCCAAAGAGGGAAGATGCAAAGGAAGTACAGGAGGTTTCTCACTTTTAACTCTGATCAGGGAATCCCAGAATGTTTGGGTTGGAAGGGACCTTGAGGATCATCCAGTTCCAACCGCCTGCTATGTCCAGGGACACCTTCCACTAGATGAGGTTGCTCCAAGCTCCATCCAACCTGGCCTTGAACTCTTCCAGGGATGGGGAGTCCACAACTTCTCGACCTCTCTCATGATACAACCCACTCCAAAAAAAAAAACCTCAAACAAGCACAGCAGCCTAAAAATATCCATAGCATATTATGGATAAATATACTATGGACATAATACGGAAAAATAATACGGAGTCAAAGATTTTGGAGAGCACTGGACTTGTTTACTCAGAAAGAGCATCTTCACAGCTTTCTAACAGAATACCCAAAAAGATTTTTTTTCTATGATTTTTGGTAAAAAACTTTGTTTTTAATCTTTGCAAGCTCTGTACAGAGGTTCAAGTGCTGAGCCTTTCATAATCTCCAATTTTCCACCATTATCTGCCTGAACAATTGGAGAGAAATGGCTATTTTTATCAAGCAATTGTCAAAAGAATATATATATTATTTCAATCACAAGTAGTCCGTCTTTATTGCTGAGATGAACAAGCTTCAAACATTCCTGGTAAAAGTCTCTTTAAATGGCATGTTTGGGGATGGCAGCTCTTTACCAGCTGACACAAATCAGAAAGGAAAATAAAAAGTATAAGGATCATTCAACAAAATAGAGGGGGGAAAATCCATATTTTACATCATCATGTAGCTGAATAAAGGATAGTATGGCCTAGGCAGCACAAAATAGCATAATAGTACCAACCCACTCCCTCTAATGTTATGTCTTTAATGTATTAACCACAGCTAATGGCTTAATCTGAATGTAGAATAGAGAGGGGGAAAAAGAGAAAGTAGGACTTCTTTCAGGTCACTTCTGAAAATGAAGGCAAATGGATTTTTTAAGTTAGTCTTATTATGCCAGGTACAGTAAAAAAGGAGATGAAAAGAATTTAGGAGGATAAGTTTAGTTCTGACATGGAAATTTTGCCATTAAAATTTGTATTTATTTCATCAGTCGGTCAAGACAAGGATTAATCAACAAAAACTGACTCTGTCTTCTGTGCCTGAATCTGTGAGAAGTGTTTTGTATCAGCGATGAGGGAGCTGTTAGGAAAAAAACCTACTTAATCCAACACTGAGTGTTAGTGATGGCATTTGGATGCAGTTCCCTGCCCTGTGACAGTCTTACGTTGACTTGAAGGTGTCACAGAGCTCCAGCCACTATTTATAGGTGTTTACAGGTAGGAGTCACCACCAAGATGTTGGGTGGGACTCACTTTACACACATTCCAGGGTTTGCAGAACAGGGGTTGGAATCCGATCCAAGTGCGGGTGAGTAAATGGGAGGCCGAGAGTCAGGTTCTGTGTAAAAACAGCACAATTTGGCAGCTCTATTCCAGTTCCCCATGCTGGGACCATCCAGAATCATGGAATGGTTTGGGTTGGAAGGGACCCTTAAGATCATCTCATTGCAGCCCCCTGCCAGGGGCAGGGACACCTTCCACTAGCCCAGGTTGCTCCAAGCCCTGTCCAGCCTGGCCTTGGCCACTTCCAGGGATCCAGGGGCAGCCACAGCTTCTCTGGGCAACCTGTGCCAGGGCCTCCCCACCCTCACAGGGAAGAATTTCTTCCAAACATCTAATCTAAACCTGCCCTCTGCCAGTTTGAAGCCATTCCCAATTGTCCTATCACTCAAGTTCCCGAGGATCTAGTGGTGCTGAAGTTGTCCCGGGGTGTGTTCCAGTTATGGCACTGGATCCACAGAACATCCTTGCTAAACCAGCACTGGGTAGGCTGACCCATGGAATAATTGTACACCTGGATAACAGTGTTTAGCTCCAGGTGTTCACTAACAGCAACAGGAACTATACAGGTGAGCCCAGCTCACACAGGAAAACCTACAGAGGCAATAAACTATCTAGGAAGCTAATTTTGTATAGGAACATTTCAATTCTAGGAGGTGGATTTAGCTGCCTGAGCACTGACAATCTCAAGTCTGATTCCTAAAGACACTGGGACGCCCCAAAGCTGATTGTTCTGGCACAGCAGACCTGTCCCCTTCTGCAGAGGAAACTGGAAGCCAACCTAGAGCTGACAAACACATTTAAAATTGCCCTGGGTATTTATGTTTAAGCATCGAAACTATATCTTAAATGGTTAAAGATCTAAATATTTCTAGAGATTTGGGTTTTAGGTCTTGATTCAGCTGGGCAAGCACAGGACTATGGTACAGCCTGAGATGCCAGTCCATTATTGAGTGGATTTCAATAACTCCTGGCATCATTTCGCCGCATTGTTCACATACAATGTGCCCTCAAGTGCAGGTGATGTTATTTAACTGGAAGAAAAAAATCATGGTGACTAGAGGCTTGATATAATGATCTTTCTTTGATTCAGTTGTAGAAAAATTGCCTCTTAAACCTTCTTTTTTAAAGTATTTTTCAGCTAGGGGAAAAAACAGCCAAAAAGAATTGTCAATTTTCACATTCTTTTTTTTTTTTTTACTGAAGAACAAGAAAATAAAAGCAATAAAAGCCTTTAAGGAGCTCTCTAAACACCATCAGAAAAGACCAAAATGCTGGGACTCACTGATTATCCCTGAGATCCAGAGTCAATTTTCTTTCCCAAATTTTTAAAAATTCACTGCTCAGGTATTCTTTTTTTCTGTAAATAATGTTCTTTTGGGTATGGTACATTCTTTTCTTCCATATTTTATATTCACAGCCTCTGAGAAGGCCATGGGAATCTGCAAAGAACAGAAAAATCTTATAAAGAACATTGAATAGTCTTTTTACCCCTTGTTATACATTAAACCAATGTCATGGTACCCTGACGCTCTTCACTGTCATTGAAAACTGGAAATAAACTCTTCCACCCTTTGAAAGTTACAGTAATCCCATATAAATATCCATATTCTTTGGTGTTTTTAGTGGCAAGTTACTTTCAAATGAGATTTACAGAAAGGAATCTGCCTATCAAATGCTGGTTGGAATTGGACAGCAAATATCTAGGTTGTTTTCTTTGGCTAAAAAATTCCTGTTTATGTAGCTCTGTGTATGTTCACCTCCTCACAACCACTTTCTACAACACTCCTACGGCTGCATAAATTTTTCCCCCCTCTTATTCCAATATTTCATCTGAGGAACTTTTCCAGCTCCTAAGGGAGATGTTATTGGTTTTCCAGAACTCCTTTGAGCATCACTGAATGGCCCTGCCGTGGTTATTCCCATGTTGATCCCACTTGGCTCAAACAGAGCTGTGCAAGCCCCATCTGTGTATAAATTATTCAGAACCTCTTTATTGCTTCATGAGGTAAATGTGAGAGCATCGGTTGGTAGAGATCAGCTGAACTCAGTTTGTTCAGGAGCTGTATTAAAAACAATATTTCAGTGCTAAACCATCACAGGACTTTCCCAACATAATCTTGACACTCCATCAGCAGCAACAAATGCAAAACTTCTCTGTAATTAATGGTATGGGGAGAGTTCGGAGATGTAAGATTTAATTACCTGCACTAAATATAGCCGGGAAATCAGGTTAATTACCCTATTTTAAGGTACCTTGGAGAATAAAATGCAAATGATGGTTAAATAACACAGAGTAGTAACTAAAAGTAAAGTCCTGTGAAAAGTTCAGCGGTGTTTAATGGCCAGGTCCTGGGTTCACACCCTTTGTGAAGGTCATTCCAGCTCCACTGGGAGCTTCCACTTCCTGCTGGGGAGTTTATTTTCATTAATATTTTTATTGATACTGTAAGAGTTCTTCACCTCAGTTAGACACCACAGCTGATGTGGAAGACAAGTAGTGAAAAGCTTTGGACTGGGTTTTTTTCCCCCACCTCTCCCTCAAAAAAACCAACATTTGTGAAGGACAAACCAAGCAGTTTCTCCTCTAGGTAATTAATTTTCTTTCCCATCAATAAGACTGAGACCTCACTTATTGGCCTCACCTTGGTGCTGGCCAAATTCAAGTCCCAGTGACACAACTGGGTCCTTTAAAGGTTATCAATGGAGTTTCTGAAAGCACAAATCAGAGAATAAAATGCAAATGATGGGTAAATAACAGAGAGTGGTAACTAAAACCTGAAGTCCTGTGAAAAGTTCAGCGGTGTTTAATGGCCAGGTCCTGGGTTCACACCCTTTGTGAAGGTCATTCCAGCTCCACTGGGAGCTTCCACTTCCTGCTGGGGAGTTTATTTTCATTAATATTTTTATTGATACTGTAAGAGTTCTTCACCTCAGTTAGACACCACAGCTGATGTGGAAGATAAGCAGTGAAACCAATTTTTGGTTTCTGAGGCCTCACTTACTGGCCCAAGGTTTCACTCGATGCTGGCCAAACTCAAGTCCCAGTGACGAGATTGAAGCGGGTCCTTTAAAGGTTTATATCCATGGATTTTCTGAAAGCACAAATTACCTGAGCCTTGGATTTTTGGTAAAGTCTTCCTGCAGTATTTAAAAGCTGCTACCCTGAAGGTGTGTCCTGCCCGGGAGGAAATCTGCCTGTGACCGTGGACAGAGCAGCAGGAGGACTCTTTAGGATGTCCTGGAGAGATAAAGCTAAAAAACAGCAAGCAAGGATAAAGGCAGTAAGTAAAAAAATGGAAAAAAAAAAACACCACAATTTTTGCTGCCTTTTGGGCAAACAAGTAGAGATAAAAGCAGTAAGAAAATAACGAAAAAATACACCAAGCAATGTTTCTGACCTGTTGTTTCTGATCTATTGTTTATCAATGAACACTGTACTCCTAGGACTTGGTGAAATTACCACAGCAGGGAACACACTTTTTCAACGGAAAAGAAAGGAAAAATTGACATTTTGAAGCTGCAGAGAGAGAAATCCAAAAAAGAGGGTTTTTTTAAAGTATCAGAGTTCTTGAATTTTAGGGATAACGCAACTCTTGCAGCTTCATGAGCATTAAAACACAAGTACAGGAGTTAAATTCAAAACCAATTCCATTGCCTAGTGATTAAGAAATTTAATTAGGAAGGGAGACTCCCATTATTTGCCCTTCCACACTTATAGGAAATAAGAGGAGGTGCAGTAATCCAGATAACTGAAAGGCTAAGGAATGTTTTTTCCATCCAGAAAACAGCGGTGTCATGATGATTAATAAGCTGAAATGTAAGAACCGAGCACTTCACTGCTCATATGAGTTTATAGCCAGGTATTTTCCCATCAGCAGGCACTTCCAGGCTTCCACAAATCTTGAGGGGCAGCAGAGAAGATATTTAAGGAAGTGACTGATGGGCTTGGAAATCTAAAGTGGTGCCCATTGCTCACAGCCTCCTGTGCACACACTGATCACACTGGGAGGAGAAGAAAAAATGGCAATTTTGAAGCTGTAAATAAATTTTATTTACTTTGCTTGCTCACTTTTTTTCCCACTGAGGTTTTATTTATTGATTTGAAAGGAGATGGGATCTCTACCAGCACTGAAGGACTGGAGTTGATCTGTGTATGCTGAAAATAGGAATCCATGTGATTTTAAGAGACCATTCTTACTGGAACCCTCTTAGAAGACGCTGCAAGAGGTACTTGCTCCCATCACCAGCAACGGATTTGGAAATTGTACACTCTGAGGATTATGATGACACAAAAGGAGTTCATTTTTTAGAAGAGAATGCCTTGGCTGTGCTTAAATGAAATTATTTTACATTATGTCATGGTATCTACCTGTAGATAAACACAAGGCAAAAAAAGATTTTTCTCTTCCAGGATTGTTGACAAACACAAAAGAAAACTTATGGCTTGTCTTGAATCTTCCTTCTGCCTTTTTTTTTTTTTTCCTTTCATTTTTATTTTTCCCCGGAGGTCATTAGCTGTTTGGCACCAGTGCAGGAGGCTATGTCTGGGACAATATATATCCCAGTAAGAGCTTTTACAAATCTGAGGATCCATTTCAGGAGGGAAAGCTCTCCCTTAACTGTAATAACTCGTGTTAGCAGGCTCAGGGAAGGAGTGGAGATGGTGTTAAAAATGATAATCAATGACTCAAGGGAGAGCTACAAATTGCTTGGCACGTTACAGGGAAATCGAAGCTCACAAACATCTTCTATGATAATGGAGGCATAAACAGGCAATAAGGGAAGGGAAGGTTTGGGAAGGTTGGGAAAGGGAAGAAGGTTTGGGAAGGTTGGGAAAGGANGGGAAGGGGGAGGGAGAGGAGGGGGAGAGGAGAGGGAGAGGAGAGGGAGACTGCTGGTATTTGGCAAGATGGGCCATCGTCAGATCACTGGGACTGAAGACATATTGATAGTCAGGGGCCACAGAAGGTGGAACATATTCATGCACAGTTTGTAAACATCTGCTACAGTTGCACATCTGCCAGGCATGTTGCAAGAAAGATATGAGAACAGACACTACCAAAAGCAGGAAATGTTTATTCTTCTTAATGAGCTTCCTGTAATTCAGATATATTGTATTACTTAACCAAAGCAGTAGCTAGAAGGCTTATTAATTGTTGGGGGTTTTTTTAACAAAAAACCTTGTTGAACACCTCCCCTTCTTACATCCCTTGGCCTCTGTTCAGGATCAGGATGTATCATACGGTATCTGTGACCCAAATATCACTTCATATCACTGTTATACAGGTGCACACCAAGAATATGCTGATGAAGGCTTATTTATGACCGTTTCCCCCTACAGCCAGTTGCCCACACGAATAGGTACCAAATCCAGCCCTTGAAACTCAGCATAAAGGGTACCAGACAGAATTTTGCTGCCCTGGTCATGCACTGGTGCCATAGTGCAGATGAAGCAGTCTTAAATCATTATCATCTTGAGAGAGACACACTCATGTCTCTCCAGGCACCCTGAAGCCTTTCGTAAGACATCAGCCCTGTAAATAAGAGAAAAATGAGATTATTTCCATTCTGCATGCAAAGCTTCAAGAACCAGTTTAGAGGCAGAGAAGCATAAATAAAAGATTATCAAAGCTTATAAAAAAAAGTGCCTAAATAAAATTCATAAACTAAACAATTGGCTTGGTTTTAACGCAGAGGATCAGCCTCTTTTTTCATCCTGAGGAGAAAAAGGCTGTCAGAAAGTTTATTCAATGCCTCTAACTGATGTCTAGTCTTCAGGCAATACCCTCATCCAAGCTATTGCCTCCATTGGATAAATCATCATACGAGCCCACTGCTCATATATTCATTTATACAAACTTTCAATATCTCCAGAATTCCTGGTCATATTGCAAACCTTTGGCAAATGTCTGGGATTTATTCTGCTTATAATGACCTAAATGTCTCTGAGAGGACTAGAGATTGGCTGACCACACCTGGAACAGTGAATCAAACAGCCAGAGCAGTGACCAAGGCACGACCTTTCAATCATCTAATCTAAGTGTAACCCCTCTCCCTTGCATTGTTCTGTCCTGAATCAATATATATTCCCAAATAATTCCTAGGCATGATGCAGAAGTTAGCACAGGCAAAGGGGCGTTCCCAGTGAAGTCATGGAGGTACTTGCTCTCGTTTTGAAAGCGAAGAGATTTTTCACAGACCAGCGCTGGCAGATGGTCTCTGGCCCAGTTCAATTATTAATATAGTTTTAGCCCTGCTGTGGAGCCTCTGACGTGCTGGTGTCTTATCAGTGGACGGGGTGGAGCCATCAAACAAGGAGGCAGCAAACAGAGGTTGCTTCTGCCAAGCCTAGAGATTGGCAGAATTCTGGCTTTGGCTGTAGAAATCCCATATCTGTGTGAATGCTGAATCTCCCACAGGCTGAAAGGGAAGAGTTGCTGTTTAGAAAACTATGTACAATGAAAGTCATACTAAAAACTGTTTGTAGTGTGAACGTATGAAGAAGACTTGTGGAGAGGGCTTGGGTTTGGATACTTATAGTACAGATAACCCCAAGCAAATTAATTAATTGGGAATGACAACAGCCAAATTAATTAATTGATGAATGACCCTCTCTGTCTAGTTCTCAGAATCACAGAATCCTGGAATGGTTGGGTTGGAAGGGAATTTAAAGCCCATCCAGTTCCACCCCCCTGCCATGGGCAGGGACACCTTCCACTAGCCCAGGTTGCTCCAAGCCCTGTCCAACCTGGCCTTGGACACTTCCAGGGATCCAGGGGCAGCCACAGCTTCTCTGGACAACCTGTGCCAGGGCCTCCCCACCCTCACAGGGAAGAATTTCTCCCTAATGTCCAATCTACCCCTACTCTCTTTCAGTTCAAAGCCATTGTCCCTTGTCCTACCACACCAACATCAATTTTGGGATGGATGAACCTCTCTCTGTCTGGCTCTCAGACATCAGAGGATGCCCTGATGCTCTTCCACAGATAACAAAAGCTTGTTCCAGGCACCACTTGAAAAACCTGACTATTTAATCTACCTCCCAGAGGCTAGTGGTGCCACTTCTGGAGAGCTGGTGCATCAACCCCTGTTTTTAAGTGTCACACACCAAAGGAAGGCCCAGAGTTTTCAATGAAAACAATTTTTTATGCACCAAATCTAAAAATAGGAGCCTTTTCAACAGCACAATGCCTCCAGTGCAATCTGGTGATTCACTTGTGTGGTCAAAAGTGATGGGTTTATTTATTCCTAGATGGTGATTTACTGGAGTTCTCATTATTGTCCTAATTCTACTGTTGAAGTCACTGATGTCATCACTAACTTCCCACTCACAAATCTAAAATCAGAAGGCTCTTTAGATCATCTACTTTTATGTCCTGTGGAACACAGTCTGGGGATTTCTCTAACTGGTTCTCCAACAGGGTTCTATTCAAAAATTTATGAAGAACATTCTGTACCAGTATCCTTCATTCAGGCACCCCAATAGGACTATTATTTAGGGTTAATCTCTCACATTTTGTTTTAGAATAGTTAGACAGTGGAAACCTCTTTGAAGTCAGATGACAATAAATTTCTGGGCTGTGTTTCCTTGAGAGAGGGTTTCAGCTTTATCTAAATTAAGGTGTTAACCTGCCTTCATCTGCCTGAATAAATTCCCAGTTCAGCCAACAAAGATCAGAGGCTTAGCAAAGCTGCCTGGATAAAGCTGAATTTGCTGTCTGCTGGGCTGGATCGTGCTGTGAGCTTTGCTCATGGCTGGGGCCAGACCTCCACTGCCTGTAGCAAGAGTTGAAACACCTGGATTGTATCTGGACACTTATGTTAAACACACATTTAAAATTCTCAGACTGGAACTGAATACAGCTCTAGGGTTTGCTTCAGTGACCCAGTAACAGTGTCCTGGTGCACCTTGTGAGAGATGATTCACCTGCAGGTAACTGGTGGGACAAGGTCCACAGGAGATCCTGATCTTCTGGAGTAGGTGCTGAAGAACAAGTGGGGACAACACTCTGCCTAAAACATCACTAAAAGCCTTGTCTAAGCAACTCAGTCTGCCTTAAATATATGTGAGGTGCAACCTGTCTCAGCCACTGAGTACCGATGGTGAAATATTTGATATCCCCCTTCTTCACTCAAGGGACTGGGAAAAGGTTTTTAACCATTTAATATTGCTCAGATATCACTTTATACCCCAACCCTGGAAGTGTCCAAGGCCAGGTTGGATGGGGCTTGGAGCAACATGGGCTAGTGGAAGGTGTCCCTGCCCATGGCAAGGGGGTTGGAACTGGATGGTCTTCAAGGTCCCTTCCAACCCCAATCATTCTGGGATTCTGTGATTCCATGGAACGTGAGGGGTGTTTGTCTCCTCTGTAAATGTCTCTGTCAGCACAAAGCTGCTGCTGTCCCATACAGTGCAGATTCTGGGGGTTGGAGATGTGCCTGTTTCTGCCTATAGGTTTGGCTAATTAATATGTTAATATATTAATGTGGTGCACAGAGGTGGCTTTTAAGCTGAAATAGAATCCTGCACCCACCGGCACCAGTGAGCTCATGAGTTGTGATGTATTTTCTTGCTCTGTCCTGTGCCTCACGACACACAAAGCACTGGAGCAAATGGAGAACTCACTGGCTCCAGACCTGGAAAATGTAAATGGAACCATGTATTACAATATAATATACCAAACACTAAGTGATATTAATTTTACATTTGCACCCATCCTACTCTCTGGACATGGTGTTGCATTCTGGGGTAATGCACTTCATATTCTCTGCATCAGAGATAAAAAACTTAGTGATTAAAACATACCTTAATGACCAAAAAACCTATATTTCTTTGCAAGTAACCCATTTATGTCCCTGTGCGTGCGAACAATAAAATTATGCCTGCTTTTGAGCCTTTTCCATTTAATATTCTAATATTTTGTTCATTATTTTTATATTAAGTTATCCTTTGGTCATTATTTTTATATTAAACATCCATTGTAAATAGGTTTTCCTCTTCAATCACCAGAAAATCTAACAGTTAATATTTACTGAAGGTTATAAATTATTTTAGAACTATCTTGTTCTCAGTGCAAATTCGTCTTGTACATCTCACCAAGCAATAATTTAATATTTGACTTGCAGATGCCACTGAAGTCCATACTAAAAAATAAACACATCTCTAAATTCTGAAACTTTCCTTGGAGAACATGCAGCAGGAAATGTTGTTTGCTGTAGAGCAAAAACGTTAGAGATTGAATACTCAGTCACCTCTTGGATGAAAAACATCCCTCTCTGTTTCCCTCCTTCTCATTCCTGGTCTCCGGGGTTTAATTTTTTAACATAATTTGGAAAGCTTAAGGGTGTAATAAACAGTTCACAACATTATATCCTTTCAAAGTTGAGGATGGAATTTCTGAGGATACATTCAGCCTGCAGAGAGCACCACGAGTGAAAACAGCAGGTACAGCAGGAGAACGGATTATGGGATGAAGGAAAAGAGAAAACCAACAAGAGGTCTTTTTTCCCCCTTTACTTTCAGCTCACTGATTCTCAATATTTGAACTTTTATTTTTATCAACACAAGAGATTTGCAGCTTGGGAGCTGTCGAAAGTTCTGTCATGTACTGTGTGAAACAATAACAAAAGGCTTAATATATATATATGTGTGTAGAATGGCTATTAACTTTCTTCTAAATCCTTTAAGGGGAATAATTCAGTTCAGAATACATTTCCAAACATTCTTGCTGAACTTTTTAACAATACATTTCCCCCCTTTATTGTTCAAAGATGGAAAATGAAATAAGAAGAGATCACTGGAGGTGATCCAAGCCCCGGGTATATTGAATGTTGGATGTCTCCCACCTGCATGTCTGCTTTGTACTGCAATTCAGCTATTGTTTGCTGTATTTGCTTGACTCCTGAATAAGAAATTCAGCATTTGCTTACGCCTGGTATTTTTATTTCTTCTCTGCATTTGAGGCTTAGCATTGACTAAAAATCACTTGGCCCTCGTACACGGTAACAAATTGGGATTTTGATATTTGGGGTGACTTTTCATGTGTTTAGCACAGTTGTTACAGAATGAAGGAGTTGATCACGGTCTGATCAAAATCTGGTTTTGGTTCCAAAATTCTACCTGCACTTTCAGCTACTTAGAAGCACTATTTTTTAGCTTGGAGAAGAGGAGGTTGAGAGGACACCTTACTGCTCTCTACAGTTCCCTGGAAGGAGGTTGTAGCCAGGTGGGGGTTGGTCT
This sequence comes from Oxyruncus cristatus, assembly GCA_013399855.1. Classification (NCBI taxonomy): domain Eukaryota; kingdom Metazoa; phylum Chordata; class Aves; order Passeriformes; family Cotingidae; genus Oxyruncus; species Oxyruncus cristatus. The sequence continues at coordinate 339,577 of VXAY01006934.1, read as the reverse complement.
CTTCTTCCAAGTAACAAGGGGAAATGGCCTCAAGTTGTGCCAATGAAGGTTGTTTGGATACTAGTGAAAAACTCTTCATGGAAAGGGCTGTCAAGCACTGGCACAGGCTGCCCAGGGAGGAGCTGGACTCACCATCCCTGGAGGTGTTTAAGAGACATGTAGATGTGGCACTTGGGGACATGGTTTAGTGGTGGCCTTTGCAGTGCTGGTCTTATGGCTGGACTCCTAAGGGTCTTTTACAACATAAATAATGCTATGGTTCCATGAGCCTATGAAATATTAAATAGGACTTTCGCCCCATTTGCCAAAGAGAAACACCCAGGTGGCCACAGCCTCAATTATAACTCTGAAAGGGCTTTATTTTCTCTCAGCTGAATCACTCAGGTCTGTACAGCTGGACGTGAGTCCTGCCTGAGTGATAACCAGCAGCGTGAGGTACTTCACTGTCTGCTGGCAGAAGGGCTGACACTGAGCAATTAGTGCATTAGCTTTTCCATTCAGTGTGGAATTTAGGATCCAGACCCTCAGCAGACAGTGGTGTCCATTCATCTTAGTGGAGCCAAACTCTGCTCTCTGATCAGCCCGTGATCCTGGGTGAAAAACCCCCTTGGCAGCTTCCCTCTGCCCTCTCATTAACTCACACAGGAATTCACCTCCCCGTCAGAGGGGAAACAGGGAATAAATCACAAGTATTTTAAAGACAGAGGCTTGAAAACTCTCAAAATCATTTTCCACCTCATTTGGAGTGTCATTGATTTGCTTTGTTTTTTCCTCACAGTAGCAAAATTGAGATATTTAAACATTATCTGTTCTTTTGATTATTCCCCCTTCTCCCCCCACCAATATATTTAAACACGATTTAACGTCTTTGAAAATCCCAATCAGGAAAACAAAGTGAGAATAACAAAGTAAACCAGGGATAACCAGCTCTTAATCTGATAGAGCTCAGAGGACTAATAATTGTCATCTGAGGGTAACTAAGCAAAGAGGTAAAAATCAATGGATCTAAGCAATTTTCCAAGAAAATCTTGCTTTAAAAAGGTGGTGAGGAATTAGGGTGGGGAAATAATCTTGCTGCTGAATGTACTTTTGCCTCTTAAGGTGTATGAATAAAACAAGTGTTGGTAATGTAACCACATAGCCACAACACCACTGAGATTGTAAACTATTCCTGCTAAGATTTTAAAAGATAAATAAATATTTCTTCTGCATTAAGCCATGTACTATTCAAATAAAGCTCTGTTTTGGGGCTGGAACTTCTAACTAACCATGGGATGCAGATTCTCAGGCAGTCTGAGATTTATCTTAATTAATAAAATATGCATTTTTCCCACTTTTTTAGATTTTTTTATTCTTAGTAAAAAAGTGCAATGACAACATTTTTCTTGTTTTCTGAGGTGAATCCAGTGCAGTCAAATCTTTACCCAGCTTTGGGTTGTCTTTTCTGAAAGCTCCTACTGATTACATTCCATTATCTTTTATTTCATAACTTCAACGCAGGAGAGAACACAGGTGTTAACATGCCTGACACTAAACGTGGAGCTTTTAAAAACAATGACTCTAAAATTATTTCCCCCTAGTCAAGTAGATTCGTGGTACCCCACATTGTTACTTCCTGAGCTGCACTCTAAGTCCGTGACATAATCTAACAGAACATTTTAAAAAAACATAGATAAACGGGGAAAATCATTTTCGTAAGTGCTTCTTCAGGTAAGATACTCTTAATTAGTTCAGAAACATGCTCTATATTTACATTTAGGGTAAATAAATACCTAACCCTGGTATTTTGTCTTCTGATTCTCCCACTTAATAACTGTGTAGTGTGTGTAGACTGTTCACCCTTTTAGTGCACTAAGGTCGGTATTATTCTGGTATCAGTGACTGTGAAGGACTGAATTTGGTACTTAATGACAAAACCCATTAAAAACCGGCTTTCTAAATCTGCAATACCTACGTGATACCACCATGTATCTTCACAGGCAGGATTTCCCTGAGTATATTAAAGCAGCTTGAGGGACCTTCCACATAATCCCAGGGTGGCTGGGGCTGACCTCTGGAGATCATCTGGTCCAAGCCCCTCCTGAAGCAGGTTCACACAGAGCAGGTTGCACAGGGCAGTGCCCAGGTGGGTTTGACTGTCTCCAGAGAAGAAGATATTTCCTCTTCCTCAAAACTCCTTCAGCAAACAAGGAATCTCAAGAGTGGGGGAAGAATTGAGCAAGTAATTGTGCACCACTAAGCTGCACAGTGAAGTTCACCACGAAGAGAGATACTTTCATCATCTTTGTTCTCACCAAGCAGGCTGCAGTCCACAGACACTGTAAAGGAAAAGGAAAAAATAAGTGTTAGTAATTTATGTGCAGAAACACCCCCTTAGATGTAAGTGAAGGTGATCATAAAACTCATAGACTACAAACCCAGCGGTCTTTTTACTTTTGCTGTGATAGATAATCCTAATTTTCCACCTGTGTGGGCTCATAAGAGATTTACTCACTCACTGCGAGCAGCTGTTCCAAAGGCATACCTGGGGACAGGTATGTTCTGTGTCTGCTCTCCAACAGAGAGGAGAATCCTGTACCTCAGGGTTCTCTAATGTGTTACTCTTGCGTTTCTCCAATGCCTTGTACTGGTTTTGGTTGGGATAAGAGTTAATTTTCTTCTCAGTAGCTACTCTAGGGCTGTGCTTTAGATTTGTGCTGAAAACAGGATTCTCAGAATGTCAGGAAAGCACTAATTGTAATCAAATAACTATTTTAAACTGGATGAATAGGGCTTATTTCCCCAAGACAGACCATGTTCCTAAAAAGAATCTGCCCACCAGGGTTAGCAAATGGACAGTGGGAACTTGAGTGTTTCAAAAAGAAAGTTGATATATTTACTCACAGGAACTTTTCAGTGCTCAGGGAGTGCAGCAGCCCCTCGACACTGTCTTTGCTGTTACGGTGGAAGGTGCCCCTGCCCACGGCAGGGAGGCTGGAACGAGATGATCTTTAAGGTCCCTTCCAACCCAAACCATCCTGTGATTCTGTGATACCTCTGACGGCCGTGATGGAGCAGGTGTACCTCAAATCAGCTGTGGCTGTGGATAAATACCCCTGGAGAGACTGAGGCTCACAGATCTTTTTAATCAGCACATTTAATCTCGAAGACAGTCCTGCACAAGATTGCTGGGATGACAATACAAATGGCTTTGTTTTCCTCCTCTGCACCGGAGCAGGGGCAGCGGTGGCGATTAGTTTTGTCACTAAGGCAACTACAGGCAGGGAGGGGGAGGGAAGGGTTTTACAGAGCAATATCCCTGTGCCAGCTCTGCAGCAGCTTCTCTAACACACAGATCCTCCCTTTCCTTGGAGCTCAGGAAAGGCTGGTTTACTGCCCGTGGAATTATTTACCGCTGCAGCATTAAAAGGGAAAACAAGGGCTGTGGGATGTAAAAGGGGTTGAAGCTCTTTGCTGCAGTGTGGTCTGGGCTCTGTTTCTCAGCCCAGGCATGTGTTCCATGAAAAAGAATCAGTTTAAGGCAAGGCAAGATGCCTCCCCTCCCACCTCCCCCGCTCACACCCCCACCATAACACAAACCAGAAGCTCGACAACGTGCCGGAATGAGAGAATCAGTTACAGCTCCGCCTCTTAGCAAGAAGCAGAGCCCATAATGCAGATGTTTTTACAGCTGGGAGTACTGCTGATGATTTAGTGGTTTAGGATAATTGGTCCCGAGCACAGTTGTTTTTACAGACAAAGAGGAGGGAAAGGGTTTGGGTGGGGTAGGAAAGGGAAGAGGGCGATAAATGCTACCAAAAAGGATGTGAGCTGCCACTAAATGCATTTGCATTTGACAAGAGGTAGCACTTAAAAATAATGTTTAACAGAGACAGTTTGGAGAGAGACCTCACACACAGAGCAGCAACAATTAAAGCTCTTGCTGAGTCCTCACTGCCTCTGGAGCTGCTGCCCTACTCCATATGCTTCCCTCTTTGCATAAATCCTTTGCTTTGCTCACAGCAGGTGACCAAAGGAGAAGCGAGAATTGACTGAAACACAATTCACAGCTTTGTTTACTGCACTGGTAAATAGTTCTCCCCTCTAACTGCATTATCCACGCTGTCAGAGGCTCAGGTATTGATGTCTTTGGTATGATACCAAGTCATGCCACTTGTTGCCCCCATTATCCCATAATGAGGCAGCAAACAGCTGTCCCTGGTGACTGGGAGCTCAGTGTATATTATTTTTCCATCAAGATCATATTAGAGCCCAGTTTAAACAAACAAATCCCGGTCCCAGGACACCAACACATAGTTTCTTTCTTTAAGCCCGACTGTAGTGACAGTAAAAAAACCCCAGCTGATTATTTATTATCAACCTTAACAGATGAAACAGTTTGAAGGGCTAAACAATGACAGGAGGAGTGAGGCAGTGGAATTCCCTGCCTCAGGGATTACTTGAAATCGGGAATGGGAACTCTATCATCTGAACAGAAGTGTCAGTACTATAAAAAATGCCCCAGGTGATCTCACCTGGAATTCCAGTTGCCCCATGATCAAGGGTTAGATCAGCTGCAGGTCCTGTGTCCCATCTACAAGCTCCGAACAGATGTATGGATTATGGCACGAGATCCATTATTTGGCAACACAGCCCAACTCTGGATGCCTAAAAGAAGTATTCCAATTTGGAATGAATCAATACCATAACCAGTATTCCTGTACTGATCAGTCACACTGGTTCTGCGTAGCCTCAAAATCCAGGTTTACACTTTTCCCAAATGTTTAAATTGGGTAGCTGGTGGATTTAATCGATTGCACGTAAAAATAGTAATTGTTACTACCATTATGGATGTGTGATAAACAATAAAAATAGATGTAATCTTTCTTCCTGTCCCAGGACACCTATGTCTTGAAATACTGATCAAATATAATAACTTTTTTTCTTTTTTTAAATCTATCTTGAAATATATTCTCAGAATTACTTGGCATGGATGTTTCTTTGCTAATGATGTCAAACCCAGAGTGACTTCTACCAAAATATACCATCTAATTTTGGATACCATTCAGAAAAGTGGAGGTTATTTTAAATCTAAAGAGACTAAAATTTACTTGTAGAGTCTGTGGGTGAGATTCACAGGTAGTGTAAATATTCCCAACAATTTCACCTGCATTCAGAGGCGTTTGTCAGATTCATTCCTGCTGAGATGTGGGATCAGGAAGCCTGATATTTTCTACTATTCCTAAAAACATCTCCAGGGCAGAAATTCAGGTGTTGCTGATATCAGAATGTGTGTGGATAGCGGCGTGTGGAGATGTTTCATGTAAACGCTGTCCAGCATGTCATCTCTGTACAGACATGGTGGCCCAGGTGATGTTCTCACCTGCATCTTCTCTCACTTGTCCGAAAGAGAAGGGAAGACACCTGAGATGTTTTAACTTGAAGCAGGTATCCTCTTTGGCAACCTTAAACCATGGAAACGGGATGTGAGGTGGACCAAGATGGTCATATCTTCCACAGCCTTCTGAAAAGAAGGTAGATGTTTGAACACTGAATAGGTGCTTCCAAATACTCCTTTCTGAGGTGTGATATACGCTCCCAGACTTACGTGGATCTAAGCTGTAAATTCCAGTTCAGTGCTTTAAATATAAACCACAAGTTAATTGCTTAATTTGTCTTTACTGTCTGAAGCAGGTAAGAAAAATTTTCTATGAAATCTAGTTGCCATTAAAACCTTCTAATAGATCCTGAATGCATTCCCCTCCAGAAGGTTTCAGGTGAGCTCAAAATACGCATTTAACTCTGAAAGCATGTCTGTTTGTTGCATCAGCTGGAATCACAAAAAAACCCAAGACCTTTTACTACAAGCTTCACCAAACTTTTTTAGTCAAGGACAGAAAATGGACAAATAAATAATAAAAGTTTGGAGAGCTCATGGGCCAAGTCAGCTCCTGGTTTCAGGCCACAGCCTTCAGCTGAAATTTGTTAGAACATTGGGTCTTGATCTGTTTTTTTGATCTTGGAGAAATATAATCAGGACTTTTATTCATGATGAATTTAAACTGGCACAGACTTAAAAGACTGCATTATAAATGCATTCTTAGCAGAAAAGAATCCTGCTTCTTTTAAATGTTGTTTATCTTGTGTTAGGTTTCTTTTAGACTTTCTTTTGAGTAAGCCAACAACAAACTTGCACAGATCCTTTGTTCCTCAAGGAAGATAAAACAAATGGTCATCGGATTACCTTAAATATAGAGGGAGTCATTGTAGGAGTCAGTGTTAGAATCCAGCCGTTTCTGTTCTTGGGTTGTTTCCTGTGTGAAACAGAGAATTACACAGCAGTGATTAGAAAGATTGCAGCTGGACCTGTCTGAATGATCATCCCCAGATATCGCACGTCAGTACGTTCCATCTGATTTCCTTCCAGCGAGCTGATGAAATCACAACAACCTACAAACACATCTTGGCAGACATCAGCCTACCAGCAGGTTAACTTTCCCTGAGAATGTAAAGCAGCTGTTCCATAAGGGGAATGTTTTACATCTGCCTCACCCTACTCTCAGCCCTGGAAGGAAATACTGTGACAGAGAATAATTGAGTAGGAAATATGGGTTTCTTGGAAATGCCTGTTCCTTTAACTCATGGGAAGTCAACCATAACATTTGCACCTTGAGTGTGCACCAGCCATGCTGTTGGGCTCAAGGCAAGGTGCCTTCAGAGCCATATCCCCATGCCGTGATTCCAAGTACCTGCCCAGCACTTCAGTTAAACACACTACATTGCTCTGGCTCATCTCTGCTACAACAGGTTTTCTTTAGAAGAAAATGAATCACGCCCTGAGCGTTGGCTCTGTGGACTTGATGTGCATCAACTACAGGGGAGTGTAGGCTGGGTGAGTAATGGAAATGTTCACATTTAGCCAGCACTGCTTCTGGAGAGGTGACATTCTCTGCTTGGCTCTGCCCTGAGCTGCCAAACAAGAGACTGTAGGAGACTCAAGATTAGACCAAGGACTTTGGTGTCAAGGGTGGAGGCTGCTGAGAAATGTTTGTTCCCAGTGTTTCCCATCGCTGTTACTTCACATGATCATACAAGAGAGAGCGAGAGGGTCTTACAGATGGAAAGGAGGTGGGTGCTGGAGGAGGATGTGGGCAGATTTGTTGAATATTTTGAAACACTATAAAAATGGCCTCTGCAAAAAAAAAAAAAAAACACAAACAAAAAAACCTACGACTACCCAGGAGCAGACTACGGTCCTGTAATGAAGTAGAGCCCACTTGTGATCAGGGTAACAACATGGGGAAAGGCTGAATCGTGGTGAAACTGAAGTTTATGTAAAATCTGTGTGATAGGGAGGCAATAACTCCCTGATATTTCATTAAGAGACTTTGGGATTCTTTTCCATAATTTCTGTGTGCAGCTTAAGCAAGGGTTTATAAATAACTCATGGTTAGGCTTGGATATTACAACAGGGTAGAAATGCAGTGGTTAAAGTTGGAAAACCATGAACCTAAAAGCATTTCAGTGGACTTATTACTGGATTAAATGTAAGGGAATTATAAGCATCCACTCACCCAACCGTTCTCCAAGTCAACATGAAAAAGTGAAGGAGTGAAAAAAAAATAAATCCATGCTTTGTAGAAACAGGGAAATTTGCAATGGAGCTGCATCCCAGAATATCAGGCAAGCACAAATTTTAACCAAATAATCCTTTCATCTGAATTGGGTTTATTTCTCCAAGGCGGACCATGTTCCAAGAAGAAATGTGCCCAGGAGGGTTAGAAAATAGACATCAGGAATTTGAGTGTTTCAGAAAAAAGAAATTGGATATATTTTCTCACAGGAACTTTTCAGGGCTCAGGGAAAGCAGCAGCCCCTTGACGTTGTCTTTGCTGTCCTGGTGGAAGGTTGGAACAAGACATCCCCAGGAGCCGTGTCTCCAACGTCACAGCCATTTTTCTTGCTCTCTCCTTCTTTTTCATGCTTCCAAGTTCTCTTTCTTTTCTTAAGTCGTTGTTTCCTTTTTCATGGACATGGAAAAGTTTGGAATAGTGTTACCATTTCATCTCTTTTTCCAGTAATGGGCTTTGGCCAAAGAGCACTCCAGTCTGTGGTTGTTGTGATCTTTCTCAGATGTTTTGTGAGGGATGAAAAAAACAACAAGAAAAGAATGGAAAGAAAGCAGTAAACTGTCATCTCCATGTAAATAAGGATAACATGTTACTTTTCCCTCGGTCCATAAACATAAATTGCTCCCAGGTTTTGGTGAACTTGCAAACAAGTGGCTGAGTTTTAATTTGCAGGGAGGATTTAATGAGTGTGAGCAGGACTGTGGGTGGGTGGCAGCACCAGAGACTCACTGGTGAGCACATGGTGAACACAGGCTGTAAGTGCAGTGCTACCACTGTGCATAGCTGGAAAATTAACTCAGAAAGGCAGGGGAGGAACTGGAAAGGCAGTCTGGCTTTCAGTCTGCGGGCAAGTGTGCCTTGAGCAGGAAGGCAAATGAACTGCAAGTTGGGACAGCAGGGCTGAAAGAGCTGTAGCGATCAACACTGTGCTTGGGTTAAAATGGAATCTTTGGGGGAAGTTTAACATTCATATAATCATAGAATCATAGAACAGGTTGGGTTGGAAAGGAACTTTAAAGGTGATCTAGTCCAAGCCACCTTGGGGTGGCTCAGAGCCCTGTCCAACCCTGCCTTCAAAATTTCCAGGGGTGGGACATCCACCGCCTCTCTGGGCAACCTGTGCCAGTGTTTTACCACCCTCACTGTGAAAAGCTTCCTCCATTTATCTAGTCTGAATCGCCCCTATTTTATTGTAGAGCCATTATACCTTGTCCTACCACGGCAGGTCCTCCTAAAAAGCTTTTCACAGTCTTTCTTATAGGCCCCCTCTTAAGTGAATCAATAGAAACTGCTGATGCTACTGGAGCTACTGTAGAACTGCATTGACTTGTCTGGCTTGTCAGGGATATAGTAATATTGGTACTTCAAAATCTTGAGCTTGATGATCTTAAAGGTCTCTTCCAAGCTTGGTGATTCTATGATCTTTCTTTAAAGAGTTACTTGCCTTATGACACTTCTTCCCAGTGCGTGTCATTTAGGAGAAGGCACCAACCTCCACCTGGCTACAACCTCCTTTCAGGGGCTTGTGGAGAGCAAATAAGGTCCCCTAAAGCCTCCTGTTTTCCAGGGTAAAGGAGCATTGGAAGTAAAGCAGGCCTGAGATTTTTCAGGATGCGAGGCACTGGACACAAATTGAGTTAAACAAAATTCAACCTAAGCATAAAATGCCTTCTTTATTGTGAGGGTGATCAAATGCTGGAACAGGTTGCCCAGGGAGATTGCAGAGTTTCCATCCTTAGAGAAATGCAAAGATCCGTTAGAAACAGCCCTGGGCAACCAGACCTACTTGTTTCTCCTTTGGTTGAGGTCACTGGATTAAAGACCTCCAGAGATCTTTCCAGCCTCAAGTGTCCCGTGATTCTGTTGTGTTTGATAAAGATAAATCTGGAACAACAGAAGGCCAATGGGTATATTCACATGTTGCTTATAAAAACCGAGGGAGAAGAAAGATTTTGGCTAAATTAGGTGGGAGACAAGATAAGGAGGTAGAAGCTTTAATGAGCCCCTAGGCATCTAGGAATACAATCCACGCGCGTGCCCCGAACTCTGAGTGTTATAATTTTATAATGATTTCCACCCAATCCCATTCGGCCACCTCATCAGTTCTGCCTCATTCTGCCCCCAGAGACACTCCCTCCAGGAATTGAGTCTGGGGGCGTCTTGGGATCCCCTCTTCCTCATCTTCATTTTCCTCGCAGCACGTACAGTCCTTGGAGGCTTTCCAAAGTTCTGGGCTTGGAGGTTGCTACGTCTATGTGATATCTTCTGGTCCAGGCCTTAGTGTGTTCCTCTACAATTCTACCTTGAAAATGAGACTAAACAGACTACTGGAATTTAGAGGGATTGATATGGAATGGGGTAGTAGGGATGGGTATATGTAAAAACTATGCTACAGGGAAAGGGAAAGTATAGCCACATTAAAATCTACATTTACTACTTCTAAAATCTGTAAAATTAAAAAATCAAAAGATCAAAATTCTGTCGTGGGTTTACCAGCCCCCCCCCACCCCCAGGTTGAAAAATAGTTAATTCCAGGTAGATTTCCAGAGCAAAGCCAATCACAGGTTTTAGTAATGCCTCTACAAATTACATATTTAAGAGAACGGAAGAGAAGATGAATCGTGCAGAAGAAATTCCAGCCCGGAGAGGAGCAGAGGAGAGCAAGGGATAGCAATGTAGCCTCCAAGGTCAGGGTAGCAGGAGTGGGGAGGAGAGGCCCGGGGAGGGCCCCTCTCCCCCTCCAGCAGGGGAAAAGACTTAAAAACTAAAACCCTGCCACCTGTGGGAGATTATTTGGAGTGAGGAGACCCTCCTGCAGCTCATGAAGGAGCTGTGCCGGAGCAGAGAAGTGCATGGAGGAAGCTGTAACTCCACGGGAGGCCTAAGATGAAACAGAGTCTTGCTGGAGACCTGTGGCCCTTGGAGAGAGAAACCTACACTGGAGCAAGTGTCCCGGGTAGGACTTGTGATCCCAGTGAGGGATTTATGCTGGTGTAATTCATTTGTGACCCTAAAGGACAGCAGAGTATGGAAGAACTGTTGTCCGAGGGTGGACTCACGCTGGAGAAGCTCATCCAAGGCTGCCTCCCGTGAGAAGGGACCCCACAAGAAACAGGGGATGGACTCGATGCCATTATCCCCTGTAACAGTGGTGCAGACCCTGGTGCAGCAAGTTGTCCCCTTGCAGTCCATGGAGGACCTCACAGGGCCCGGGTACCCCCCAGCCTCTGGTCCTGGCCCGGCAGGGAGGGGCAGGGACAGTCCTGAGGGCGACCTGCAGCAGAGAGAAAGAGAGAGGGAGATTTCCAGCTACGGCCGATCGGAGCTGTCGCCCCAGAGATAATAGAAGAAAACTTTCAAGCGCTGCAAATTTGATTTAGAGGAACTGTAAACCCTGAAAGTAAAGAAAAGACTTTTCTCCTCCTGGACTGATACAGGAGGGGAGGATAATTTTGTAAGTGCATAACATTTTCCTCATAATTTTACCTAGTTAGAATTGTTGTATATATATTATTCTTTAGTTTATATCCTGCTAGTAATAAATTTAATATTATTGCCCCACATCAAGTCTCTTTTGTCTGTACAAAACTTCTCTCATCTTATAGCAATTGTGTAAAAGGTTTGAAAAAAAAAATTAGCCCAGAGTAAACCCACGACAAAATTCTAAGGCATCACATAAAATTAAAAAGGCATCAAAATTATGTGGTTTTGAAGCAAAGAGTAGAAGGATGCACAACTCATTTTTAACTACAAGGTTGCTTTCACAGATGTTATTTTTCATTCTGACACATTCTGTGTCTTGATAAAACTTGAAAATTGGTGCCAACAACGGTCAGGAAAACCCACTACTGGTAGCAATGTTGTTTATGGACAGAAGCCACTCTATTCCACAAAATTTCTGGTTGACTTGCAGCAAATTTACAAGCACAGATGGGATTTTACCTGTACAATATAAGTGATTGTATCCAGAAATTAATTTTTAGCTTCATCTTTTTTGAGCATGACCCTGTTACCCTTCTGAAGAAAGGTAAAAGAGATACAGGTAAAAGGGTAAAAGAGATAGAAATCCATTTCTCTCATTTGTAGTGAAAAAGATTATCTCTATGAACCCCTCACTCTCCAACAGGATGGAAATTTCCTGACAAACAAAAATGCATCGAAATGTCAAAAATTGTATTAGTTTTACTATGACAACAAATACAATTGCTGTTGATTTCCTGAATTTGTTACAGTCTTGTTTTCTTGAAAAGCTCATTTGCAGGAAGGAACTGCAAAAAACCAACCACACACACATGCACACAACCAAAAAAAACCCAAAACCAACCAAACAACTAAAACAAAAACAAAACACCACACTAACAAGGGAAAAAAAACCAAAAACAACAACAACAACAACAACAAACTAGAAAAGAACCCCACAACACCCACAGAAATCCCCCAAAACATCACAAAACAATGCAAAACAAAAACCCAAACACGTTGAAATAGTGCTAATTAAAAATGACATTTCACAATGTGCCACATTAAACAAATTGTGGTTTTGTACTGCACCAGATTGTTTTACGTGTCAGACACGGATGATTTGGGGAATGATCGGCTGCAAAATTGCTGCAAGACTTTGAAGTGACATGTTAAGAAAAGCCTATTCACAAACACTTGTACTTTGTCATATTTGAACAATGATCCATTAATAATGTTTCCATAAAATATTTTCATTTACTTGGGGTTAAACAGAGGAGAGAGAGAAATGAGAGATGATATGAAACTGTACCTTCAGGTGCTTTCTTGAGTCCCACCATCTTTTCGGGCAGAGTTGTGAAAGAGAGACACTGATTTTGGAAACCCTTGTATTGGGATCCAGAGATCCTTTCAAACACACCAACCTCTTAAAATCACGTCTTTATGAGTGAGTTCAAGTTCTACAGCCAAAGGCTGCAATGCCTGGAATGTCTTAAGGATGTACAGGTCAGGATTCCTATGCAATCGTTATCTCTTTCTGATGGAAAGAAATAAGTAGCATTTGTGGGATGAATAACAATGTTTTCTCTATCTGTACTGTAGCATGTTCCCTCATGGTTTAATTTTAAAATGAATTTTCAAATATAGATCCCCCTATTTACCTGGAAAGAAAGGGAAGTACATATAAAATGCAGTTTACCAGAGCAGAGTCATCTCCAGAAGGAAGGATTTGAGTGTGTTTCACCCTTCCCAGATGTGAGCCTGTTGCTTTTAATTCAAATCCTCCACTTCTGTTGAGCTGGCAGCTCAAAATATCAGCCTGATGATATGACTGACAAGGTTGCCACTGCATTTCCAAGACTGTGATCCCTCTTGGAGGAACAATCCTTAATTTAGAATCAGAGAATAATCAAAGTTGAAAAAGACCTCTAAGGTCACTGAGTCCAACCATTCACCCAGCACTGCCAGGTCCACCCCTAAACCATGTCCCTAAGTACCACATCCATGGGATGGCACTCCCAGGGATGGTGATTCCATCACTTCACTGGGCAGCCTGTTCCAGTGCTTGGCAACCCCTTTTGGTCATGAAATTTGGAGGACAACCAGTCTAAGAACAACATATCTGTCAACAACTTATCAACTAAATAAAATGTTTATGTTTATGAATAAAACAATAAACATCATGGATATTTAAAGGAAAAAAAAATATCCCACTTATAATTATTATCCTGTAAAACTTCATAGTCAGTGTTGTTTGTCCAGATGGTCAGCTTTCCTTTCGTAACTGGAAAGAATCAAGAATCACCAAGAAGCCTTAACTGCAAGGTGGAAAATAATGACAGTAAACCTGCCAGGAAACCCTTCATTATTATGAAAAAAAAAAAAAAAATAAAATCCGCTGTGCATCTGGATAAAACCAAGACTTTTGACAAATTTTACACTTAAAGGCAAAAGATAAGATCCATCTGAGAAAAGTCAGTAATGTGGGGGTTGTAACAGAAGCACCAAAGTGATCTTAGGAACTAAGACAAGGGTCTTCCAAAAGTCAGTCATTCCCCCTAAGTCACTTCTTGTTCTCAAGGTTATAGAGAAAGTCCATGGAAGAGACTGGAGCTGGTCCTCAGGTAATTTTGCTGTTATCAGCCACCCTACAAAGAACCATCCTCTGTCATGAGCTTGCAGCATTCCACTTCAATATGCTGAAATACGTGGCAGTGTGTAAACTGTTCATTAAAAATTTGCCTGGACTTGACTCCCTGATCTTTCATTTCTCTGAGTTTCCCTTCACAGAGTAAGATTTAGTCTTCACTGTGTGAAGAAAATGGATGCAAAGTCCCATTTGATGGGTCAAACTACCCACCCACTGCACAAAATATGCATCGACACCTTTTTTTGAGACTGTGTGGTTTAAAAAACGGAGGAGTTGTTACTGAACCTGCAACCTGGAGGTTCATGAATCTTCACTGGCCAAAATTTGCTTTCTGACTCGTGACTTGCCGTGATTTACACATCGATATATGCAGTTTGTCACGCAAGGGTTTGCTACAGAGAAACTGGAATGTGAGAAAAGTTGAAGTATGACATTCAGAACCAATCGAGAACATTTAGATAAATTACTCTGATTGACCACTTGGTTAGTTGATAATGCAAAACCCAAAAACCAACAAAACCACCAGCATTTTCCAGAGAAAACAGTCCTTATTCTGAGTGGTTTCAGCTGGAAATGTCTGGCAAGCCCTGTTTACCACTGCTCTGTTGTTAACACAGGGCAGAGTCATCAATCTTACACATGAGCGCTTCTTCATCCAGCGATGAAATGCAGCCACCCACAGTTGAATTTCACATTGTGAGTGCACCAACACATGGAAAATACTTTGCAAATGTGAAAGTAGGCACAGGTGTCTAAATTCTCAGTCCTATAAACTGCTAATCCTCCCTTCTTCCTATGCAGCGCTAACAGTTCATCTTCAAATCCACCATTTAAAAATCTGCATGAACTTTCTAAACAGAGTATGTATATATTTCCCTCCTGTTCTATCTACCTAACACCAATTCATCTGCTCACCTTTCTAAAATGATAATTTTATTCACATACCTTTCTAGACCGTCCCAGGAGATGAATGGTGAGCCCAGCAAAGAGAATCCACATTCCAGTCAGCTGTTTCCCTCTCTTTCTTTGGTTGCTTGTTTGTCTAGTGGTCGTTAAGGTTGCAGTTCCACCCATTAGGGAAGTGTATTAGATGATAATATCAATAACTGACAACAACACTCTTGTGGGACTGACTGTTCCACAAATCCATAAAAACATGCCAACAAAGCTTTTTGAACACCATGTCTCCAGGCATGGTGGAAGTGTTTGCTCCCTGCTACCTGCCTGACTCAATGTAAGGGGTATAACAAGACAGTGCCTGTCAAACACAGCACCATCAAGGACCATGATTTCAGGTAAAATTGCCTTAAACTCAGTGGTGCCAGGATAGGTTTGCTTCGGTTTTGGGGGGACAAAAAACTTAAAGAAATCTTATACTCGTAGAAATTATACTCAGGATCTTGTAGTACTGAGGTGTGCCCGACCAGCTCTTTATTCATTTGACCAGGAGGAGTTTGCTGAAAGGATAACTGGACTGATAAGCTGTTTATTTCTAGAGCAGGAGATTAAAACCTACGACTGCACAAATTTTAATATCAATGTATCTGCTGTTCTGCAGGAAATGCTTTGCTCCACAGGAAGATTTTTACTGAATAAGGTTGTGTTCCATCCAGAAACGATGTCTTAGGACCTACAGCTCGTGTTAGGGATTCAAGAGTGCAGCTCATCACTTCAAATCTCAGGATCCGTTCCCAAAATTATTTCACCTGGTTGGAGTTACGCAAGGTCTCCACTTGTATTTATAGTTTATGTTGTCTGATATATTTCCTGAGATCTTTAGAGTGCTCAGGGAGTGAGCAGGCAGTTTTCTGCAAGTATATTTTAAGTGCTGCGTTATCCCATCCCGATCACATTCAAAGCTGCTCCCATAGCAACACCTAAAAATATTAATTTCTAAAAATAAGGAAGTCGTTTAGTTGCTTAACACATGCAATTCTCTTTTTGTGGCAAACAATGCAGTCACCTCTTATATGAGCTCAACTTTGTAAATGTTGTCATCAGTTTTGAAGAGATTTAAGTAACTTCCCGGATAGTTCCACCAGCAAAACTGTCCTTAAGCAGTGACAAGGATCTTTTAATTCTGCTGGTGATGGATGAGCTTGGCCTCTGTGTGGTGGCATCACCCAGCACCTCTGGACGGTGATGGAGACTGTTTGAGCCAGTGTGCTTTTAAGCACACCCAAAACTCACTGTTAAGCCAGGCTGGTCTCTGGTTCTTCCTTCTTCCTTGCCCTTTGCTCATGAACTGGGCCATCTTTGCAGCAGACACCGAAGTGCTGACTGCCCTCCATCCCTGAACCTCAGCCATATGAGGCCCTGCTTCAGCTTCTGCTGCTTCGTCCTCTCCTCACAGGAGGTCCTGCATTTAGAGGTTAGAAGCCCACACACGTGTTTTTAAGGTGCCTGCATGGAGGAGAGGTTCAGCAGCTGCAGCCCAAGGCTCGTGTCCCATCAGTCTCTAAGGATGGTGCCAGTGCCACTGGCTTGGATTGCCTGAGTGTGGAAGGTGAGTCTGCCCTCAGGCACAGCCATGGAAGTCAGTGAGGATGACGGGCAGCACCTGAAGGTGTCAGGTGCTGCTGCGAGGTTGGGGAGTCAATGGAAAGCCGTCGGGGCCACTTGTCCTGAAGGCTTTTCCAAACCATGTGTAATTGTGTCCCCAGTATCATCACTTTTGGTATCCTGGCCAGTGTGGGTGCCTCGCTGAGGAAGCCCAGGTGTTGTGGGTGCTGCTCCTCCTTTGCACACCCTGCTGCTGTTCTCTCCCAAAAAAAGCTCCTGGGCCTCTGTGTGTATGACAATATGTATTTAATATTCCCATGCTGGGGTCAAAGGAAGGGCTCCTTCCCCTAATGACCATGGAATGCCAGACACACTGTAGGCATGTCGGGAAGGCTGTAATCCTGGAGTACCTCAGCCAGTGGAGAAACAGGAAGGGACCTGCTCTTAGGCAAGGGGATAAAAGAGGCTGCAACCTCCATTAAGTGGAGAGACCTCAGTGGGGATTGTCCAGTGAACTCTTCCTTTTATTCCAATAAAAGTTTTAGTTGACTCCTGTGTCTCTTGGCCATTTTTGACGTTCTTAATACCAGAAACAATATATATTTTTCAGAACACCTTGAAGGGCTGGAATGGAGAGGAGCCCCGAGCTGTGGGGACACAAGGAGCACCTCCTGCCAGGGCCATCCCACCCAACTCTTGCCAGGGCTGGGAGGGAGCAGAGCCCTCAGAAGGTGCTGGACACCAATATCCCCCATACCCCTGAAATCTCTCTGCCCACACTGCCCCTTGTCCGAGGAGGGAGCAGAGCCTTCCGCAGCCCACGAGGACACCAGAGCCCACAAGTCCTGACGTTTTCCATGACCAGGTTCTCAGCATGACAGTGGAAGTAGAGTGAGAGCAGGTTCAGGTGCACATGTGGCTTCAAGGGCTTTTTTCCAACCATTTTTTATCATTTCCATCACCTTATGGAAGAGGGCCACGGAGAGCTGCTGCACTTGGTTGTGGTCCTGGCTGAAAGGAAGAGGAAAAGACCTCAGCACCAGCTTCTTCAGACCCACCTGGGCACAGGCCTGAAAATCCACAGGGCACAAAGTTTCCTGGCAGTACCCAGCACCCATGGAGGGGGGCACAGAGCCTTACGCTGCCAAGGAGCAGCCGAGCGCCTCAGCCAATCGCAGGGCAGAGGGGCTGGATATTAGGCAGGTTTTGACACAGAGCTTTTTCTGGAGCTGGGTCTGGATCCTTTTCTGGAACACACTCTAGAACACAGCGAGTGTCTTCCCATCCACGTCTCTCACACTTCAGATGGCAGAGCAGAGCCTTGGTGGTCTGTACAGGGCACAAAGTTTCCTGGCAGTACCCAGCACCCATGGAGGGGGGCACAGAGCCTTACGCTGCCAAGGAGCAGCCGAGCGCCTCAGCCAATCGCAGGGCAGAGGGGCTGGATATTAGGCAGGTTTTGACACAGAGCTTTTTCTGGAGCTGGGTCTGGATCCTTTTCTGGAACACACTCTAGAACACAGCGAGTGTCTTCCCATCCACGTCTCTCACACTTCAGATGGCAGAGCAGAGCCTTGGTGGTCTGTACTGCAAAGCTGTGTGCAGAGTAAAGCTCAGTCATGCTGAGAGCCCTGGCCCCACTCCAGAGGGCATGGGAGGGGTAGAGGACTGGGATGCAGCACCTGTTGAGGTTGGTGGGAAGGTCGTGTTGCTCCCAGCATTGCCTCCAGAAGGTGTTGACTTCCTCTGGCATCTCTCTGTGCTCATGAAAACTTGGAAGAGCAGAGCCACAAGGAGGCAGGGGGAATCCTCCATCAGTGGCTTTGAGCACTGGGGCAAGAGGAGAACCCTCCACAGTGCCAGAGTTGCCTGCAAAAGACAATCCACCAGGAAACAGCTCTCAGTGCCCAGATGTCCATGTGTCAGGGCCCGGGTGTGGGAGGGAGGGAGATGCAGGGGGAACTCCTGGTCTGGTGCTCCTGAACCTGCCCGTAACCCGCATTTCCAGCCCAGCACCTGAGGCAGGGAGATGCAGTGCTGGGGGAGGATGGGGAGCCACTGAAGAGTTGACCTGAGGGTGAACAAAGCCTCCAGAAACTCACAGCCAGGGCAAAGACATCTCTGTTGTCCCCATTGGAGGTGGCCGTGCTGTGCCGGTGGCTGATCCTCCATCAGGCCAGTTGGCAGCACCTTGTCCAGCGCTGCTCCCAAGGAGGTTGTGCTCCTCCACATCATTGCAGCAGCTCTGTGGGGCCAGCGCTCTGTGTCAGGGGGGGTCTTGGCCACAGCACCATGGCCTGGGCAGCTGTGGGGGCCCAGGTGACAGAGCCACAGCACCTTGAGGGGCAGGGATGGAGCTTGGCAGCAGGATCAGCGGCTGACGTGCCAGGATGGGAAACACAGGGCCAGACAGCCCCAGAACTCTCCATCTCTCAGGCAGACCACACCGTGCTGGCCTCCAAGGCTGAGGGGGCCCAGCTGACCCGGCTTGAGGGGCCACAAGGCCCCTGGAGGGTTGGAACTTTCTGAACTTTAAGGTCCCTTCCAACCCAAACCATTCTATGATTCTATGACAAGTCAACAGCATCTCTGAAGAAATATTGTGAGGGGCCGAATCCTTGCAGCTTCCACAGGAAACCAAGTGAGATGCATAGAAAACAACCTGGTCCTTCTTTGATCTGGGTAAAACCCACCACAAGGCCAGAGATCTGCCAAAAAAATATTACAAAGCACTAGTTGTGTTGTTTCTCCTTTTCCCACCAAACCTCAGCCCTGGGGAGGAAAGAGGACAGGCAGAAAGGAGAAAATGGAGAAGTCGTATTGTTTCTTCCCTCTGAAATTTCCACTTGAGAAAAGGTGAAAAAGTTGCTGAGACCTTTATATGTTCGCAAATCTTTTCATCTTGGCTGCTGTAAGGAAACTTGGAAGGCTGAATATGGAGAAAAGTTTCAATCTCTCATGTGGATTTTTTCAAACTGTATTTCACAGGCGCTTGATTGGTCCACATTTGAAGAAATAAAAAATAAAAAAAGTAATTAATTCTCTTGTGAATTTAATTCTAACCTTTGAATCTTACTGAAAGTTGAATGAAATGGGGGTTTTTGTATTTATTCAGTTAAAATTTATTTGAAAAAAAGGATATTTCTGGAGCAAAATACTCCAGTAGTGATTGGCAGAGGAACAATACAAGTTAGAAAATACTGCTGAACTAAGGGATGGTAGTTCCATTAAGAACACACGTTAATGTGTGTCTGTGCTTTTTGATTGCACTTGATGCACTACGATGATCTTTGGAGTTGACAGCATTGACACTTGTGAGTTGTCAGTCAGCCCAGGAAAAGGGAATTTGCCAGTGTGTTCAGGCAGAGAAGAACTTCCAGTAAGCAGCTGCAGTCTAACTTCCAAGAAACCTCGACCATTGGAGTATTTCCAGTAAATATTTCTAGCTCCTGAAGGTTCATTAAAAAATCTGATTTTCCTGGAGCAGCACACCTGGTGTAACACCTGCTCTGTTCATGGCTGGGAACTTAATAGCAATGTGTAAAAAACAAACAAACAAACGAACAGCAGAAGACTGACTCTGCAATTTAGTTTAAAATACTAAATTTAGCGTTGAAATACTTTTTTTAAGCAGAGAAGCAACTGTTAATTCAGGGTAGGATTCCCCTGGATGGTCAAGATACCTAAATTTAAGGCTGCAGATTGATGAATCTCTCTGTGCCTCACAGTGCTTTAGGTGTTTATGAAAAGGAGATTTAATCAATTAAACCTAATGGAGACTAGAGAGTATAAATTTCCAGGGCCAAAACTGTGAATTCAGCACCTTCCTTCAGGTCCTGGGGAAGACAAGACAACAGCATCACTCCAGGTGGTGAGATCTAACAGGCAATAGAGTAAATTTATTAACAATGCTCCAGAAACTCTTCAGGACATCAACTGATCCCTGTTTTGGTTTTGTTTGGGATCTAGTGTCTTGAGATCTTTTTCTTATCAGTTTTCTAGATCTGATTATAAAGAACCCAACGTTAATGACGGCACTAGTGCATTTATGTCCTTGTCACCAACACCCTTAAAACACTCCTGGATTTATTACTATGTCTGCACTTCTAAACGTTCTCCAAGCCTGACTTGCCAAACAGGAATGAACCTGCCAAGTAGAAAAATGGAAATGACAGAATGATTGTCCCCGGAAGGGGCAATATTAATTATCTATATATTTTTGATCCTACCAATTATTTCCTGTATAACTGTATTTCTCGCTACCTATGAAGCATCTGAAGTGTTTCACCAAATGATGTTGACAAAAAGTAGGAAACGTAGGAAGGAATAGATGAAAGGAAAAAAAAGATGAGGTATAGAAAGGAGTGGCTGACAAGGTGAAACAACCTGCTTTTCTAGACAAGAGATGCGAGGGAATGTGGGGAAACAGTCTAATATTTGAGGATTTTAGAATTACACAGCAAATTGTGGCTAAGTAAGGAAAAAACACTATATTGTCAGACATGTGGATACATATGTCCTAAAGACAATCCATCTCTGAGTGCTGTGTTTATCTGTTGGCCTTCTATGAACCCTCCCCAGCTTGTCAACTTTTAATGCCTTTTACTCTCCAAGCTTTTAGGAGCAGGATCATGCAAACATTCATTTAAGCTTTGGTCAATAGTGCTGCAGTAGTTTATTGATGAAGCAAGATTTGGGTTCAGAGCCTGGGTCATCCAACACTTTGCAACACTGCAGTCAGTTAATCCAGCTGGTCATTTTAGGATTTTAAGAGCAGGTTATGCAAATCTACCAGGAATTACTTCAGTAGTTGTTCAACTTCTTGTGGTCTTCTTTGCTGCAAAATAAAATAACAGTTTTTGTTTGCTGCATACGTTTTCCTCTTTCCCATAATAAAATAGCTTTATCTCCATGAAGGTTGGGTTCTTTTTGCTTTGATATGAATGAAAACACAGGACAAAATCCTCATCATGCATCTACTCCACTTAAAATCACCTTTAAGCAACAAATCTTTGCTGTTACTGACTCAAAAGTGAAGCTGGTTTTGGAATTCAGCATACCTTGATTAACCATCAAAACCTACAAAACAACTATTATGTTGGAGAAATGGGAGGAAAAATACCTAAAGAGCCCATAGTAGTTCAGTGCTTCTCTCGGCTCCAGTTTGCTGGGGACATAACTGTTACAAATTAAAAAAAAAAAAAAAATAAAATTGAGGATAACAATTATTCTGAGTGAAAAAAAAAATAAAAGGGAAAAATACAATCCAATTTCCAGAATGATTCTTTGTCCCAGTATTTCAACTTATTTGTGTAAATTCAGTAAAGATGCATTTTTTTCAGCCTGGATATCCTGATTACTTCATTCTTCAACACAGTATCTCTTTATTCAAGGACTGAAAACAAAGCAGAGAGACCTGATGCTCAGGGCCGTGGTTTAGTGGGGGACCTGACAGTGTTTGGTTAAAGATTGGACTCGATAATCTTAGAGCTCTTTTCCAACCTTGATGATTCCATCTGTCCTCCTTATACCATTCTGTTAATTTGGCCTTTTTTAGTTACATTTGCAGTTAAAAAAAAAAAAAAAGGAGGAGCAAAACCAAATATTAATAAGGGTAGTAAAATAAAGCAAAACCGAATCCAGTTGAATAAGAACCTGCTGCAAAATATAACTTTATTCTTGGTTTTGAAATTTTTCCCTCCAGCCAAGGTGAGAAGAAGGTGAGAACTTTAGGGCTCTTTTAGTGGTCAAGAGAAAAGTGACTCACAAACATTCCTCTGCCTTCCATCTCCACACATATCCCAGCTCCCCTGAAACTGCATAAAATCAGGATTTTTTTCTTATTATTATTTTTATCTATTATTACTCATTTTTGGCTTACTTTACCTATTCTCTTATTCCCTGCAGACCATATATTATGGGACGGTCCTGTAAGATGTGTACATGTATTTTCTGACCTGAAATCCTCAAGATAATGCCCTACCCAGTGCTCAGTGTATTCCCAGCACACACAGAGTGGGAGGTTGAGTGTTTTCAGAGGTGTCAAAGTCTTCAATAGCTGACAATTGCTTGATATAAAGTGTCCTTGATGCCAGTGAATTTGTCACTTATTATCTAGGATATTTCACCAGCAGGACAAAGATCATTACAAAGTGATGAACTTATTTCAAGTTTCAAAAAAACCCCAACGAAACAAAACAAACAAGAACACAAAAAAAAAAAAACGCAAAAAATCAAACAAGGAATGAGAAAATTTTAAGAAACTATTTTTTTGTTCTCATGTTTAATTGACTTTACATAGGTACTGCCTGTGTGACTCACCTCCCCTTTTCCCTGCTTTCATATTTTTCTATGAAAAAAATTATTTTTTTGGTCACACTTTCTAAACTCTCTCCCAAATAAACTTTTCCTTCCTTCTTCCTTCATCCAAAAAGGCCAAATTGATCAGTCATGCTCTTCTTACTAGTCTTTCTCTGGGTTTAACCAATGATCCCTTTGACTTGAAGCTGCTTTTGCACCCTGGTTTTCTCCTCAACAGTAAGAAAATTTCCCCTTTATTAAATTATCTTTTTTCTTAAAAAATTGTTAAAAAAACCCAACCCATAGCATCCAACTTCATTTCCATTTACTGTATTCCCCTTCCATTGTCTGCAGCTGCCCTCTGGAGTTCATCTCCCAAAATTCCATTTCAGCCTCTCTCACCTCTGTTTTCCTTCCATGCTCATTTATGACACCACTCTCACCAGCACCTCTCATGTTTCTCCAACCAAAAATCAGAATATACATATTCTCCCCTCCCTTTTGATGTTACCCACCTGCACCAGAACTTCTGACACTTCTGTCTTCAAGATTTCCCTCCATAAATAAGATCCATGACTTTCTTTTCCTGTCCTCCTCTAATTTCTCTGGGCACTCCTCATATCTTTAAGGGAATCTTCATTCTTTATTTCTCCACCATTTCTGGTGGTTATACCCTTATTTTACCAGGTCACCCAGAGTGTTCAGGCAGGTCCCTGAACTCTGCAGGTTGGATACCTGTATCCCAGGATTCAGTGCAGTCAGATTAACCAAATCCTTTCTACAGCTCTGTTTTCCAAGGAAACCTTGCCTGATGCTTCGAACCAGAAGGGCTGTAGCAGAGTTCTTGGTCTTTTCACTTATTAATCACATTATTTTCTGTGTCAGCCATTAAATAAATATATCCACTGATCCATCAATCCATTGAAACAGGGATCAACTTTACATTTTTCTTTACCACACACCTCAATCATTGTGACGACCAATGTTCATCATTGATTCCTTCTGCTCTCTGTTTATCCATCTAATTCCAACTTTATTTTCATGTCCTAAACTTTGTCAAGGGTTCCTTCAGTAAGAGGTATTTTCTCCTGTATTTTTCGCTTCATTTCATTTCACAGCTCAGTCTCACTCTCAGCAATCTACAGAAAAACTTGCCACACTCCTGTGGAGTGCAGGGACACCTGGGGACACGAATGGGGAAGGCCATGACATCCCATTTATCATTTTAGATTTATTTTTCAGAGAAAAATCTGTTACTTAATTTATCACAGATTACCTGGGCTGACAAAGAAGAAGGAAGAAATAACTCTACCCTTGGATCTGGTGACTGATCCTGGACCTGCCACACAGAATTAGAAGGTATCAGATCCATTGTTTTCCTGTAAAGTTACTGTGAAATTTTTAACATTTTCTTTCTAGTTTGACCTGTTACGAGTGTTGTGGTTTTTTCATAGCTACAACATTGGTAGTGAGGTTTTTCAGCAACTAAATGGCTGTTCATCCTATCCTGATGTATCAACAGAGCTTCTTAGATACCTCCTGATTGCTCAAGTATTCACAGTTACCAAACAGCTAAAAACAAGTGGGATGCCCACTGAATCCTCCTTTTATCTTTACTTATTTCTCCATCCAAGAACTGATTTTACAGATACTTCTTTTTCCTTTCCTTATCTACTCCCAAATGGCACGTTTGACAAATTATATCTACTGAAGATTTTACGGTGTGAATCCTTCTTTGGGTTAGGAAATTCTGGATTATAGAGCACTTAAATTGCAAGAGCTCATCACAAGCATCAAAATTTGTAATATTTTATTGCAATAACATGAAATTTTCTTATCATCAGGCATTTTGAATCCATTGAGTGTGACATCAGTACAGAATTGTGCATGTCATCTCTGAGGTCAGTCACCATTTGATAATCAGACAGGATCAGTCTGCAAATCTAAAATATCATTTGTGACTCCTTGACAAAAATGTGATAAATACTGTGGTTGAAAACAACTCCTGTTTTTTTCTTTTATTATTACTCTTAAGAATCCTTCATTGAAAAAGGTGTTCACTACTCCTCACAAACTCTTCCTCACTCATTACTTCTAAATTAATTTAATGTACTTGTAAAAGTATTGACCCAAATCTGGCAGGAATCAACATAAACACTACAGTGAGTTTTAGATCGAACCCTTCTTTCAGTATTGGCTAAACTTATTCTATAATCAATGTGCTAAAAACACAAACATGGATAAAACTGAATCTGGCACCGTGAGTCAGCTGATGCAGGAATAGAAGCCAATTTTCTTTACTGGATCACTTCCAAGCAGCAATAATGATTAGGAATCTACCCAGGTAGAATATCAGCGCTGCACAGAAATCCTTCAGGTGCAACTGGTGGTGGGAAGTCAGGCTGCACTGTTATTATTCCTCCCTGGCAGCACGAAATGTGTTTTGCAGAACCTCTTGCAGAGCTGGCTGGTTTATTATTCCGTGCCAGTCCATGCCACACGAGCGATGCCCACCCTGCAAGCAGCAGCAAGGGGCCAGAGGGAGCTCTGGGCCAGTTTATTGCAAACATTAGCCCCGAAACACACAAGTTTCATTTCCCTTTTGGGGTCACCAGATGATAAACCATCACCTTGTCGACCCGCAGTGGCTGTCATCGCTGTGACTGCCTTTCCTTCAGATATTTCTCAGAGATTGTACTTTAAATGATGAATGATGCTGTTAAATTGGTCTTTTTTTTTTTTTTCTCACATTACATGGTATTACTCTTTATTTCCGTTTCTTTTCTTGAAATCCCTCTTTGTTGCTGTTTGTTTTAATCTCAGCTTTTACAAGCTGCTCGTGCTGAATGTCACTTCTGTGCATGACTTTAAAGCCAAACAAAAATGGAGGTTTATTTGTTGGAACTATGCACATCTGCAAAACAGGAAAACTTTTTACTTTGTTCCCAGGGGCAACACAATCTTTCAGAGAAGGTAACAATAACAGGAGAGAAGAGAGAAATTCACTGTTCTTCTAAATTTAGTTGGACAAATATCAAGTGTAAAAGGTCTGACTATTACAAAAAGCTGGTTTACTTCTGTTCTATAAAAAGGTACTTATTTGCAAAATAGAGTCAGTCAGTCAATGAGTCTTTTTTGTGACATGAACCTGCCAGGGTGCAAGAAGTGTTTGGACAACACTCTCAGGCACATGGTGTGATTTTTGAGCTGTCCTGTGCAGGGGCAGGAGTTGGACTCGTTGATCCTTGTGGGTCCCTTTTGACTCAGGATATTCTATTGTTTTATGATTCTACAGAGTTGTGAGTTACTTCCCACCTGGTAGTAACACTGTCCTGAAATCCATCTTTCATTTTCTGCTGCCCACGAGCTCTGGTCAGGAAATATAGGGTGTTTTACTCTTGAACATGTAGATCTAATACTGAAGGGGTGGGGGGTGGAATCCTTAAATGGATTTAGTATCAAAATCTTTCTTGTAGAGGAATCCCCTGTGAGGAGCCATGAGTTGTTGATTCATGTCCCAGTACAAGGAATGTCAGCCTCAGAGAAACTCCTAAGAAATCCTTAATCTCAAACCAGATATTTCTCGTCCTCAAAGTATATATTCCTCAAACTGTGGAAATTCAGAACAGGAGAGATTTCAGTGAGCTTGAACTCTCCCCTGAAATGACTTAGTGCTGATGGTCCCATAGGATGATTTCATCCAGCCAATCTGGGTTTCACGACCTACAAGCCTGTAAGACACATCAAACCCTGATCACATTTTCTGAGGGTGTAATTGCTCACAGAGAGTGGACTGGAAATGTAATGGGAACAAAAGTGTCATTGCACCCTCCAAACTCTCCCTTGATGCCCCCAGACTCACGGGGCATCACTGCACTTCAACAGCAGGGACTGGCTCTGACTTGGGTGGAATTACTTTAACAGAGGTTTGGACAAGGAATGCTTAAATGTGAAATTATTCAGGCAATCATTTCACATTATATGGTATAAGCTCACGTCTCTAAAAACATCTTCAAAAGCTGAGAAATCAATAATATCAGCGCAAAATAACCCCACAGTTACAGCTCCGCTTCTTCATCTTTGTTCACCTGTATGTGGTGACTGAATATCTGTGATTCTTCGTGTTCAGTGAAGAAAAGAGCTCCAGCTTCCACTGGATTGTTTCTCATTAATCTCTGTGTAAGTATAAAAATGTTCCTAATTTAGGATCTGAAGCTCAAGAACTTGTTTAAATACGGTTGGATAACATTTTGCTTAATGAGGCTGTGCTTTGGCAATGGCACAGAAACACCAGCAGAGTCTGAAGAGATAGATCTTAATGGGAAAAAAAGGTGCCTTTTTAATTCCTATATGATACACATGACTTACTTATTCACATGGCAATGAAATAGTCCATGAAAGGAATACAGAATTAATGCATCTTATTTCTAGAGCTCTAACTCTAAATTAATTTCATTTCAGTTAAGGGAGAATTTCACAGTTTTTTTCTCTCATTTCTCCAACACTGCAGTTCTTAAATAAGTAGATGTTTATGATACAACTTTGAAATTATTTTAATGATTTAAGATTGTATCCAAACAGTGACTGCTAGAATTTCACCATGAAGTGGGCACTGCTTGCTGCGGCTGTGGGATGAGGTGGGAAAAGGAGATAAAGCTAAGCATTAATTATTTTTAGGAATGGTGTTTGTGCATATTTTCCCCTTGCCTTTGAAGAAAAGCAGCAAGGAGTGACTTCAGGAGCCTGAATTTCTGCTGCTCCTGTTAGTTTGGTAAATAGTAGTCATCCAGTAGAAAAATCAGAACTTTTCATTTACCCTTTCAGCTCCTTCACAAAATCAAGGTTGCCAGAAATCCAGATGGGATTCAAAAAGTTCTGATTTTACTAATGTTTCCTGCTACACTGACAACAAAAATATTGTCTGAGGGCATCAAAAAGTTCAATGTCTACCTGGAGAATTCCAGTGTCTCTTCCCATGGAAGACACCTGACGGGCTGAGCTGTGCAAGGGAAGCACAGCACTGTCAGAGATTTCGTTCAGCTGCAGTCACAGCTGTGAGTTGTCTAATTTTCAGAAGCAGCAAATTCACTAATGGTTTATATATTTATATATAAAATACTGGAGTGCTGCCCTGACTCTTTTCCTTATCACCAGTTATAGGGGCAGATGGGAAGGATGTGTTGGCTTCTAGGAGGAAAGAAGCAAATTGGTTTTCATGCATCACAAAGAGCATGAAAAAAGACAAGGACATCTTGAAAATAAATATATACACTTGCTGGAGCAATGCATATTAGCTTTAGAGTATAAGTGCCCTTAGAGGAAAGAGAGAATTAGGCACAGAAAGTTGAAAGTAATATAAAATAATTTTTTTTTTTTTAATATAAGAGATACCAAGCTATGAAAACCTGGATTGATCACCAAAAAATGCTACCTCTTCCCCTGTTTCTTATAATTCCACAAGGCAAATTACCTGGGAAAAAAACAAACCCAAAATCTCAGTATCTTAAATATGTAGAGACAGCTGGCTGCATTTGCTTGCTGTAATAATAATTGGATGGTTCAAACTGAAAAATGCAAAGTCTCAGGCTCGGGCAGTTCTGTACCACATTGAAGCAGGGTTTGCTTCATTTGTGGGGATGAGGACAGTGGTCCTCAGAATCTCTGATTTAATCAAAACAACTGAAAAGATAATAATTCATTATGAACAGCTTTCATCAGGAAAAATCAGGATATGCAGGTGGGATATATCTTGGTCAGAGTTAGGACAAAATTACCTGTTGATGAAGACCTGATTATTTATACCACCTTCTAAATGGATTAAACGTTCTCTGGAGAATTCACTTCCCCTAATCTTAGGGATCTGCAACAGAGTCCACACAGAAATATGTATCTCAACTTATGATTCATCCATCATATTTAAATCTCTGCCTTTGCAGGGGTGAATCAGGCCATGAGTCTCAGGGACTCTGTTGGTGAGATCTGCAAAGGGAGCTTTTGTTGAATAACTCAGATACTGACAAAGAAAATTAAATCAATCATCCATCCCCAGGGTTTGGGATGTGATTGTCAGCTAAATTAACTGGTTGAATATCCATTCACCCTTGGGCTTTGGAAATTCTCTCCCTGACACCACAAGGAACCTCTTTCCAGTTGTTTATGGGGAACTGACATTGGAAGAACAGCCCAGTTGCTGCAATACCAGGCCAAGGAACACGATCCTTCCCCTCTACTCAGCACTGGTGAGGACATCCCTGGAGTCTCATGTTGAGTTCTGGGCTCCTCAGAGCAAGGAGACACAAGGACATGCTGGACAGAGGCCAGTGAAGGGTCACAGAGGTGATTAAGGGGCTGGAGCATCTCTCCTGTGAGGAAAGAATGAGAGCTGGGACCGTTTGGCCCGGAGAAGAGAAGGCTCAGGGGGGATTTATTGATGTACATAAATACCTGAAGTGAGGGTGCAAAGAGGCTGGATCCAAGCTCTTTTCAGTGGTGCTGGTGACAGGACCAGAGGCACAAACCGAGATGCAGGAGGTTCCATCTGAACATCAGGAAACACTTTTCCACTGGGAGGGTGAGGAGCACTGGAACAGGTTGCCCAAGGAGGTTGTGGAGTCTCCCACTTTGGAGATATGTGAAAACTGTCTGGACACAGTGCTGGGCAAGGGGCTCAAAGTGGTCCTGTTTGGGCAGGGGGAGTTGGAGGGCATGGCCTCCAGATGTCCTTTCCAAGGTCAACCATTAGTCTTTGCTTATGGAATAGAGGAATAATCTGAAATCAGCTAAATCTTCCCTAAATGATCAGACACCAACTTAAAACCAAATGAGCCAAGGAGATGAACAAACTGACCTCACACGAGAAGTGGAGGCAGTAAAAATACACCGATGCAGCCTGACCCCCTCCAAAATTTAAAATCAAGGCAAAGGAGCAAGTGAGGACTGAAAGAGAAGCTTGTCAGGGCAGGTGGACTGTGAGCAAATCACTCTAAGCTGCTCCAGCAACCATGAGACATAACAAAGGTTGTTGCAAAATGCCCAGGGGTCATGGTGGGATGGCTTCAAGCTGGGAGAAGTTGTTATTCATAGAAAAGGCAGGGAAGACCAAAGGGAAGGTGAACATTCCTCAGTTCACAGCCTCATCTTCAGCACTTAACTTCTTTATCTTTTCTCATTACTCCAGAGTTCCCTTTCCATGGAAAAACAAAACAAAGGAATCTCGTGGCTGTACTAAGACTGTTGAAAGCACACCCACTCTTGGATCAAGCTCTCCACCACTGCCCGTTTTCCACAATCCACACAGCCTGGACACCACACCCCAACCATTTATTCATCCCTGGGACCAATACACTCATGTTTAATTCACAGGCAAATGTCTCTACTGATGAAAGTCACTACTTCTGAAGAATGAAGAATCATTTATTTTTTTTTTTCCAGGGAACAATTCTCTCAAGCCAGAAAGATTTAATCAGAAAAAAAAAATATGAATTTTAGTTGGTTTGTTTTGCTCTAAAACTGTATCCCCTTGTCTTACTCCAAACAGATCTCTTCCACCACTGCTCACTACTTCTTTTTTTTTCCAAAGTGAATAAGGAAATCATTTTAAATCATCTTGAATTTTTAAAAACAACCTATATTTCCAGATCTTGTCCATGAACTGCACACCACCAGATTTACAAATATACATTTCCCCAGATAGAGGCTAAATCCTGAGCTGGTGATGCAGTTTGCAAGACTTATGAATATAGGTCTGAGCTGGGTAAGGCTTGATTTACCTTCTGCTTGTTGGTGTGTAAATTCAAATACATGGCAAATGAATTACTGGAAATACACAATGTCATAGTCTGTTAAATGGAAATATATCCATTGTTTTGAGGATTTTTTATGTTGGTCTGAAGCCTACTGAAATAAATCAGGGGGTTTCAAGCCCTGTCTTGGTTTTGCTTCAGAAAAAACAACTTATAAAAACCCTTTGTCAACAGGCTGTTGGTTTTTCCTTCACAAACTGGCTGACACACATGAAGGGCTGCATTTGTTGCCATCTAATTACAGCACATCAGGGATAATGGAACATTTTTGAGAACCTATCCATGATCCTGTTCATGTCTTATAAAACTGTTCCATAAAAACCAGAAATAATCCTCTCATATAAATAAAAGAGAAATGACAATGTCTGAGGGTCATTAAGTGAAAAAAAAAATAAAAATAAAGGGGAATAGGGATGGATAATTGATGATGTTTGGAGAAATGATGGACAATATTTGTAATGCACAAAATCAGTTTTATTAGGAATAAAACTTATCTCAGTCTCTATTAAAATGACAAAAGGGTGGGTTTTTTCTTCACCTCTGCAGGAGAGCTGTACATCTGAGGGTCTGTATCAGTGATTCATTTCAGCTTTACTCTTCATGGTAATGGTTTCACCTGTTTCTTCTCAGCAGGGAATTGACTTGGAGAGGCTTCCACGTTGTGCTGGAACATGAATCCAAGGGTGGGCAGAGGATGGCACATGGGGCATTACCATCAACGCTGGCTTTGTACACGCCAGGAGGGAGCTGTGAGGAGGGGAGGCAGAACGTGACATGAGCAGTGCTGCACCTACTGGAGAGGACACATTTTAAGTGGAGACCTTCTCCAATTAATCTTTAATGTAGCCTTAACCACTGTTGTAATAAAATGAACACAGTCTCAGTATCCCTAGAAAGGAAAATGGATAAGAAAACAAATCAGAGGCGTTGTGTGTGTGTTGAACTAGATGCCTTCCCTCTCAGTGAGATGTCTGAAATCTGGTTTAATTTCAAGTTTGCTCATATCAAACCACTAAGGAGGCTCAACCAGATTTTCTCAGTCATGCCAGTGCTTAACAGAAAAGTGAAAGCGGCCAGAATGCTCCTGTTGCTGTTTGTTTCTAATGGAGAGTGAGGAAGCACCATCTGCTTTTTACTATTTTCGGGCATTGCCTGATAGTGGAAAAGCTTTGTCAGCACACGGATCTTGAAGCGTGACGGGTGGGATTGCTGGAGCTGTGCCAAGGTAGTCTGCTTTCTGAGAAATCAGAGTCTTCTGTATCAACAGGGTGAGCACATGGAGACATAAAACTGTCTGTCAGAGTATTGGACCTCCTTCAAAACATGCTCATCTTGGCCACTGAGTGTTGTCTGTGAGAAACCAGGAAAAAGCACATCATTCCTGGGCTGGGGGTTGATACCAAGCTTGTTATGTGGTGTCTGTTTACTGGAAGAACCTTTTTTTGTATGTTCTGTGTTCATATTAACTTAGTCATAGTTATCAGCTCTGTCTGTATTAATGCACTGCACCATAACCTGGAGGTAAAGGACACGCTCTCATCATGATCATACTGTTAAATTCTCCAGGCCTTCAGGCAGAGTGACTGTACTCAAACTGTATGTTGGGTAGAGTCCCTGGACCAGTCTGACAACTAAACTGATCCAGAGAGTCCCAAATGATGCTGCCTCAAAGGGTAGCAAAACAGTTGCAGCAATTTACAGGTGTTCAACCAGGATTTCAGTGCTTGGATTTTTCTCCTGGCATCTTTAATTTGTTAACAAGAGTTTACCTGGACTTCTCATTCTCTGTAATTGTCCTTACTATATAATAATTTTCATAATTTTTCTTATGAAAAATTTTCCCTTAAAGCAAATTTTTGTACCAGTACCCAAGCCCAGGATCTGGTGCCACTCACTATTATTCCATTATCTAGTAATGTTTCTTCGGGGTATTCAAGCCATCTGAGGTGACTCCCCAGTTCCACACCATATTGAATATGCTTCTGAAAAATGCTCCTTCAGGAACTGCCCACAGTGCACATCTAATTTAGAGTGACAGAATATTCAGTGAAACAGTTAATTACTGACTGCTCCGAGGCTGATCCACGAGTAGCAAGACTCCATTTGTTAATTCTCCTTAATTCTTCAGGAAGAAGACATGGGTAGAATCAATGGCTAAAAATCAACGCCTTGATTTAGTTTCACAGTTGCAGTTAGAGATCTAGACGGAATCAGACGCCTCCCTAGGACCTTCAAAACCGCTTAAATTCCTGTTAAACACTTAAGCTGTTTTTCTGAAGCACATATTAATTTTACTTGAGAACTGTTTGGGACCTTGGGATGGGTGGAGTGAGTACTTTGTGAACACCTTTGACAGAAGGTCAGAACTGAAGTTCTTCCCTGGGAGGGTGGGGAGGCCCTGGCACAGGTTGCCCAGAGAAGCTGTGGCTGCCCCATCTCTGGGAATGTTCAAGGGCAGGTTGGACAGGGCTTGGAGCAACCTGGGATAGTGGGAGGTGTCCCTGCCCACAGCAGGGAGGTTGAACAGGGTCATCTTTGCTGTCCCTTCCAACCCAACCATTCTATGATTCTATGAACTTTACTCATCTGAAAGTTACTCTTCTAGTCTAATCGAGCGATCGAGGTCCTTCACAATCAGTGGAAAGGCACAGTTTGCCCTTCAGATGTTTATTTTACTGCAGGCTGACTCTGAAAAAATATCTCTCTCGGATTTCAAAGGGGATTTACATGACTGATGTAACTTTCAATAGATAAAATCAGGTGGGATCAATCCTATTTTCCGTACCAGTTCCATGGTTGCTTTCAGACATGGGAAACTGAACTTAGAGATAAACTTAGTTCTTCTGGTGAGACTGAAACTTTCCCATTAGTCATCCCTTCAGCATCAAGATGCCTTGACAGGCAGAGAGGCTGACAGAATATGTGAAGTAGAGAAGGTAAGGAAAACAATTTTTTGACTAAGCATGTCATCAGCAAACCTCAGAAATTTCTTCAGACTAACAAGAAAGAAAACTTATGCAGGGCTGGCAAGAAATACTCTCTCTCCAATCACTGGAAAAAAAGAAAAAAAAAAAAAGTATGTATAACCAAGACAATCCTTGTAAGGAGAAAAGAGAGAAGGAGAACAGAACAACAACGAAACCAAGCAACAACACACCTCAAACAGAAAGAGATATCTCTCTAAGTAATTGTTCTGGACAATTCTACTTCAGTTTCTCAGCCTCCTATAATTGCTAATCATTTTAAACACCATTTTATTATCATTTTCCCTGCTCTAAAGGTGGGCAACGAGAAGGCCAAAGAGCCAAGACATGACGCATGACAGGTTAGAGAATTAAGCAAGGTCCCTTGACTTCGGGACTAAGAACGTATTTAAAAATATCATCAGAGAAATGTAAAAGGAAATAAAAACCAACAATAACCAAAACCTCCCCCCTCCTTTTTTTTTTTTTTCCCCTACTATCACAAAACCTGAGTTGTGACCAACGTGTTTCACCAAAGGCTGAAGAAAAAGCACCACAGCCTCATTTTTACAGAGCCTCGCCTCGTGAAGTGAGCAGTGATTTTGGAGAGCAGGCACAGCCCGTGGAGTCACTCCTCAACTGCGTGTGCCATGTTTTCACTCTGTCCTCAAACATGCAGGCACATTCTTTGATGAGAGCTTTAAGAAGGTGACAGCTTCTCTGTCAGCAATATGCTGCTCCAGGCAGCAATTTGGCAATCAGAGAGTCCCTTTTACCAGAAAGAGGGTGTGAGATGGTGTCATTTCTGTATAAAGATGTCTTCTTCTAGAGGGGGCTCTGGCCGGTGCAAAAACCTTCCCTGAGAAATATCTTAGGGCACATTTTTTAGCTGCTGAGGGTGTTCAAATCCTGCATTCCCTTAACTTTACACACCATAGATTGTAGATCAGCCCTTTACATCTCTAACAGACACAAGACAACATTATGAATTTTCTCCTTTCTTTGACACAGAATTGAATTTAAAGGTAAGATTTCTGTCCGGGGATATGTGTCTGACCTACACAGATGGAGACAGCGTGGAAGAATGTAGGGATGACTCCACAGGGTGCTGCTCACACCTTTGGATAAGAAGGAGCGGAGGTGTTGCAGGCATGATTTTGGAAAGGATGGGGAATTTGTTGTAATGTATTTACGGGGCTGAGTGAGACCAGAGGTCTCTTCAACTTTGTGGAGCAAACCCAGGAAGAGAGCATTGTAAAAGTTTTCAAACTGAAAACTTTATTCTATGGTCTGCCTTGGGGCTGATGTGGGAGCCAGAACTCATCTCTTGCTCTAAAACATGGGGAGGGGATCAGAGGGAGGAACAGCTGGTCAGTGTGAGAGGATTCTTGTATTGTACAGGTCGGGTCATTCCCTGCACAGTAAACCAAAAGTAAAAGCAAACCCAAGCATCTGTTTTTCACAAACGTGATGGACAAAGAGTGTGTAAGACAGGCTCAGTATCCTGTGCTGCAGGATCCCGAAATAATACCCTCTGGGTGCCTTTTACTGTGTTTAGTGCCTCTGACACCATTTCCATTTGCACCCAAAACAAGGACTTTTACCAGTGTTGTAATGCCTCTGACACCATTTACACCCAAATCAAGGACTTTTACCAGTGCTTTATCATCAGTCTCATGCAAAGGTGGAAGGATCATCACTGATGTTATTCCTGACAGATGCATGTCTGATGCATTCCTAAAGGTGTCCATCAAGAGGCATTCCTCCATCATTCTGGATAGCTGCCCCAGGTTTTAAGGTTCAGACTCATTTCACATAACTTTATACGGGTACAGCACAGACATTGGCAGCTCAGCCAGTCCTTCTGGATCCTCCTGGGTCCTCCTGGGTCCTTCTGGGTCCTTTTGGGTCAATTTTATAATCAAGGAGAACAGAGATATGGTGGACAAGATTCCTCTGACTCGCTTCAGGTGTCTGCTCTGGTGTGAGATTGTTCACATTCATTCTGCATCTCCCAGTGGAATAGATGTTTCTACAGGACCAGTTGAAATGGAGACAAATGTCTCTGTCAGTTGTTCTTCATCATCCACACAGTGAAACATCTTTTTCAGCACCTGTACTACATCTCCCAAAGCCAGACACTAACCCAAAGGGGTTCATGGTATTGCCTAAAATACATCCCAAAATGAGATTTACTTGTTTTAGCAGTAAAACCATCATGTTTTTAATTTATATCCAAACTGGAATTCACTGTCATCTCCAGGTCCTCTTATACTTGTGATCAAGGAGTTACCTGTCATTCAAATTGTGTATTGCGTTCTATTTTTAGATTATCCTTATTTATTTCACTTTTAAAATAAGGGTTTCTGTATTACATTTTAGTTCCATTTGACATGGTAGTAGTTTTTAATTTAAATTTGATCCAGACTAATTTATCCTTATAATCCAACTGCTGTGTATATGTACAGAACTATCTAAATGCAAAAACAACTATCCATGAAGATTCAGAAGCACAGATCTAACATGTGTACAAATGTCTGCAAAATCCATTTGTGTATATGTAAAAAAATGTAGATTAACAACCAAACTGTAAATTTATTTTTATTTCTTTTTTTTTTAATTTATTCAATTGAAAGGTTGAAAATGAAGCTGGTATAGAAGACATCACATATTATGAGATATATGGAGCAACAAGTCAATGTACTGTCAGCGTTGTCTCCCTGCTTACACCATTAATTTGGGAGCTACTTTTAGTCTTGATTCAAATGTCTGCTCATTTTGAAAATGACAAATGAGTAGGAAAACATTTGCACTGACACAGGGCCATTCGTTTCTTAGAATCCATAGCTACAAAAGCACTGGGTGGTCAAAATTAGGAAAAATTGTATTCCATTTTCCCTGGAAGAGATGTATCTGAGACTGCCCAATTTCTTTTTATGCACTGCAACATTTATTACTATAGTAACAACATACAGCTCCCTAATTTGCTTGATTGCAGGCTGAGAATCAGAGAGAAAAGCAGATTGGTGAAATTTGCAGTGAGATATGAATCCTTCTACTTAAAACACTGCCCAAGAAGGAACATTCAGTTCTCTGCTGTTGCTATAGAGAAATGAAGCCATTTTATTTTTCCTTCTCAGCAAGACCTGATGGAAGAAAAACCAAATTATTTCTACTTTCTTTCAGCTTTTATTCCTCTTAATTTTATAACTCTGAGTATAGAATTTTAAAAACAAACTTAGTCATTTAATATTTCCTGATATATCAGGTGTTCAGAGGAATCACTCCTTTCCTGACATTGATGCCTTCCATCCTCTGATCTTTTTTTTTATTATTTTGGTTTGTTTTATTTTACTTTGTTCCAACACCAGTAGCTCTAAAATTCAAGATCCCATTTAAATTTGCTTTGTCTTCAAACTCCATGTAGACAGAATCAGAAATTTTCTTATTGCTGTTATTTGGGGTTAACAGAAGTGGATTTACTGAGTTTTTGCCCCATCCTTTGCTCTATTTTTAACCTTATATGGAACAAACACCATTTGAATATTTATTTTCCTGTGCTTTCACAAGGGTTGAGGGATCAGGCTTGTGCTGGCTAATATGAACATCCTGAATCCATATTTACCAAGCAGGGCAGCAATGGCAAATTTTGTTTCGGCCCAAATTTCCATTGCTGACAGATTTGACACTGACTCCAAATGTGTTCCAAATGGGTCCCGTAGTTCCAGGCACCCAAGGAAATGCCCAGAGACTGATTTCTCCTTCTTTTTCCTCAAATATATTTCCTTTGAGAGCCTATAGGAGAACTTCAGGAGAAGTTCTTGACTTGGTTCCTCGCGAGGAGAAGCAGAGGGGCAGGCACTGATCTCTTCTTTGTGGGAACCAGTGACAGGACCCCAAGGAATGGCACAGAGTTGTGTCAGGGCAGGGCCAGGTTGGATGTCAGGAAAAGGTTCTTCCCCCAGAGGGTGGTTGGGCACTGAAAAGGCTCCCCAGGGCAGTGGGCACAGCACCAAGGCTGACAGAGTGTTTGGACAACGTCCTCAGGCACATGGAGGAATTCTTGGGGTGTCCTGTGCAGGGCCAGGAGTTGGACTTTGTGATCCTCGAGGATCCCTTCCAACTCAGGATATTCTGTAATTTTAAGGGACTGCCACTGTGGCACAAAAGCTTTTGGCGACCTGTGGACCCAGTTTAACTCTGGGAGGGGAATCTTCACTAATGCTACTGAAAGCAACCAAAATACAGACTGGTAGATCTTTCTGCTGGCTGTTCTGTGCACCAGGTTGCAGATACTGCACATCTTCAAACTGTCACGTGAATGCACCTTTTACTGCTTCCTGCCTACACCCCTTTTCAGGCAGAACTCACCTGTTGCATCTACGAACATTTTGGTAGAAATACAGCCACTTCCCCCCTCACTTTAAAGCACAAGGAACATTTTTGCAGTACTGAAGCTCAAATCTGTTTTGGTGAATCTTTGCTCTTCAGACTTCTTGAATCAGAAAGCCATTTCCTGTGTTATTTTTCACTTGAATATAATACAAGCTGCTGTTTTTCCGGGAGTGTAAAGCAGGAAATGAATTATATTTTGCTTGAGAAGAAAGTGTTTGTGATAGAAAAAACAGCTCACTTGCCTAGGGGTGTTATTATGTCTGCTGAAACCCAAGTGCTATTCAGTTACCCCTTAAAGCAGCATAATATGCACACAGCAAAAATTATAAAGCAGAAACTCTGCAACTTACTCTCTAGTGTAATTCATTCACAGTATCCACCTCCTCCAAAGTCATTATACACTTGGTAATACAATACTCAAAACCAAACACAGAATATTTTTTCCTGTAGCCTATTATGGCTGACATCAAAAGAGTCAGGAAAGCAGAGATCTCTTACGATTTGAATAAACTAATTTGAATGCACTTCATCTGCCCAGTGATCAAAACAACGTGTGGGATTGATGAGGCTTTTTTCATCTTTTAGTTTTCCTTTTCACGCTTTCAAGGGTGATTTATGTTATGATTTCCGTCCTAATGGCCAGGGTTTGTTTGTTTGTTTGTTTTGGGGGTTTTTTGTTGTTTTGTTTTTTTTTTTTTGAAGGAATTTGTAAGAGATTTAAGTGGAAAACAAGGAGAGAAATATCAACGTCTACACAAAAGTGCAGAGGTCATATATCTTCATGCTGAGCAATGTATGAACTGAAACGCCACCAAAGAGAAAGGCAACAGGCTCTGGAAAACTCTATAGACGTAAAGATACTGTGTCATGGGGAAGAAAAGTAGAACTGTTGGTATACAGGATCCAGAAAATCAGAGAATTACTGAATGGTTTGGGTTGGAAGGGACTTTAAAGATCATCTTGTTCCCCCCCCGCCATGGGCAGGGACACCTTCCACTAGCCCAGGTTGCTCCAAGCCCCGTCCAACCTGCCCTTGGACACTTCCAGGGATGGGGCAGCCACAGCTTCTCTGGGCAACCCGTGCCAGGGCCTCACCACCCTCACAGGAAAAAATCTCTTCCTAAGGTCTAATCTAAGTTTTCCCTCTTCAGTTTGAAGCCATTCTCGCTTGTCCTGTGCCTCCAGGCCCTTGCCCAAAGTCCCTCTCCAGGTCTTCTGGAGCCCCTTTAGGCACTAGAAAGGGCTTTTAGGTCTCCCTGGAATCTTCACTTCTCCAGGCTCAACACTCCCAGCTCTCTCATGGTCTCCAGAGCAGAGGTGCTCCACCCTCTGAGCATCTTCATGGCCTTTCACTGGACTCTCTCCAGCAGCTCCACATCCTTCTTGTGCTGGGGGCCTCCTCCACCTCATCTCACTTCACCAGATCAAATAAACTTCCTCACCATTTTCTCCAGTTCCCAGATTAACTTTTGCCAATGGATTGAGGACATGACTCACAACCTGATAATTAATAACCTCCTGCTCTACAGCCGTGGTGCCCGGGCTGTGGCTACAGCAAACAGGATGAGATACAGACATGGCTTGGCCCCGTCTGAAATGGACCCACCAGACAGTTCTGATGGACCTGTTGCCACCCTGGGCTGTACTACCAGGTTATAATGCACTGTATGCTACACTATAGGACTAGAGGATTATGCCAATGACATGGCTAAGTCCCAAAATACTAAGATATAAGGATATAAGAATATGAGGTGAAATCAAGCCTTTCTTTGAAAAGTAGTTAAAATTAGTTCCCTAGCTTTAAACAAGTTCTCTAGTTTTACCCAGTATTTGTGGGGGGTTGTTTGTTTTGTTTGGTTTTGGGTTTAGTTGTTTGATTAGTTATTTTTGGGGTGTATTTTTCTCTTTGCAAGACCAAGTATACCCATTAAAAAAGGTAAAAGAGCCCAGTTTGCATGTGCAAAAGCACAGTGAAAGTGTGCACCTCCATGGATGCTCTGGGAAGGGTTATACTCCCCTTAACTCATAGCAGAAGGGAGAAGAATAGTTCAGGATATGACAGATGTGTCCTAATTTAATCCTTTAAAAGGTAGATGTCCGATTTTGAGACAGTTGCTGCCTTTGACATCCATAGAAGGAAATAAACCCTTCCAGGGAACTACACAAAAATTCACCAGGTGAGCAAGCTCTGCAGGAAGCTGCTTCCAGTGACAGAGAAGAGCAGAGGGTGAACTTTGAGTCCTTGGGACTCCCCATATTTGACAGAGAAAATACAGGGGAAGGAGTTTAATATCTGTTCCATACTTCTTCCATAAAAAAAAAAAAGAGCTACTTCCACGAGGATTTCACACACTCTCTTAAACTAACAACAAAATGTCAGATAGTTTTGTACAGGAAGGCACAACTCATGGCTAAGTAAAGCCGAGGAAAAATGTTCCTTTAGATGAATTTTGGAAGATGTCCTTCTAAGAGCATGGACCCACATTTTCCTCTATAGTTACGTTAAACATGAACTGCTTTGGTGCAGAAACAAATTAATAAGTGTGAGCCACTCGGAAGAGATGCTCCTTTAATTTCAATTAGTTTCACATGGCTGACTGTAAATTTCTTAGTAAAGTGAATAATCGTGTTGGTGAAACAAAAATATGTGAGAGAGTAAACAAGCAGACTCTAACCTTCAGCTGAGAGGAAAGGAGAAGGACTTTCAGTGCAGGCAGCACAGTAAGTTAAAAATAAGCCATATGCCAGCTATTACCCCTTGATAGTTGCTTTGGATACCAAGGATCATTACTCTGTCTGTTTGTGTAATGTGAGAAAAGGAATTAAGATTTCATGAACATACTTTAATACTCAAGGGATGCTAATACATATGCATAAGTCAGGAGAATGAGGTTTAATAAGGAAATTAATTAGATTACCTAGAAGGTTTTTATCATATTTAAAAAAAAAAAAAAATCCAAGTGGCACTGTGTTGCCAGTAAAGTGGTGTTGGCTGATAAACCACAAATTATTTAGTTAGCACTGGAGAACCCATGTATTCTCATTGCCTTAAACAACAAAATGCTTAACTGAAATGGTGACTATTAATAAATCTGATTTCGCTTGGCTTTCTTTTCAAGAAGGTCTTTAAAATACTTGCATTTTTATCTTGAACTAATTTTTTGGTAGGGACTGACCCTTAGCTGGTCATCACTACCTCTTTTTTACCCATCGAGGTAAATGTGTTAATTTATTTTAGGTGAAAATTATGAATGTTTTAAAACAATTAAAATGCTGAAGACCAAACTATAGCCTGAAAAGGGGAAGAACTGCAGGGTTGCTCTGCAGCTTCTAAAATTCAGTGTTAAAAGAATTACCTATAGGTACAGTCTCTTTTGCATTTTCCCACATTAATTTAACCAGAAGTCAGAGGAAGATTTCTAAAGAACAGAGCAGAGTGTTTCTGGAATACTCAGCCCTGTTGAAAATAATATCTTAGAAAGCATTAATGAATCTCCAGTATTTTCTTGATCTCAAAAATAATCTAAGTACCCAAATTCTCTACACGCAAATCTTTCAACTTTGCTTCTTTGCATGGTAGATGTAAATTATCTGATTTTGGGGACTATGGCAACGTATTGGGATATTCCTGTTATCCACCCCCAGCATGTATCCAGCCTGAGCTGTCTCAGGAACTGCAAAGGGAAGGGGATCTCCAGAGGATGCTCATCCCTCCCGCTCTGGGGTCTATAGAATCAGAGGGTCTTTAAGGTTCAAAAAGACTTTTAAAATCATCGAGGTCAACCATTCACCCAGCACTGCGAAGGCCACCACTAAAATGTGTCCCCAAGTGCCATAAGTACACGACCTTTAAATCCCTCCAGGGATGGTAACTCCACCACTGCCCTGGGCAGCCTGTTCTAGGGTTTGGCAAGCCTTTCCATGAAGAAATTGCTCCTAATATCCAAACTAAACCTTCCCGTGGTGCAACTTGAGGCCGTTTCCTCTTGTGCTGTCACTTGTTATCTGGGCGAAGAGACAGACCCACACCCGGCTCCAACTTCTCAGGGAGTTCTAGAGAGCGAGAAGGTTCCCCCTGAGCCTCCTTTTCTCCGGGCTGAGCCCCTCTCCAGCTCCCTCAGCTGCTCCTCATCAGACTTGTGCTCCAGACCCTTCCCCAGCTCCATTCCCTTCCCTGGACACCCTCCAGCACCCCAATGTCTTTCTTCTCACGAGGGGCCTAAATGAGAACCCAGGATTTGAGGTTGGGCCTGACCAGTGCTGATTTTAGGGGAACAATTGCTTCCCAGTACCTCAGTTTCTCACACAGAAGTGTCTAGTGCCACCAGAGCTGCCCTAAAAAGGGTCTTGTCTGGCCTTCCAGAAGACAGTGGGCTGCATATGAGTTCTCTGCTTTATCTGCCAGCTCCATGTAGATATTTTGGATACCACGTGACAACTTGCACTGTGATGGGTGTCTGTATATAAGGTACCTGGAGAGGAGCTCAGGCACCTCACTCATGTGTGGAGGTCTGGACTGCAACTCCCAGATTTACTATTCTGGGTCTGGAGCCTCAAAATAGAGGACATGCATTGCATCCCTGAAAATAGGCACCATAGATCCTACAATTATGATCTGTCTCTCTTTTTCCAAGAAGACTTTTCTTTTCAGTCTCAT
Source organism: Oxyruncus cristatus (assembly GCA_013399855.1). Lineage (NCBI taxonomy): Eukaryota > Metazoa > Chordata > Aves > Passeriformes > Cotingidae > Oxyruncus > Oxyruncus cristatus. The sequence continues at coordinate 297,239 of VXAY01006934.1, read as the reverse complement.
TTAAAGGTCTTAAAATTTTAGAGTCTGGACAATTCAATCTTAGCTTTTAAAGGCTAAAGGAAGACAAAATTATGGGTTGGAGGATTTCCTTTAAAACTTTATTACATTCCATAACATCTGAGGGATAATAATTTAAATGAGCAGCTGCTACAAAAACAATGGTCAAACCTATCCTGTGTATTGTGTTCATTTAGTGGCTTTTTTAGCCACACAGCATCTTCCAATACAGTTTTTGTCCATGGAGATTGCTTGAAACCAGACAGCAGAACATTTTAATATGCACTCAGAGCCAGAAGGGTAAGGTCTCTCCTCTTTTTAAAAAATAGGCAAATGAATGTGGAGAAACATGCTGGTGACAGACTGTGTGAAAAGGAGCAGGAGTATATCAAGGTCTTTAATCGAGCTCCTTCACTCTTAAAATGAGTAGCATGTAATAGCTCTTTGGCAGTAGCAGCTGGGCTGTTTTGAAGAGCTGTCTGACAGTAACCACAAGGCAATATTAATTTTCCTGACACCTGAAAGCATCAGACCATCACATGATGGCTTAATACTCATTAAATTCTCTTCTAAACCACCTTCAATATGCTGCAGGACTGCATAATAAAGAGGAAATAGATTTGGCTAAATTACTCTTCTTAATTTGTAGGACAGAAGTCTAAATTATCACTCTTTAAAACTCCCTGAGAGGAGGTTGTAGCAAGGGGCAGGTCGGCCTCTTCTCCCAGGAAACTAGTGACAGGAAGAGAGGACATGGCCCCAAGCTGTGCCAGAGGAGGTTCAGGTTGGACATCATGAGGAATTTCTTCATGGAAAGGGTTGTTAAACATTGGAATGGGCTGCACATGGAGGTGATGGAGTCACCATCCCTGAAGGTGGACGCTCAGTGCCCTGGTCTGATTGGGAAGGATCAGTCGAATGTTCAGCTCCATGAACTTGGCTTTTTCAGTCTTTTCCAGTCTTAATGATTCTGTGATTCTGTGAAATTCTGTTCCCCTGATCTTTTGAAAGCTTTTTTTTTTTTTTTCCCAAATGCAATATGAAGATGAATGAGTGTACGATACTGAGGTGGTGGCTGACCGTGCACAAGCTGCTTATCAGTTGGGGTGTGAAGTGAAACGGTTGAGTTAATAAGATTTCAGAGTCCCTTGCAGTTCTCCCCTGAGAAGCAGCAGCTCCCTGCCAGTCAGTGGTAACTCTTCATAGCATCCAAACTTGTTAGTGGCAACCACCTGCTGCTTCTGTAATGTACTGACAAGTTCAAACCAGAACGTTATGTAACTTCTATGCTGAGAAGTGGGTGACAGCACCGTGTGCCAAAATATGGCCAAAATACCCTTCTGACTCTGAGTGCATGTTAAAATGTTCTGCTGTCCGGTTTCACACAATCTCCATGGACAAAAACTGTAGTGGAAAATGCTGTGTGGCTAAAAAAGCCACAGCAGTTTATTAAATGAACACAGTATACAGGATGGGTTTGACTATTGTTTTTGTAGCAGCTGCTCATTTGAATTATTATCCCTCAGATGTTTTAGAATGCAATAAAGTTTTAAAGGAACCCCCAATCCCCCCAGTCATTTTATCTTGCTGGGTAGTGGTGGCCAGAATCATAGAATCATAGAACATCCTGAGTTGGAAGGGACCCACAAAGGTCATTGAGTCCTGGCTCTGCACGGGACATCCCCAAGAATCCCACCACGTGCCCGAGAACATCGTCCAAACTCTTACTGAGCTCTGTCAGGTTTGATGCTGTGGCCACTGCCCTGGGGAACCCGGTCCACTGCCCAACCACCCTCTGGCTAAGGAACCTTTTCCTAACATCCAACCTAAACCTCCACCGAAGTCCCGTGGAAATTATGTTTTCTTTTTTTAAAAGACCCGTTTGTCTTCATAGTTAACAGATACAGAGACTTATTTCAGGGCATGTTTTATTTGACCTATTTTATATATTTATTTGGCAAGGAGAAGGTTGGTCATACACTGGTTATATTGACTAAATCTCCACTGTCAGAGGGAGTCAAAGATGCTGGGTCAGAAATAGATATTAAAGCTATAAATATCCACACTTTGCATATAAAAACCCATATCCCACACTGAAAATCAGCCAGTCCTCTGGTTCCCAAACAGCCAGGCTTTACAGCACAGGGGAAAGCATCAGGCAGCAACCAACATCAACCTTCACATTACCAGAAACAGTTCCTTAGGTGATTGCACTTCCACCAGCCAGCTTCCATGAGCAGATAAATGCTTCCTTTGGGGCATGCCCAGAACCATGAACGTTTGGATGGCACTGAGCAGCAAAGCATGTAATTCATATTTATGTGCTGTCAGGATTTAAAAAACAACCCTTCCTCTAAATCCACTAAAGAGACACACAGAAAGCTTTTGCAGAAATTTTACGTTCAGCAAATTGAAGCATTTTCTCTTTTGCCTCTTATCCAGCAACTTGTGGGCAGAGATTTTAAGTTTGGCTCAGCCAAGGGGAGCTAAACCCACAGAAACCTGTCCTAACCATTAGGCTGAAGTCATGTGGGCTCTGTAATCCTCATGTTGATTTTTTTTTATTTATTTTTTCTTGTTACTCATGCTAATTACCAGTTACCCAAGCTGGGGAAGGGAACAGGATTTGTGGCTAGCTGATGAACCCAGGAAACAGGAGCTGCATGTTCACCATGCTCTGATGAATGCATACATCACACATATTAACTGGAAGCGGGACTGAAGCCTTGATCCCTCCCCTCCAAGTAACTGACTGGCCTCAGGGGTTCAAAATTACAAATTTACTAATCTCTCTCTCTCTCTCAGTGGTCCAATTCGTGCTGAATTATTTCATGCAGAGTGGAGCAGCTTAAGGAGAGAGTGAAAACATCTGCTTCCCCCACACCAGACAAGTCCACAGGAGCCGGGAGCCCTTTGGCTCAAGTACCTTGTGCACACACAGAGGGCTCGTCTCTGGAATTACAACAAGGTTTCTCACTATCAAAGGAGATGTTCCTCTCAGACAAAGAGTGGTAGCACTTCCTCCATGGAAGAAGAGATACCTGTGTATTTTGAAAGGGTTTTTTCATTTTGTTTGTGTGTTTGGATTTTCAATGTAAAAAAGAGACTAAGTTATTTAATTCCAGGAGCATCCATAAAGCTGTGAATTCCCTATAAAGAGAAGGCAACTCCCTGCAGTTCAGCATAAAATACTGAAATCTTCCGGAGTTTTATAATTCAAGACACAACCCCTCTTTTACATCACTTCTCACCCAGCTTGCACAGTTTCCTACGGGCAAAACCGGCTGTTTTAGTTCTCCTTCTCCTGCAACTCCAGCCTGGATGCCTGTGGATTCTGCTGAGGAGATTGGCACCTGAAGGCACTGTCACAAGTAGCACTGTGGCACATCATCCACCTTCACAAATCTGCCCCAAAGTGATTTATTAACTCTCCCACAAGAAGTGTGTGGTGAATGGCAGGGCTGAACCTGTTCCCTGAATCTTAATGTTATATCTTATCTAGTGGATTGTCCTTTCTCTGGAAATTTTGACAAGCAGGTGCTTTTCAGTTTTATTCTAATGTCTCAGAATTCAGTCATGCGCATATTGCCCAGGTCACCTTCTGATTTGTGGGATCAAAGCCGATTATTTTTCATTTTATGGTTCCTGGGTAGGCAATTTGTAATGTGAAATGTAACTTAACTGTCCTCTTTGATGTATCGAGGTTTCTTTCCTACTTCAGCTGGAAGAGATTATTATTTTCCTAAAACATTTTTCATGTGCAATAAAATGGATACATTCCTTTCTTTTTCTCCCCCTTCCCCTTTCTTTTTCTTGTTTTTTAACCATAACATGCAAGGGACTTGTTATTCTGGTTACTGAAGCTCGAAAGAGAAGAGCAGAACCTCCCACAAGGCTCGAGCCCTCAATGGAAATAAAAGCAGCTGAACAGGACAATTTGGAATGCCTGAAAAACCCAGTTTATTTGCATTGTTAATTTATTCTGTGTGGGAGGATTTAGTCCTCAAGAATTAGGGACACTTTGACCCAACAAGGGCTGAAGCACCCTCTTATGACCTGCCTTTGAGGCAGAGTAACTGAGGTTCTTTTTAATAGATCCCTTAGGGTGAATCAGAATGAAGTGACACTGAGTGACTGGTGTATTATATCAGGCAGGTTTATTTGAAAACAATTTGATTACAGAAGAAAGGATGTATGTGGTTATTTAGTTCGTTTCTATAAAAATATTGCACAGAACACCTGGAAGGAAAAGAAAGAAAGAGAATGAAAGGACAAGAGTAGATGGTGGAGAGGAAAGATAACACCACTTGTGGATCCAGTGATGAGACTGGAACCTCATTTTGTAGATTAAAACACACAAATTTAATTGTCTAAACATGTGTGCAAAGTATCTCAATGTTCATCGTGGTCAGTGAAGGACTGGTCAGGACTGTGGAGTCTTTAGAGCTGATGGGAGATGGTACACGGGGATGGACCTGCCAGCACCTCCCTCAGCAGGTTGGTTTGGTTTCCTGCAGGTCCCCTGGGGCTCGCAGGGAGTCCCAGCCTGGATGGCACAGACATGGGCATCTCCAGCACCACCTGACACCAGTGTTATCCCAACTGAATCAGGAGTGGGGGCCTGGACACAGCGAACACTGGGTACAAACAAGGTGCTGTTTGGAGACCAGAAACACGACTTGTCTCCTTCCAGATGGGAAAGTCTTTGCAGACCATCAGCCTCTTTGGAGCTGAACAGTTTCCTTCCCTAACAGAGCACAGAGGAAAGGTCACCCTGAGTTTGAGGTAATGGCTGCTGTTGCCTACAAGAGGGACGGGATGCAAGCATTGAAGGCCTCGCTCTGTGCATTCCAGACCATAACTTCCAGAGGGAACGTTTTTCTGAGAATCTATTGCAGTGAAGGCTACAAGATGTCTCTTCTCTAATGACCAGTGAAGGAAAGCAATGTAAGAGTTGAAAAAATCATGGAATTATGGAGTGGTGTGGGATGGAAGGGACCTTAAAGACCATCTCGTTCCAACACCCTGCCGTGGGCAGGGACACCTTCCACTAGCCCAGGTTGCTCCAAGCTGGCCGTAGACACTTCCAGGGTTGGGGCAGCCACAGCTTCTCTGGGCAACCTGTGCCAGGGCCTCACCAATGTCACAGCCAAGATTTTCTTCCAAAGGTCTAATCTAACCCTGCCCTTTCCCAGTTTAAATCCATTCCCCCCTGTCCTCTCACTCCATGGCCTTGTTAAAGCCGCTCTCAGCCCCCCTTTAGGCACTGGAGGGGGCTCTAAGGTCTCCCTGGAGCCTTCTCTTCTCCTGGTGGAACAAACCCAACTCTCAGCCTGTTCCCATAGGAAAGGTGCTCCAACCCTCTGAGCATCATGTAAGTTAAATATTTGTCTCAAACATTAGGATGCTTAAAAATCATTTATACTGCTGTCCCAGTCACTTTCTGGTTTTTACTTCCTGGGTTTCTTTTTGGCAACTGCTTCTGAAATCATACGGTAGCATTAGCATCTCATCTCATCTCATCTCATCATCTCACCTCATCTCATCTCATCTCATCTCACTTCATCCTGCCTCACTCTTTCACTCTGGAGTACCAACTAATCACAGCAGCAGGGATTTAAAATTCATTGTGCCTCTGTGTTACAACTGGATGACCCTCTGGAGAACTGGGGTTGATTCCTCCCTCTGCCATTGAACTGTGGTGTGGTTTTGGATAAATCCCCTTTTGATTTCTTCTTGGTTGGTCAAAAATTCTCATCAAGTTTAGTTTTGTTTGTGTCCATATTTCTGTTTCTACTCTTGGGTGAGATTTATTTTATGGCCTTAAGCTGTGCCAGGGGAGGTTTAGGTTGGATATTGGAAAGAAATTCTTTCCAGAGAGGGTAATCAGCCCTTGGAATGGGCTGCCCAGGGAAGTGGTGGATTCTCCATCCCTGGAGGTTTTCAAGATGAGGCTGGACGTGGCACTGAGTGCCATAGTCTGGTTGGACCTGATCAAGGGTTGGACTTGATGATCTCAGAGGTCCTTTCCAACCCGTCTGATTCTATGATTCTATGATTCTATGATTTATGCAAGGTGGGCAGGTTACCTGTGGAAGCCTGAACTAGTCATCCTTTCAGATAAAAATTACCATTCTTAGGTGCCTACTTTTCCCCTGTGACTCTAAAAAATGGAAGAGTAGCACGAACTGAGAGATGTAACTTTTAAATATTTATAGTTAAGGGGGGTAAATTACATGTTTTTTAAATGGGACCTGAGGCAAAAATACTTTCAATATGTTGCTTGTTTGAGTGGCCTAAATGGAGAACTCTCATGATAATATTAACTGTGATCAACTAAGATATCAACCTAAATCGTTCTCTAAAGCTGGAGGAAGTATAATAAATTGTGGTTTGTATTTGGCAGCAACGCTGAGAAGAAACAGAAAAAAAATGCAAATGTGAAAGTCTTGGGTTTTGTCAGCTTTATTTTCAATCAGTGTTGTGGTCAATTAACGACGAAAAGCGTAACACAAACATTTTTATTTGGCTTTTTCTGCTTTTAGATTTCAGCAGGAGCAGACTGTGCAAATATATAAAATAATTCTTTAGGCAAGCAGGGCCTCCCTTGGGCTTTCCAGCTGATTTTCTGTGATCTTTTGGTTTTGTGCTGAGCTGCAATGAAAAACTGGAGAGCGTGTCTGTCAGGACACGGTTTTCATCGAGAGGAAATTGAAGAAAATCAGGACAGAGGCTGCACAGAGAGCTTCCAAACAGCCAGCTGAGCTTCTTGTTAGTGCTACATGACTCAAAAATGCATAGTGATAATTTCGGAGGTTCATTACAGTTGGAAATATCATGTTTGTGTGAGCTCCCAAGCTCATGTTTTTATTCCTCCAGTAGCCTCTTCAATCATTTAACAGCACAGAACAAATAAATTGGCTCTTTTTAGGCTACTTGGAAGATGCTCCACAGAGAAATGCTGGATTTCCTGGAGCAGTAAATGCTGCAGATAAACAGGCAGGAAATGGCTCCTTTCTCTCACGAATTAGTAGCAGAGGGAAAAGCTTTGCTGGCATTCCAGACTGTCAGCAGTCATCCAGCTTTTCCCTCTGCTCTTTGGCCACCCTTACCCCCAGGGCAGCCTTATTCCACAAAAGGAATTCTGGGAGGCCCCAGGTCTTAAGAGGAGTGGCAGGAGAAAGGTGGTAGGAAGGGTCCCTTCTGAGCAGAACTCTGTCCACTTGATTAATGGGTGGAGAGATGATTTGTGCAACTTATTAACAGGAACAGCTGTTTGCAATGGCATTTTTAATGGCTGCACCTGCAGTTAAGTCCTGATCACAATAAAAATTAAGTGTTTAATAGCTAAAATCTTCTGGAGATGGCAAAACATGGAACACCTTACCCAGGCTGGGTTTCTGTTGTGCTTCTTTGATTCAGCTGTCCCTGATTCAGCTCATCTGATTGTGAATAGCTTTCATTTTCATCCAACTTTCACTCTGTAGAGAGGAAATAATCCTGGGCTGGTCCATCAGGGAAAGAAAACTGCTGATATTCAACTGGTTTGAACAGCTCTACTTTGCTGCCAGCTGAAAATGTGTTTTACAGAGCAGTGACTGTCAGATGATGGGTAGATATTGCTGTCTAGAAGATATGAACAGGTAGAAAAACAGACAGACAGGCCAGCAGATGAATAGATCTGCTGCTCCTTGATTGTTTCAGATGCCAAGATTGCAAGTGTAACAGAGTGACTGATTGATTATCTCCCTTCTCGATACTTAATGGCAATAATAATAACTGGGGTCAATCTGCCAGCAGTTGCTCATGAAAAGTAATTAATCTGGTTCATACCCTTACCCAGGGGAAAATAAATTATGTATGTACCTTCCTTTGGTTGTCCTTTGCAGGCACAATTTCCTGGCTTCTAAAGCACTCTCACTCCAGACACGGAGCAAGGGTTTCTTTATTAAGAGGAATAGAAATTTAAAGTCTGTGAAAGCTCAGAAGGAAAATGTCAGTCATCTGGAGGTGAAAGCAGTTAATGAAGTTCACATTGTCTGGTACCTAGAAGGAGTCAAATTCTCTGTGTGTGCCACTCTCCCACACTACAGACTGCACCTGTAGGTGAACAATCATTTTTTGAAAGAACACGTCGTTGTGGGCAGACAGATGAAACTGGATATTTGTTTTATCTGAAATCAAGGTGTCTTTGGACCTGAATTGGTCAGGCAGTTGGGCTAGATCAGAACTGCATGTCCCTTCCAATGGAGGATATTCTAGTCTATTCTGCTCTAGTCTATTTTTGAAGGTGAATGTGTAGGTGGTCAATGGAGACACACAGATTCCTCCAAATTTCAGTTGAATCTCTCTTAAGGTGTGACTAACAGAGATTAATGAATTAGAGGTGGGAAGTTCAGGATTCCATTTCACTAGATTTAATTTTATTCACTATAGAGGTGGTCTACACAGCCAGTTTAGCTTTGATTCCTAACTTCAGACTAACAGAAGGTAAAAGAACTTCACCTGCCTCCTTGTTTTGTTTGGACTAATTTATTTTCATCACTCACTATGTTTCCTTTTATCTCTGTGAAGGCTTCCTGAACATATTCCTGCCACCATTTCCCACCATTGTTCCCCTGGGGCAATGTCTAAAAGTTACAATTCTGTCTAAATTGAGAATTTAAAGCTTGCCCCAGCAATGTAGGTTCAATTGCCATGCAGTCAGTTTTATGCATCATCTGTTATGCAACTTAGAAAAATCTTTGCCTCCACCTATGCAGTAAATATGCACAAAGACTCTCCTCTGCTTTCAGGTCTTTTAGCATCTAAGAGGCCTAAACACTACAGGGGTGCTCTGTGGGGCCATGAATTTTGATTATTTCTTCAACACTTTGCATACCTAACTAAACATCTTTCCTTCCTCATCTGAGCACTGCCACCAGAGTTTGGGAATATGTCCACTTCCCTTTACAAAGCTGCATTTCCTATGCATACACTTGAAAAGAAATAGTTCATGAAAGAAGATGCTGCTTCTCCAACTTCTGCTGTTCCCGTTCTTTCAGTCTTTGTTTTCTCTGAGATTCTGAAATGCTTGAAGTCCCCATGATTTCATTTCCACTAGAGAGAGAGAGAGACTGGAATGAAGTCTTGCCTGTGTCTTCTAACCTCCAGACAGGCATTAAAAATAGAATAAACTTTTCCTCAACTGTAATACCAAAAACATTGTTGCCATGGTAGCAAGAGTGTCACTGGATAAATGGAGGGATCAGTCCTCATGGATCCCTCTCTACTTGGTTGGGAGAGCCTTGCTTTGTCATATGGCATGGCTGAGGGTTAAAAACATCTACTTTGTCATTCACAACCTGCTTTGGGCATCCATCTGCTCCAGAATAAGGTCTGCCATGAGCTGCAGGGGGATCTCAGCTCCATCACGGACCTCCATGTGCTGCTGCTGCTGCCCCACCGTGGGCTGCAGGGGAACCTCAGCTCTGGTGCCTGGAGCACCTCCTGCCCCTCCTCCTGCACTGCCCTGGGGTCTGCAGAGTTCGTCATTTTGCATATTCTCACTCCTTTATCTCCCTGAAGTTCCAGGTGATTTTTTTTTCCCCTTCTTAACTCTGTTATCCCAGAGTCACTTCCAATGTCACTGATGGCCTTGGCCTTGGATAAATTGGCTCCTCTGGACAAGTTGGCTCCATTGGACATGGGGGGAGCTTCTGGCATCTTCTCCCAGAAGCCACCCCTTCAGCCCCCCACTGCCAAAACCTTGCCTTGCAAACCCAACATAAAAGCCTATAAAAATTAATTGACTGTGTGTCAACACAGTTCCCACGTGAAATATTTAGGAAATCGTGTATGGAAAAAGCTTGCCCTGGGGCACGTTCTGCTCAGAGAATAACAAAAAGCACAGAGTTGAACTCGTGAAATCATAAAGCAGATTATACGTTTTTCTTTGTTTCACTGATTGGTTTTTGTGTCAAACCCTTTCTCATGAACACTGACGAAGCAGAGCCATAGGGAAAAGCAGATTGGAAAAGCCAGTTCTGGGGACCACATTGCAGGTCTGTTTGATACTTTTAGTTTGCTCTCTGGAAAGAACTGGAGCATGCAGCAGCAGGGTTCTCCTCTTCAAAGCCCTCACATCTGAGAAGTGAGGGCAATAAATCAAACATTTCACCTGTTGAACATGTCCAGGGGTGTCTCCTGAGTCTCCTGCAGAGGACTCAGAAACAAGCAGTGCAGCAAACAAGAGGGGCAATGGAACAGGCTCTGATGCTTTTCAGCAAGTTCGCTTTGTTTCACCTGCTACAGAAGAATTGCCCTGATTTTCTGTCTACTGTGTAGGATCTGTCCTTCCTGGTTTTCTTATGAGGGCAGCTCCACTTGCCATCTTTTTTGACCTTCTGTACCTTCAGTGTATCACAGAGCACCTCTGCTCTTCCCTCTGTTTCTCCTTCAACTTTCCTTCTCACTCTTGGTATCTTAAATGGCTTGTTTCTTTAGGAAGCAATGGGATATTGAAAGGGTGGAGGGTCTGGAGCACAAGCCTGATGAGAAGTAGTTGAGGGAGCTGGGGGTGTTTAGCCTGGAGAAAAGAAGGATGAGGGAAGACTTTAGTGCTCTCTACAACTCCCTGAAAGGGAGGGGCCAGATAGGGGCCGGTCTCTTGTCCCAAGGCACAAGCAATAGAACAAGAGGAAATGGCCTCAAAGTTCTGCCTGGGGAAGTTTAGATTGGATATAAGGGAAAATTTCTTCACAGAAAGGGTGGTCAGGCATTAACACAGGCTACCCAGGGCAGTGTGGAGCCACCATCCCTGGAGGTATTTAAGACACGTGTGTATGTGGCACTTGGGGACATGGCTTAGTGGTGGGCTTGGTAGAGCTGGGTTAATGATTGGACTTGATGATCTCAGAGGTCTTTTCCCACTTAAATGATTTTGTGAAAAGGATTCATCCCAATTTCATCTGCAACTCAGCTACAAAAAACCACACCACATGCCCAGGAAAGAGATAGAACTCAACTGTGATTCTTGGATTGGGATTCCTATGCTGTAATTTAGACACTTAAAGGCAGATGACTAGAAATCTAACTTCTAAATTAGACACAGAACCCCTTAAAAGCCATTGGTGAGTGATAACACATCTGAAGTATTGTCCATCTCACTGTCTTACACATTTTGCTTAGGAAAAAATAATTAGTCCCCAGAGGTGCCTGCATATCCTGTCAACGGCATAGGAGGCCTGTGACACACACCTTGGTTAGGATTAGATGAAATCCAACAATATGGAACAGTGTTTCTGATCCAAGACATCTTTTTTTTTAACAGTTATTATTAAAGGTTATTGAAGTTTAGTTTAGTTTTGCCGAAATCCTGTTAAGAGAATCAGAAGAGGGAACGTGTGAATCAGAAGGGCTTAGATGGTAATTTTTAGACTTTACACCCCTACAAAAGGAAGAACAGCCTGTGTTTCTCAGCTGCCTTGCCAGGCTGACTTTTTACCAGGAAGAGGTCAAGCTGCACTCTGCTTCTAAGGCTTGATCTCATCTATATTTCATACATCAGCTCAAAGCTCAAACCTGAACCTCAGAGCCTAATTCCTGTGATCCCTGATGCTCCTGTGCTGGAAATGGGAAGGCAGCTTTGGTCAGACTGGGATTTTTTTCCTACTGGTTGTGGTGACTTCTACCTCAGGCAGAATTTAGGTTGCTGTAAGCACTCCTTGCAGAAGGGAGCTCTCCCCAGCACTAACAACCTCCCTTGGGCTGAGTCCAGCCCTTGTGCCCCACTGCCAACATCCCTCCTGCTCCGCTGCTGCCGGAGCCGATCCCTGCTCTCCAGCTGGGCACTCACAGCAAAGCAGTCCGTGACTGCTCACCCTGTTGAGTATTTATTTGGGCTCCCCTGTTGCACAATGGGCGCTCACACTGTGTTTTCACCCAGCACAGGTCAATCCCTGCAGTTCCCTGACTTCCAGGGTGAACACAGAGCAGCCACAGAGGCCCCTGGACCCCCCTGCTGCCGTTTCCTCTGCATGTGTTCACCCGGTGTGAAATCAGCTCCTTGCTGTTTGTCCAATTTCGCTGCTAAAAGCCTTGTTTTTCTCATCAAAAAAGCCTCTCAGCACTCCAAATCTCAAAAGCCTGTAAGAGGAGACATGTTTTTTTATGAGAATCTTTTAACAGAATATATTCCACCCTTGCCTGTGTCCCCTCTTGCTGTTGCCACACACTGGCACAGACTGGTTACAGTCTCTTTAATGAGATGTTTCCACTGGTTACAGTTCCTGGAGCTATTTTATAAGTATTCAAGTAAACAGACGGGATGGAGAAAAGCAACATGGAATCATAGGATCATACAATCATGGAATGGTTTGGGTTGGAAGGGACCTTGAAGGTCATCTTGTTCCAACGCCCTGCCATGGGCAGGGTCACCTTCCACTATCCCAGGTTGCTCCAAACCCCATCCAACCTGGCCTTATATCATAAGTATTATTAAGAAAATGTCTATTCCCACTGCTAAGGAAAATGAAAAAAAGCAAAACATTCAAAATTATTTAATGGAATTGAATAGTATTGAAATGATCAGATCTGATATCTGGGTCTGCGTTTTGGGGTTTTTGATAGGTCAAACATTTCAGCATGAACTTGGTAATCCTTCTTCAAAATCAATGACCTTTGAAAAAGTCCTGTTTTCATTTTCATTGAGGACTTTCGACACGCATATTGGACTCCAAAACCAACCAGGAAATCATTAAAGGAATGTTCCAGACAGCTGTAATAGAAATGTTCTTCATTTTGCTTTGTTACTTTTATATTTCATTGTTCAATTATGTGGCTACAAAGAAAGACAAGTGGAGCACTCATCGAAATGTAGCACATCACCGAATGCTGAGCAGTCACCTGTGAAGCGAAAAAGCAGAAAAATTAGAGGAATTTAACTTCCTGCTGCCTCAGTCTGTCATTATATGACTCACCAAATATTCCTGTCCATCACATACCAGAACTTGAGGTACCAGTGCTGGGTACAGAGGTAACAACTTCCTTCTAAAAGCATCTGAATTGTTTTTAAATAGCTGATAAATGGAAGCACCAAAAAGGAAAGTAGTGGAAAAAAAATGAAAAGGAGGAAAAAATAAAAAGAGAGAAACAAAAAGAACCCAACATTTTAAATGTGAACGGTGAATTAATCTAATTAAATTATATTCTCCACTGTGTCTCTGGTAGGAAAGAAAATTACTGGTGTTCCAATAGTTGCTACTATATTAAAAGCCACTCTATTTTTTCCCAAAGCTTTTAAAGCAGAGATGGACTGAAATTAAAATACAACCAGTAGTTAAAAGCTACTTTCCTTTTGTTACTGAGCTTCTGAAAGGGTACTCAGGAAACAGATGCATTAAAAGCTGAGGGAGGAGGACCAGCACTTGCACACGGTCACTTCAGTGTATTTTGTCCTGTGCCAATGCCAGGGACGGCAAAGCAAATTCCACGTTCAAAGAGAATGGGATAAATCAGTACTGACAAAAAAAAAATTAAAATAAAATTGTGATTTTCTGTGTAGTTAGGTGAGAAAAATCCGGAATTGAAAAGACATTGGGTGTATTTACTCTGCTGAAAAGTCTGCACTCGCACTAGGAACCAAGACTGGGTTATAACTTAATTTTTAACACGGTCAGAAAACTTTCTCCAGCACCCAGAGCAGACAACAGGGAGAGCTGGGCTGGCAATTTGCTGGTCCATGACAAAATTGGCTGCCCCAAGAAATGACTCTTGAGCAGCAATGGACCAAGGGCAGGTAGATTAGAATGTGCCTGGGGTCTGCTTCTCCACGCAGGTGTCTGGGGGTCTCCTGGATGTGAGCCCTGGAGCATCCTGTGAGGTCCTGACACGTCCTAGTGCAGGACAGCAGCAGGACTTGTGAATGCAGGAACTTCTGATGGTAAAACTGGTGACACCTGGTAAGAACCATCTTTGAGGAGTCTCCAGGGTGGTCTTGAAAACTGTAATTTTCAGAATGGGTTGGGTTAGAAGGGACCTCAAAGATCATCTCATTCCAACACCCTTCCCTAGACAGGGACACCTTCCACTAGCCCAGGTTGCTCCGAGCCCCATCCAACCTGGCCTTGGACACTTCCAACCTGTGCCAGGGCCTCCCCACCCCCACAGTGGAGAATTTCTTCCTAATATCCAATCTAAGCCGCCCTCTGGCAATTTGAATCCATTCCCCCTTGCCCTGTCCCTCCAGCCCTGATACAGGGTCAGCACCGTGAGTGCAGACAGTGGTCACCCCTTTCTGCCACAAGGAGAAGACCATTCTGGGGGGGACCATCTGCCAAAACATCAGTATCTCTGCAGCTGATAGAGATGGGATTACTTTTTAAGCCCTGGAGAGCCAGCAAGGGGAGTCTGCAGTGCAATTCATCTCGTTTTAACATCAGGTATCTTAAATGGATCAGGTCAATCAATCCCAAAATGATCTGTTCCTTTCTTTTGCCTATAGAGAGAGCCTAAGTTGTCTGGACTGAATTTTAGGTACTTACCTCTTAAACTACTAAGTTATGTCAGATGAATCCCACCTTTTCATGCCTTACTGGATGGTAAAAAAAACCTGAGACACACAGTTCCAATGGCAAGCATCTCTTTAGCAGGAAAAAGAAAAAAGGTACTCAACTAAAGGGAACACCCTGATATTTTTCTGCAGTAGATCAGTAGGGTATTTTGGTTTTTAATGATGATCCTTTTCTGCATTTCCTGCTTGAAGGAAATTTTACATTAATAAAAATGAAAGAAAGTCTATATTGGGATAATATAGTGCAAGTTCCAGAAAGAGAATGAAGCATGTGTGCAGCATTAAACACATGAGTTGGTGAGTCTGGTTCCCACAGCTGGTATGGACTGTTGCCCAAAGATGTAACAACCCTTCAGAAACATTCCAGAGATTCTTAAATAAGCAACAAAATGCTAATTTTTAAATAAAACATTGACATTTCCAAAATTTTCCATCTAGCCCCGGATATGAAACTAAGAGTAAGGTAATGTTTCCAATACCTTTTTGCAGCCCTTTCTTTAGCAGAAGGAAAGTGCAAAAGCTATTTTCAGTAAGAACTGGAATTCTGTTTTTTAATCCCCTGCATAAAATATGACAGCTCTGTAGTTTCTGATGGTAGCATGTGGAAAATATTTCCATTAATGTTCATTTTTATCTTCTTTTCTTTTCTTTTCTTTTCTTTTCTTTTCTTTTCTTTTCTTTTCTTTTCTTTTCTTTTCCCTTTCTTTCTTTTCTTTTCTTTTCTTTTCTTTTCTTTTCTTTTCTTTTCTTTTCTTTTCTTTTCTTTTCTTTTCTTTTCTTTTCTTTTCTTTTCTTTTCTTTTCTTTTCTTTTCTTTTCTTTTCTTTTCTTTTCTTTTCTTTTCTTTTCTTTTCTTTTCTTTTCTTTTCTTTTCTTTTCTTTTCTTTTCTTTTCTTTTCTTTTCTTTTCTTTTCTTTTCTTTTCTTTTCTTTTCTTTTCTTTTCTTTTCTTTTCTTTTCTTTTCTTTTCTTTTCTTTTCTTTTCTTTTCTTTTCTTTTCTTTTCTTTTCTTTTCTTTTCTTTTCTTTTCTTTTCTTTTCTTTTCTTTTCTTTTCTTTTCTTTTCTTTTCTTTTCTTTTCTTTTCTTTTCTTTTCTTTTCTTTTCTTTTCTTTTCTTTTCTTNTTTCTCTTCTCTTTCTCTTCTCTTTCTCTTCTCTTTCTCTTCTCTTTCTCTTCTCTTTCTCTTCTCTTCTCTTCTCTTCTCTTCTCTTCTCTTCTCTTCTCTTCTCTTCTCTTCTCTTCTCTTCTCTTCTCTTTCTTTTCTTTTTCTTTTCCAAACCTTCCTTTCCCTTTCCCTTTCCCTTTCCCGTTTTCCCTTTCCCTTTCCCTTCCCTTTCCCTTTCCTTTTCCTTTTTCCTTTCCCTTCCCTTTCCCTTTCTTTTCCTTTTCCCTTTCTCTTTCCCTTTCCCTTTCTCTGTCCCTTTCCCTTTCCTTTTCCCTTCCCAAACCTTCCTCACTTATCACTTCCCAGAATCAGGATCCAGCTGCATTCCAGGTCTAGCTTTTCCCAAAACTGATCCTCACAGAGATCACTACAGGCCTACAGGGTTTTCTCTCAAAAATCCATTGAAATGCACTTATAAAACAAAATACCAGGGAATTGCAGAGGTTTTGTCAACAATACTAAAGGGGCACTATGTGATTTTTAGAGCTGACTTAACTAATGTCTTCACTGCTGTCACAACCAGGTGACCAAGTGACCACGGGGACACCCGTGAATGAGTTTCCTACAGCTGAGCAGCCAAGCAGCTGTGACTCTAAGCCCAGGGCAGCTGTTAATTCCTTCTTTTTCTTGGCATCTCAGGTGGATTTAAAGCTTCACTTGAGCTCTGCACAGCCACAGCAATCCTGCAGCCTGTACCAGAGGTCCAGGCTTTGGCACCAAATCCACGTTTGGGATGTAGCCTAAGACAGCCCCACTTCCGGCAGGAGCTGTTTTAACTCAACCACCAGCTCTGAGGCACTGATTGATCCACCCAAATGATTCAGCCTTTGCTTTGTCAACTCTGCCATCTGCCTGTTTCTCTGTCATCTGTCCCAGCTGAAGGGGCAGCCCCACAGAACACCATCTCCTCCCAGACACTCCCGCCAGCAACGCAAGGTGTTCCCACAGGGAGTGCCGTGTGTTCCCACAGAGAGTGCCGTGTGTTCCCACCACGCTTGGATTTGTCTATAGTTTGCCATGGAAAGTCATTATGACCCTGAGTGGTCTCCAGTGTGGCTGGAAAAGCAAAGGGGCACATTTTCCACTTGGCTGTCAGTCAACGGTGGCCTTGGAAACAGCTCCCAGGCTACTCTCCAGCCCTGCTGGGTGGTCCAGGAGCCAGGAGATCACACTCAGGGATGAGGACGAGCTTCAGCCACGCCTGAATCCACACTTGAGATCTTACAACCTGTAACAGGCTCGACAGGATTCCTCTACCAAGGGATATCCGGTGTAAATCCAAGGCACCACCCTGAAGAGGGACCGCTGGGTGCCTTTACAGAATCACGGAATCATCTGGGTTGGAAAAGACATTTAAATCATCGAGTCCAGCCCAGGCAAGCAGCAAGGGAAAGAAAGATGTCATGTCCTGGCTGTAGGATGGACAGTGGAGCCCCTTGGTGCTGTTTGCAATGCTGAGAGTCTCGCTGCAAAGGCGGTGAAATAATTCACCCATTGAATGGAACATCTTAATCGGTGTCTGTCCAGGGAATCCACCAGAAGTACGATCCGGTTTCAGCGGGATGGGATCTGAGAAGGCCCCGGCTGCCACCTAGTGGAGTCGGGATGCGTCTTTAGGCTAAAATAATTAAGCAAATAGTACATTTGGGAATAAAGGAGAGCTAATCCGTCATCTGTAGGTTAAACAGCCTCCTTACCTGAGGAAAACATCATAAAAAATGGAGTCACAAAAAATAATTCATAAAAAAAATAGAAGACCCAAATGAAATAGGGGACAGAACCACACTGTAATCACAGGAAACAGGCAGATATTGGAATGATTCAAATAAAAATAAAGGATAAAGGAACCTCTTGCCACTGTTTCTGAAACAGTTTGTGACTTCTCTCACACATCAGTGGAACACCCCACAAGGGTTTTCACAGCCAATAAAAGGAAATCCTGGCTGTTTTCAAAGTAATCAGATGGTATTTCATTCCCCCCCTCAACTTGTTTTCCAGCATGTGCACTTTGCAACACAACTGAACACTTTTGCTGGGAAGGGTTTTCACTGGAAGTTCACAACTTTCTGTTTGATATTTTGTTCATCACTGATGGTGTTCAAATCTCACACCCAGAGCAGGGTGCAAGCTCAGGGCAGGCACATACTCTGCTTCCCTGAGAACCTCCTGTACTCCAACACACTTGTGGCTCTGCCTTTTCCCAGACTTTCCATTCATTTCTTCAGCCTTATCTTCACCCCACACAAACTTTACTTGCCTGGGAAGGCATTCAGTGTTTTACAGGGAATTTTTCAAGGAATAAACCTCTCACCTCCACACTGACACTGCTCATTTTCCTTTAACTTTCATTTTCCCTTATGAGATTTTACCTTGTCTTTGTACATCCCATTGATTAAGAAAGGACAGTTAACATGGTATAAACAGATTATCAAGTGGGTTTTTTACCATCCAGCTGATTTGGACCAGTGCTCTGTTTTACAAACTGGTATCTCTTTCATAAGAAGATGGAGAAAACCCTTAACCTGTTGATGAACTCCATGTGGATTAGGTGTGGATACTTTTCTACTTTCTAAAAATTAATTTCTAAAATTAATTCAAATCATCAGAAATTAATGCTAGTACCAAAAAGAGGTGTTTCTACAATTCCCTGTAGGCCTAGTCCATTGGACCATGGGACTTTATGTGGCTGGAAACCAACCTGAGTGTTTAAAATAAAGCTTGTGCTTGGACAGAGGAGCGGAGGCACCACCTGCCCTGCTCATCATTTCCCAAGCTTGATTTAGCTCCAACAGCTCAATGTGAATCCCATTCCCAGTTTAATGGTGTGGGTTTAGCTGTCTGTCCTGATCCTGGGGAACCATAGAATGGTTTGGGTTAGGAGGGACCCTCAGGATGATCCAGTTCCAAACCCCAGGCCAGGGGCAGGGACACCTTCCCCCAGCTCTGCACGTGCCCAGCTGTGGCACAGATAAAAAGCCCTGGCAAGGGAAATAAAGAAGCACAGGTTTATTGCAGAATTGGTGTGCACATTCCAATTTCAGGGATTTATTGTGTGTGTTCCTGTTGCTTCAAGAAAGGCATTCACTGTGCGCTTCGACACAGCAGTTTTGTTCAACCACACACGAGTTGATGGGAAAATCCCGTTGCTCCATAAAATTACAAAAAATATTTTAACATTCTTTCCTCATACTGTTAAATTTTAATACGTATTAAAAATTGATAGCATTTGAACGAAAATACAGTAGAAATAAACATTCCAGTCACTTAATTTATGTCATGAATTATAAACACGGTGTATTTTTATTTGCGACTAAACAACTTTACCTTCTGAAAGTACGAAAATCATGAAATATTCATACAAACTGCAATTCTTTTTTTAAGCTCTTCAGTTACAGGATTTTCACAGTGTGCTGTAAAATCATTTGCACTAACCAGAAACCTCCCCATCATTCTGATGTATTTTGCACGAGGCAGGGTCTGATTAGAAGCTTCATTCTTCAGGGATAATTGTACAACTCACACCTTAAGGAGCCAGGGCTAATGTCTTAATATGATAATACAATGGCACAGTTGAGGCCAGACAGTGCTGGTGTAGATGCAGTTGTCTCTCTTGCTGTCAAGGCTGAGGTGGATTATGTGTGCCTGATCTCAGTTTCCATTTCCAGACCTCTCCCTGATCAGCTGGAGCAGCACCATTGTAATTAAAAGATGTTCCAGGCTTGTTCCCAACCCATTATACGTGGGCAGGCACATCCCCCTTTTCCTACACATGCAAACAGGCAACACAGAAGATTCAGGATCCGACATGGAAGGATTTCAGGTACAAATTAGCTCAGAAAACAATTTTTACCAACAGAGTTTTTATTAGAATAATCAATCTAAAATTCACTAAGCACTTTGGAACACTTTTAATATTTTTATGGGGTTTTTTTTACTCTGTAAGGTCAATGCCATTATCACTGTGGGACATCCCTTGGTAGAGGTGTTTGCACCAAATGTTTACTGTATTAGAGCTTGAATCATAATTCAAATAAAGCAAAACACTGAGAAGCTGTCCTGGCTTCACTGAAATCTGAATTTAGTTCATGATGCAAAACCAATAATAGCAGGCTTCACTTGGTGTTAGATAAAGTCAGAAGAACCACAAGGGTTCACTGATAGCATCGCATGATGCACCATTTAATTTTGTTAATATGAAATATAAAATTTATTCTTGTAGTGGGAGAGACTTTGTCCTTGTTATCAATTGCCAACAAAGTTATTAATAGTTGTAATGTGTGGGGAAGCTTGTAAGGCACTAAACTCTACAGAAAAAACACTGTTTAAAAAGGTGATTTGCTGACTGAGAAAAGATTCTTTTAAAAAAAGAAAAAAAAAAAGGATGAAAAAAACAGGAAAAAGCCTAAAAAAAAGTGTTACCTAAATGTGCATCATAGAAGAAACTAATGAAATACTCCCACAAATATGTGGGGTATTTCCATTCAAAAAGAGAATTGGAAGATGGGGTCGTGCCATGCTGTCATATTGCTTATTTTTAGGCACCTGGCAGGTGCATTTAAAGATAGGAAGAGAAAAACTAACCTATATCATACAATTAGTTGTGATGTGACACTAAAGTCAAGCCCAAACGACTTCACTTGCATCTAAGTTGGCAGAAACCTGAGAGTAACACCTAAAACTGATATTTTTTTTTCCTGTTCTGCAGCTGCAATGAGATCAACTCAAGCCCTTATGTCCTGGAAGCTCCATTTTACTTCTGTCTTTTCTAATTTTACTTCTCTTTCCTCATTTTGCTTCTGCCTTTCCTCATTGCGCTGTAAACCCTGGAGCACTTTGCACACCCTGGGAATGATCGTCTATTTAAGCTCAGTTTTTCGTTGCTCTGGCCCTGCTCCAAGTGAAAGTAAATCACACTTGGCCAGATTTATTCTGCAAAGGTTAAGGAGTTTCTGCTGCTCACGCTTCTCATACTTGTTTTATCAAACGTTGTGTGTGACAAACAAGAACTTGCAGAAAAATAGTCTTGGGCAGCAATTGTGCACATGCTCCCGGTGTCAAGCTCAGTATAAATTACCTAAATTCAGTCCTGGAAAACTAAATTGCTCAAGTTTTTAAATTCTGTTCAACACTTTATACTAAAATTGAATTTGCTGAAAACGTAATGTAACTCAAACAACCATGCCGTGCATTGTCAGAACTGATATTGATATTCCAATTAAATAATCAGAGTCATTTCTTCTGATTGTAACCACTTCTGCTTCCAGTTTCAGCTATCTCAAAAGGCAAGTATTTTCCCTGAAGTATCTCTTTATTTTAGGAAGGAATGAAATTAAGATTCCAGTCTCTGTTTGTGTTAGAAAAAGCTGAGAAGTCTAGAAAAGGACAATGACCGGTGTGCAATAGCCTCATTTAGGTGACAAGGGATGCCACAGGTCCTAGAATTCACCCAAATAATTGTACCAATTATGTACTATACAATGTCAATGGAAATTATTAGGACAGACCACTGGTACGTGATTTGGAGCCAATCCCTTAATTCAGGCTTTAATAAAAGCAGAGAACAAGAGCCCTGAGAAGCCCCTGTATTCGTGTGCCCCCATATCTGTCACTAACCTGTCCATTTAATGTCAGAGCCACCATGGAAACACCATTTCAAAGCTGCAGGATTTAATTACGAGGCAGAAAATCCATTTGATACAATCAAGACTCACGAGAGTCTTAATATCACACTTTCTATCACTGCTTGAGACATGGGGGTCAAAAAATGCCCTCACACATTCAGAAATCAGTTGAGCCAGACAGTCTGCTCAGCAGAAGAAAAAAATTCGTTTTAGTTTGATTGCTTTTTCCTTCTGTCTTCCACTTACGGAGCACGATGGTCTTTAGAGTAAATCAGCCAATATTCACAATTAATTATACACCAAGAGAAATGCAGCAGCTGCAGGGAATTTTCTGTCTCAATATGCATGGGCAGAGATGGGTAAAATTCTGATGTCTTTCCTGAGTTGTTGCCCTGGGCTCCATTCTGATGGAAACCATGATCTTTTGGAGTCTGGAAAAATCCATCTCCAGGAAAAAAGTCTCTTTCAGCTGCCTCAACACTTGTGTTTACTGACAGGGTCTCTTTTCCATGTCAGTTGGATGCTGTGTGACACTGAAAGGCACCTCTCTGTTAGTCCCTGACTTTCCACCCAGCTCACCTCGAATTCTTCTGGATAAAGGAACCAAACCAGTGTGAGAAACGCTTCGGGCCACACAGTCTAAACTGTGTTCCAGTGCAGAAATGGAAATAAATCCCTTCCTCCCAGTGCTCCCTAAGCTGCTCCCACACTTGGGTCTGAGTTCAGTCATTGCTGTAATTTTTACAGGGAGAAGAATAACAAGGAGAAAACTATTATTTTTTGGGGGGAGGGGATTTTTTTGATTGGAAGAGAAAAGCACCTTCTTGGCACTAAGCTTTTACACAAAAACTAGGTGATATAACATTCCACCTGTATCCAGGTGATTACAGATAACCTGAAGGAGTGGGAAGTTATGTCATCTGTTTTTTTGTGGAAAAGGAAAGGAAAAAGAAAGGCAAGTCCACTTTTCTCTGTTATAATTTCTGCTGTTCAGTCAGACTTGGCAGCTCACTGAAACGTTCAGAGGAGCAGAGTAAAAATGTATTGATGTGGTGATTCTCACTCCTTGGTACAGTTTAGCCTTCTTCACTCCTTTCCAGACCCTGATGTTCCCATCAAAGAGGTTGATTGATCCATTAATCTACAGGATATGACAACCATTGGGGGAAAAAAACCCAAAAATGAACAACAACAACAACAAAAACAAAAACAAAACAAAACAAAAAAAACAAAAC
>VXAY01006934.1:227324-274642 GCA_013399855.1 Oxyruncus cristatus | reverse complement strand
AACAAAAAAAAAACTTAAGTACAAACATTGGGAACACAAGTTTATTTTCAAGCTTCTTGAATGTTTGACAAAACTGGAGAGCAAAAACAGTCAGACCTAAGAAAATGCTTGGCAATATTCCTAGAAGTCTCCTTGTCCATCTCTCGGGGGTCTTGTTCTCTTTCTGTGCAAAAGTTGGCTTTTCTTTTTAACTTCCTTGCAAAGAGCAGTTATTCCTTAATGGCTATCCCGTGGAGCCTGGGCCTTCCCAATGCCTCCACTTTGTCTTCTTGGCTATCAGAAATATTCTAAACTGTAGATACTGAAATAACATCAGAACATGAGAGTGGTTTGGGTTTTTTTTTTGTGAACTTTGGATCTTTTTTGCTACTAAAGAGACAGTATGAAAAGACAACGTAAGAGGACATTTTTAGTCTTTGTGTTGCAGTTTAACAAGACTTTTGGTTTCTTATTTCCGTGTTTACTGAATCAAAACAAGGAGCAAAGCCTGAACAAGCTGAATAGACTCCAGCTCCCACTGCATGAGGATTGAATTCCAATTTCCAGAGCATAAGGGTACTACTCGTGTCCATTGTCTGGGCACTTAATTCCATATATTTATCAGTGAAAGCATAAAAGTGAACCAGAATAGCTGGGGTTTGTGTTTCCTGTGATGCAGGGTGTATCAATGAGAGGGTTATTTTGTGTTTAGAAGGCCAGGCAGTGTTTAATCTCTCACTGCAATGCTTGTCCTGCAAAAGGTGCCCCATGAGCAGAACTTTAGAAGCGGAACCTCCTCCTGTTTACTCAGCATAAACTGCAATCGTTATGTTTGTTGGGGTTTTCGTTTATTCGCCGTATGGTGGGGTGGGTTTTTTTTCCCTAGTCATGTTTTTTACGTGTGATTACTCCAGATCCTGAGGCATCTTCAGCACACAGACGTGGTCATTTTCACTCCAGAACTGGATGGCACCGTCCATCTCGTCCTCCTCCACACCGGCACAAGTCCGTACCTCTTACCGTGCCACCTCCGGCCAATTTCTGTTTGCACCTCAAGACCAAAGGAGAAAGGTATTTTGTGGTTAAATGCTGCTTGGGAGCAGACCAGGGGGAAAGAAGCAGCACAGAAACAGTGGCTAGAGAAGAAGAGAGAAGTTTTTAGACGTCTCAGTTCAAGGTAATTCCCTTTCTAGCTGATAAAGTAGGATCCTCCAGTTTATCTGGCCTGTCCCACCGTGGCCATCTTTCTGCACTGATGAAAACTTCCAGTGTGGCTGGCTCGGTTTCCTCCCACACTGACAAGGGTAAATGAACCCTACTCTTCTTTTGAAGAATTCAGGACATATTGTATGTAGTGATAGGACAAGAGAAAATGGCTTTAAACTGAAAAAAAAAAGTCAATTTTGCAGGTTATGAAGAAATTATTTGCTCAGAGGGTGGTGAGCCACTGCCACAGGTTGCCCAGAGAAGCTGTGGCTGCCCCATCCCTGGAAGTGTTCAAGGCCAGGTTGGATGGGGCTTGGAGAAACCTGGGCTAGTGGAAGGTGTCCCTGCCCATGGCAGGGGGTGGAACTGGATGAACTTTAAGGTCCCTTCCAACGCAAACCATTCCGTGATTCTGTGCGAGCTGCTCCAGTTCTGTGTTCCTAAAGACTACGGGCCCAACATCCAAAGCTTGTTATTCCAGCTGTCCCACAATTAAATAAATGGAAAAAAAAATAAAAGTTCCACTTCCATTTTTGACTTACCTGGTTTCCATGTCCAGCCTGTGGCCCTCAGTCCACCTTCCTCCTCTGAACTGAAAGGTCTATCAGCACTAAGCCTGAGGTCTCTAACTCTAGCCCTGTAAAAGATGTTCTCCACCACTAGAATATTTTCTCAGCAATTTTTTTTTAATCTTCTCCCTTTATTTTTTAAATATTCCCTAGAAAATTTGTTCTGCTAATGGTCTCACCAACGTTGCTACACAATCAAACATATTTGCTCCACGTTGCCTCCTCTTCCTCCGTTGCTAAGGGATGTTGCCTTGTTTCAATCTGCTTCTAGGAAAGCGTAATCTGCAGCAAGTTTCTTAACCAACATTCACCAATTTGTGGCTGAGAAATAATTCTGCTCTGCTATTTAAGATGATGAGGGGGAAGCCAGCAGCAATCAGGAGAGACTTTTGCTTTCTGTTGTTGACAGCTCTGCATATCATGCACTGGCGTGTTCACAGAAACAGAGAGTGGGTCCAGACCACCCACTAGAGCCTCCTGTCACATCTCATTCTTGTAAAAATGTGCCTTTCCAGATGTTTATTGGGAAGGAAATTTCTGAATTGAAGAGCTGTGTGTCTGGAATGTCAAGCTGAACGTAAAACTGTGTCTATAGTTACGAGGGATTAGGATTGTTAGTCAGTATAATCAATAATCCATAGACATATAGACAGCATAGACAGTAATTCACAGCCATAAACCCAAACAGAAGCCTAAGAGGCTAATATATTTGAAAATATTTGATTTAATATTTCAGAAATTCCTGCTAATTTCTTATAATTCTGATTATTTCTGATAATTTCTGATAATTTCTGGACTGTGGTACATGTAAATGATTAAACACTGTCTGAAAGCTTAATCAGCCCTAGACTTTAAACTTGGAAAATGAAGATTTGGTCAATACAGTGCAGGGAGTTTGGAATGATTAGGGACAGGATTCACCTCCTAAACAAACCTTTGACACTCCAGGGGATGCCCTTTGTGGGGAGGGAGGGTGGGAATATATGAAACAGGACTCTCCCTTTTTAGGAGCTGCAGGCAGAGTCCAGTAGAGTCTTAGTGCAGTCTGAAACTGAACCCCAGCCATACTCTAAAAAAAGCTACCTCAGCCACCCTGGAGTCAGAAAAGAAGAGTAAATTCCAGGGTTTCAACATATTCTAAAATATGGAGGATAAACTTTTTTGTTTCTTATATAATTCATTTAAGATTTGTTCTCATCACAACATCTAGACTATAAAAATGGATCTGGATACTGAGGTAAATGAAATTATTCCTGTCCTGTCAACGGTAAAATTCTGAATTATATATTCTAAACAGAAAAACAGGTTTAGCAACATGAAAAATACTGAAAAGCTTCAGAAGCGTAAGAAAAACACCAAAAAATAATATTTAATTATTGGGCAAACAGCATAAATTTTGATTCCAATTTAATCTTTGGCCTTTGGTGAATGGAGATCTCTCTGCGTCACTGCAGCAGGTCGTGCTTTCAGGGGATTTCCAAGCCCTGCCATAGGGCAAAAATGTGAAGAAAGGATAAAAAATACTTCAGGGATAGAAAAGTAGTAAAAGTTGATTTCTCCACTAGATGGCTTCATTCCCATGAAGATAATTGAAGTGAAATTCATGGACATCGATTCCCGTGTCACCAGACAATGCTGAGAAACTGGAAGATTTGATTATCTGCTTGTTTCAAACTGATTGTTGCATGTATTTACCAATGAAAGCAACATTGTAGAGGATATAATTCCCTTACCTCTTGGTTCAGGAAACAGTAGAGAACTGCTACAATAAAGCCCTGAGAAAGACCAGAAAAAAAAAAGTTTTGGGTGTCAGCAAAGTTTGAAAAAGCCACTGTCACTACCTGACTTCATGACGGTGTGTATGTGGATTAATGGTTATCACTAGAGGTGGGAGGATTGCTATAAATTGAAAGATATTTTCTGTGTCTCCAGTAAAGCTGAACAGCCAGATAAACACCTGGCTGGTGGCATTTCAATAAAGTCAGTAAAACCATACGAATTCACAAGAACAGATGATGTGGTAATTGAAGTTCTCCCACAACATGTTTGCACGTGTGTTGTCCAGTCAAAAACACTCCGAAATAATTCTTTACATGTTATAAATCAGTAAGGAAAAATGGACTTCAGAAGGAGATCAGTGAATGGAGCTCATCCAGCTCTCCAACCAGCTTTCGTGTATTTGCAGTGTGTCAGATGAGATCTAATTCCTGCCTATTGAATCTGCTAAAATCTGAACTGAGATAGACTCAGGGCGATCCCAGGAGATCAAAGGACAGATACCAGCCCAACACCTCACCCTTTTGTTCATTTACTCATTCATTAAGTTGTTCATTAACTCAGTGAAGGGTCCTCTCCCCGTACAGAGGGTCGGGATCGAGACGGGCAGGGTCTATTGGACAATAGATTCAATCCTCAAGAGGACCAAACCAGCCCAACTGCTGCATTTTGGGTGATTCTGACTGATAAATGATGCCATGCAACCATTCAGAGGGGAGACATGTTCCCTTGTGAGGTTTGGTGGGATTCCCACAGCTGCTCCGTGGAGACTCTGATGTGCAGCACAGGGAGAGAGAGGGAAGCAAAGGAGAGCTGGGTTCCATCCTTTTTAGGAGCTGCAGGCAGAATCCAGCAGAGTCTTAGTGCAGTCTGAAACTGAACCCCAGCCATACCCTAAAATAGTTACCTCAGCTACCCTGGAGTCAGAAAAGAAGGGGAAATTCCAGGGTTTCAAAGTATTTTAAAATATGGAGGATAAACTTTTATGTTTACTATATAATTAATTTAAGATTCATTCTTCTCGCAAGATCCAGACCATATAAATGGATCTGGATACTAAAACAAATGGAATTATTCCTGTCCCACCTGAGTAAAATTCTGAATTGTATAATCTAAACAGAAAAACAGGTTTATCAATATGAAGAAATGCTGAAAAGTTCGTAACTCAGGTAGCCAAACCAGCTGGGGGATATGTCAAAGTAGCCCCAGGAGCTGTTCTGGTTAGCACCAAACGCCTTGAGCTGTCCATGCCCTGTGTGCCAATTCAGAGCAGTTGGGGGCATCCACCAAAAATTTTGCAGGAGGGAAACTGGTGTGGCATTGCTCAGGATGGGACTCTGCACGGGCTGGCACATGCACCAGGCACTATTCCGTGTTTATGTTTGCTTATCAAGTTATCCTTGGCACAAAAAATCACGAAGGGGGCTGGACCTACAGCTTCAATTGCCTCTGGATAATTTAATATCAGCCCCAACCAGCTTGTGAGTGAAGTCAGGGAAGGCGTGTGGACCAGAGCTGGTAGCAAAGAAGATTTTCCATGCTTGACTTTGACCCACCATCCAATTTGCTCATTTCTCTGGAAGTCTTGGCCTTGTATTCGCAAAGTCTGCAAATCTGCAGCCAAGCCTAAAGCCAGGTGGGATGGAGGACACATCTGCAGGGATTGTGACCCCGGCAAAGAATTGTGAACTTGGTGAGGAGACACCAGATTCATGATCCAGTGACTCTTTGAGCAATCCTAATTGTCACCTGGACACAAGATTAAATTAGAAAAACTGCTAAGAAGGAACTGAAGCCTCCGGGGTCACTTTACCTGGAAAGATCCAATGCAGAGCTCCAAGTAGAGCCGGACCCCCAGGCTGATGTACTCTGGGAGGAAGTTGAAGACAATATAATGGGTTCCAAATAATGGAATCAGGAGCAGAGTTGCCCTTGAGAGACGTCTGGCAAAGGACAGGAGAAAAAGGAAGGTGATATTATTTCCCTCAGTAAAGACGAATGCACAAAGCATGGCACAGTAATGAACAGAAGCGAAAAAAACCCCTAATATATATAAAATATATATAAAATAGAAATATGCAGACTCCCTTTACAGGTCTCATATAGGAAAAGGCAGCTCAGAGGGTAATTTGTCCTGCTCCAGATCAGACACCTAATGCAGATTCAATTAATGGTTTTCTTGTCTTCCAATTGATTTTAATTGGAAGGCAGACATCTCAACTCATCTGAACATGTTATTTTGGCCCATATTTGGTGAATTAACTCTCATTCTTTGACAGTTTTTTCCTTGGGAATGGGATAAGGTTGGAAATTTCCAAAATTTAATGCCAGTTAAACCAAGCCTGTCTGTGACACTGAACAAGGTGTTTCTCTATTTAGAAAATACTATATAAGCTTTTATTATTGAAATAATTGATTTTTTAAAAAGTGATGCGGTACACTACCTGTACTGAGAAGAGTTATTGAAGTTGATTTGTCTTGGGTCTAGTTTTTTCAGCAAAATTCTGATGATGTTGATAAACAGGACAAAATTGACCTGCTCACAATATTTGGGAGGGGGAGGGGAGGAAGAAAAAGGAAAAGAAAAAGAAAAGGTTAATTTCTGGTGTAAAACTTCTCAATGAAAATTGGAGGGGGGTTGTTAAATTTCAGTTATAATGTGCACAATTTCGATGGTGTCAGTGTAAGGTTATTAATGTTGTTTCTGTTGGCAGCATTCAGGTACCTAAATAGGTTACATTCCTTCTTAAAGAAATGGCTGCAGATGAAAACTTGAGAATCTGACTCTGCTAAGCAAAATACATTCATCGGTAGCTCGTGTGACTCTTTTACTTTTCGTAGCTCATATCAGTTGGGATTTCTTTTAGGATCACTCTTGCATTAAGTTTTTGCTGATCTCTTTAGACGTTGTTATTGGAACTTATCTGGCTGAGTATCTCTACAATGAGATCCCTCCATCTGAGCTGATCACCCTGTTCTGCCTTTGCCAGCAGTGGAGAGCCAACAAAGCCTCAGGAGGTGTTGGGAACGACTCATCTCCTCCCAGAGAAGACATTTATTTTAAGTCAGATGCCAAAAGCACAGATTTCTCTCTGTTGACTCTGAAGGAGCCTCTGAGGAGCATTAGCTCAGCTCCAAGGCTTGCTAGGGTCAAGCCTAACTTGCAAATCGAATTCTCTACAACTGCCATTTGGCACAGATTTATCCAAAGTCTGTGAGGCTGCTCGGTTTTCCACTATCAGAGAGATTCTCCCTGTGCATGTCCGTGTGTCCATAGACAACAGCTGTTCTTTAGGTGAGGCTGAATGCTCCATTTTGCCTGAGAACGTCCTCATTTTACCAGAAACTCCAATCTTATTTTATCCATCAGTTATGCCTCGTGTGTATTACACCAGAGAAATCATCACTTCAGTCCCTTGGCTTCTCATATGGATGTCAGAAGAGGGGGAAATAATGGAGGTAGGAGGACATGCAATAATTTGTTGAAATATGGTAAAGTATGACCAGAATTCGACTTGAGATTCTTTATTCACATTATTTATGCATATCTTTAAGGTCCTTTCCAACCCAAACCATTCTATGATTCCATGTGCCTCATTTGCATGCGGCTGTCCTCCAAATAAATGAAGTTTTTAATAGCTGGTCTTAAGGTCCAGTAGCTGCTTTCTCAAACACTGCTTGGGCTTAATGACATGTGGGAGTAATTTTATATGATAATCATTTAAAGCCCATCACTTTATCCAATAAATGTCAGGCTCAAGAGTTACTACCTCTCTTATCAGCTATGAGCAGAAACCTACTGACCTTGAAAGTTTGAGTTAAAATTTGTGGCCGATTCTGAGGTCTGATGCTAAAAATTTGTTTCCAGATATTATAAGGATGGTTCAGCCACTCACTCCCCATTAATTTCAATTGAGTGACAATTCTGTGAAGGTTTTAATTTGTTTGAAGGGTGTTTGCTTTGTAAGGGTGTCAGTTCTCTGCCCCTTTATAGTTTGCCTTGTATGTAGGCAAGTTTACAGTAGAAATTTTACCATTCCTCTTCTCACATCTCAGCAAACAGTAACAAGATTTTAATTTAAAAGTCTTTTTTCCTCCCAATTAATGTTGGCAAACTCAGAAGCTCCTACCCCCACAGAAATTATAATAGGTCCTTTGATTAGCCACCAGTAAGGAGAGTCTTCATTAATATCCCAGCATCTGCAAAAAAAACAGTAAGAGTTTAGAAAAAGACATGCATATATTCACTGCGATAAATTAAAAATATAAATCAAGAACATCGAATAATGTAGAAAGCAAGGACTTACGCCGTGTCTTCAAAGTAGAATTTTGCCAAGATCCATATAAGGGTGAAAAGTGTAGGAAAACCTGTCAGACATTTAAACAAAAATTGGGGTTGTCTGGTTTCATCAATTAATCCAAACCTTGTCCACTGAAACTCTGCTGTGGTGATACAGATCATTCATTTCCAGAGCTGGAATCACCCTTTGTGGTCTCCTCGTGCAAGAGGAACTGCTTTACACGGGAAGTACAAACCTAAAGGGAATTCTTCTGATGCCCAGGGGGGAATGAAGCAAGTTATATCTCGTTTATATCTTGAAGGTATAAAGGGACGCAGACACTTCTGTCCCAGATGACAGGACTTGCAACCCCTTGCTCGGATGAACACAACTCACCTGCGTGCTCTCCCTGCAGTCGGCACTTGCAGGCAGAGAGCACATTAAACCCCAGGTTTATGTAACAAGGGTGCCTTTTGCAGGACAAACCACTTAGGAATTGCGTTTACCAAATCTCAAAATAATAGCACCACTAGCACTTTACAAACACAGAATGTGATACGCTCCATCTTAAAAGGCAGTTCAAGTTCAAGTCTCCCTAAAACACCACAACTGATTTGTCAGGCTTGCCTTCACATTTGCCTCCCTCAGCTGAACCAAAAAACTCCTCCGGGCAAGTGCATTCACCTGCCATAAAGGAGTTCCCTGCTTGCCACAGCAAATTCCTCTTAATCTCTGACTTCTGGGTCTCCATAAAGGTCTGAACACTTAGATTTTTTCCAGACCAGAAAGGGTGGAGGTGTTGCTGTTTCACGCCTGCCCCGTTATTTAGTGGACCGAGCTTTTTTTATTACAATTGCCCAGTGCATAAAATGGGCTGTAGCAATACTGGGACAACAAAAATTCCTGCTATGACTCCAGATGGACCCATTCTCAGGCTGTGTAACTATATTCTGCATGAATAGGAGCAAGTCATGTCTAACTTTGGTGTCTGTGGTAGTTCCTGAGAGGTGGCTGCATTTTCAGGGGGGAGAAGGTTGAGATTGGATCTCTCCCCAGGGATTCCCAAATACCACAGTATCCTGATTTTCCCATGCTTACTGTAGAGCATGGAAAGTGATCAATGCCTTCCTCTTGGAAAAGGACAGCATCCTTAATGAAAATAGAAATAGCTTTTAAGATAAATGTTAAAAAAGAGGTGCACATGGGTATAATTTTCCACTTATTTCACTGGTACTTTAATGCTGTCCTTTAAAAAAAAAAAAAAAAATTGGTTGTTTCTCACTAATAAGCACGTAAAAATAAAATCAGAGCAATGCCTGGGTTAGGTAGTTCGGCAGGTTGGATTCCACGTCCAGTATTTTTAATGGGGTGGATAACAGAATCATAGAATCATGGAATGGCCTGGGTTGGAAGTGGCATTAAAGATCATCCAGTTTTAACCAGCAGGGACACCTTCCACTAGATCAGGTTGCTCAGAGTCCCAAACAACCTGGCCTTGGACACTTCCAGGGATGGGGAGTCCACAACTTCCCCAGGCAACCTTTGCCAGGACCTCACTACCCTCACAGGGAAGAACTTCATCCTTGTCCCGTCACTCCATGCCCTTGTGAAAATTCCCTCACCAGTCTAATTCTAAGCCCTCATTAGGTACTGGAAGCTGCTGTAAGACCCCCCAGCCCCCACAAGCCTTCTCTTCTCCAGGCTGAACGTGTCTAACATCTTGCCCTTCACTAATTTAATGGAAAATCCTGACTTACCCCAGCCAAAGAGGACAAGCCACCAAAAGTATCTCCTTCCATGAGAAAGGGATGAGAGCAGTAGGCAGTTGAGGTAAAGAGCCTCCACCAGCAGCCACATGAAATTGGTCATCATGAAGTAGTGACAGAAAACCACAGAGATCTTGCATTCAGTCTAAGGAACAGGACAGTCATAGTTTAAGGTGGGTACAAGGGTTT
Organism: Oxyruncus cristatus; assembly: GCA_013399855.1. Classification (NCBI taxonomy): domain Eukaryota; kingdom Metazoa; phylum Chordata; class Aves; order Passeriformes; family Cotingidae; genus Oxyruncus; species Oxyruncus cristatus. The sequence goes on along the minus strand of VXAY01006934.1, from coordinate 264,877 downwards.
GGTTTGCAGATGTAGCAGACATTTGGAATTCTGGTTGGGTTCTACAAAGAACAGGATCTCACTATTACATGGTGTTTAAAATGAAAGCTTCAAATGTAAAGTGGCTTTTCGAGCAGTAAGGCTTTAACCACCATAATACTTCAGAATCTCCACTGTATTTTGCTTTATATCTCTATGTTAGAAATAAAGCTTGGGCTCCCAAGCAGGTGATTTTTTTTATATTTTTTTTTTTTATCACAAATGCACTGCTTTCAGTGTATCTTCACTGTCAAATGATCCTTGGACAAAGGTTCAAGGACCCATTTTCCTCCTTATGATCAACTCTAAACTCCTTTGTGGCCACCAGCAATGCAAAAGGAACCATCCCACAAACCTGTGTTTGAAAACCATTGCCAGGTTGCCAAGATGTTTTCATTGCTTAGTACCTGGAGCCCTTTGTGGTTTACAGGTCAGAGTTTCCAGTCAGAACATGAAATCCAACACTTCCAGAAGAATTAGCTTTAAAAGTTGTTCTGTGAGGCACTCAGAAATCTTCAGTTTTAGGCTTCAGATTGTAGAAACATAAAAGTGAAACGATACTACTTTTTGCTATGTCAAAGTCTAAATTTGATTTAGAGTACTACAAGACCACAAGCTGATGCTTCCAGAACATAGAAGGTTCATGTTTATGGATGCAAAACATACTGAATAAAAGAATTACATAAGTTTCATTATAGGTTAGAAGGAAAAAAAATAAGTGGTGGTAAAAACGAGCCCTGAAAAGTTAAACCATATATAAATGGCTTATAAAAACATCAAGCACCACAGCATCCCACTTTTCCCATGCTTACTGTAGAGAAGCTGCAGTGATCAATGCCTTCCTCTTGGAAAAGGACAGCATCCTTAATGAAAATAGCAATAGCTTTTAAGATAAATGTAAAAAAGAGCTGCACGTGGATATAATTCCTGGGACAGCGAAGCCTCCTGAAAGAGAAGAGGGGTCTTTCTCAGCACAACTGGCTTGTGCTGGGAGTAATTAAAATAAACAATAAACCCTTGTTTCATCTCATTTGTGCTTCCAAACATACATAGGAAGAACACTTCCATACACTGAGCTCCCTCAGGTAGAGATGGAAACCTTCCTCGTGTGAAGCAATTCACCCAGAGTCTACATCTCAATCTCTTTCCTTGTTAGGTGGAGGCCTGGGGATGCTTCTGGCCTGCCAAATTTAAGGAAATCTGGAATTCCCTAAATTTGTGCTTGTGTTCAATACGCCTGAGCCAGGCTTCTGGTTGGCATTATTTTGGGGCTAATCCTGCATTTGAGGAATGGTCTTTACCGATACAATTCAGACAATGGCTAAACCACTCCCAAGACCCAGCAGGCAGGGACATCCTGGAATAAGCAGGTATTATTCCCAAAGAACAGGGTAGCAGTTGCTAAAAAATATTTTCTCTATGCCATACCATGGATGAGTTAAATTGCATTAAACCCCTGTGCAGACAGCTTTATCCAAAATTAAAAGCTCTTCCCTTACTTTACCAAAGTCACTTTTATGAACTAAGTGAAAGCAGAGAAGGACTTTGAAACAACTTGGAACATTTATTTTAAATTCAATTTGACACATCTACCTTAAATTCTCTCTACCTTAAATTTCTCATTTGACTGTTATTAAATACAGATTTTTGTGGGAGTTATACAGCTTCAACTTTATGTTTTCACTTGGACATGAAGATTTTAATTAATAAGCAAAGAATTCCATTAAAAGCTGAATTCCACCCAGCTCCAGTAACCTGAGGGTCACCTAATCTCAAAGTTCACCCAGAGTGGGCAGAATTTTATTACTGACCTCAAATGTCAACCCCATTGTTAACTATATTTTTTTTTTCCTCCCTATTGCTGTGTCTCTTTATGTCCATTGTTTCTTCCTTTCCCCTCATTTGGGCTGCTTTGTTTTCCTGAGGTCAGAGTGGATGTCAATAAACAAATCTGTTGGCTTCCAGACATGAACTAGGAACCAACAGAGGTCAAGAAACATTCCCCAGAGAACCCTGATTCTTCACAGCACAGTAATAAAACTCCAGCCTTTTTTGTTTTGCAGAAATACAAGAAATAAACAAAGATTAATAAAATAAATCCACGTGGCAGCAAAAATTGAACATACATTAAAAGATAGTTTTACTCTAAATACTCTAAACTATGCCTGGAAACACCTAATTGATGGATCATTCAGTAAGAAAGAAATCTTAATCAAACATAGCCAAATTCTGAGACTAATTGTAAAATATGTCTTTAATTGCAAATTTTTCAATAGTAATATATACAATGCCTTAGGAACATTGATTCACAATCAAGTTCCTTGTGCATGTTCTTCTGATCAATATAAAATTCCCTGAAGCCACGCAAGGCAAGCACACATAGTTTATAACAAAACATCCTTATTTCAGCTAAAGCAAGTAAATTTATCTCTGGGTTATTCAGGATCCAAGTGAGTTGCTGAGTTTTGCCAACACTCAGCCAGGGTTTATTTCCCAGCTCCGATTCTCTTTCTGCTTGGCTGTCTCTGATCACTTCCCATTTCCAGCTTCGATTTAATGTTATCGAACCAATATGGCTGGAAATCTTTATTTTTATTCATCTGGATATCTATCTATGTTTTCTTTTAATGTCTAATGTTGTCTTCTGCTGTGTGAGATAAAGAATTCTGCTAAAAGAATCAAGGTCAGGGGACGCCTTTACCTGAATGCAATAAGAACTGTCACAGCAATGACGAGTGAGGTGATGGACACGCTGTATCCCACAGTGTAGATGATCCTTATAGTAGAAAAGTAGGATTGCTATAAAGGAATAGAATTATTTGTCACAAAACTTGCAGCTAAGTGACAGTTTTTTTACAGATCCTGGCAGTTTTGCTTTGTTTGGTGCTTCCAATCTGTTCATCTCCCCGACTGCCTTTTCTTCCCCCTTTTTAATCCCGCAGTAAAAATCAACTTAAATCCTTCGTTATGTTTCTTTTGTAAAGTCCCATTCCATAGTTACGTGGATACAGCCCAATCTGACACCAAAACATGTAGTGATCAGGGTGGTTTGAAGCTCATTCGTAAAACCACAAACACCAAAGCCGATCTTTAATGAAGGCATTGTTAAAAATCAGATGCATTCTTATAAATACTGTATTTTACAGTATAGTGTATTTCATATGCATTTTTATAAATACTGTGTTTTATATTTTTTAATCCTGCTCACAGCTGGCTACATGATTGAATACAGAATTCCATCAGCCTTTCCCTATGTTTCTCCACTTTCCTACTCTCTGCTGCCTTATTTCCAGTTTTACCATCTGTTCTTCCTTCCCCTTTTTATTGTGTTCTAGTTACTTGGTTTTTTCTGCCATTTTTTTTTTTCTCCTCTGTTTTTCTTGCTGCCAAACTCAACTATTACTCAGCCAGAATGTCAATCAAAACCCATTTCAGTTTAAGTGGCACCTCTATCGGACAAGATCTCTGAGTGAGGAGAAGTTGACTTCCACTATCACGCATGGAAGCAGAAAACAGAATGAATAAGCTCTAGGCTGCAGATCTTTCCCTTCAATCCAACACGGGCCGTCTCTTGGGTCCCATTTCAATGCTTTTATAACCTAAAATCTTCACAGCTGTGCAGTACATTGCTACAGTTCACTGTGGGGAAGGGGATATACTTGTTTTGAGCCCTAAGTGTAACTTCAGGCATTATGTATGAGGGCTCGTTTAATTTATTTTAGGTGCTTAAAAATTAGCTGCCTAAATATGAGCAGACGAGTCTGGAGTAAAATGAAGAATGTGAGAGCCTGGCCACAGGACTGAACTGTTTAAATGTTGACACAATCCTGTTTCTTCTCGTTCTCTTCCTTTTCTAGTTAATGAAGGGAAAGAAACACCCTCAGAAGACAATTCAGCTCAAGGGAAGATGAGACCTTATGGGTTTCTGACAGCAAGAAAAAGGATCTGTCACCACACCTGCCTTAACAAGTGCAGGTCACAGAATCCCTGACTGTTTTGGGTTGGAAAAGACCTTAAATACCATCTAATTCCAACCCCCTGGTTTAGTGGAGTGAAACATTTGTTGCTGAGGATGTTACATCCATAGGTGAATATTTCTCACCGTCCATAGTCTAATCTGAGAATTTAATACCGGCCAGAACACGCCAGATGCACCTTGAATTTGTCTTCCAGTGTAGTTTTATCCATGAGAAGATGAGTTATCCTCTCTGAGAACACCTCTCAGTGTAAATGCAGTAACTGGGGAGAGCCAAGACAGACCCCTGAAAAGCTCCCACCTGATCCTATGGAAGCACTGACACAGATCCACCCTGTAGTGATTAGCCTTGATTTGCACCATAACTTTTTGAGATTGGTGAAGTTGTGTGACGTGGAAACCAGGCACAGTGGCCACTTTTTTTGTCTGGTGGATGAACTGTGAATTGTAGGTGATTATCCAAATTCCTGACTATGCACAATTCCAGCCAGAGCTCGGAGAAGTACCTCAGAGCTGGAAAGCTTGCCAGTAAGTCTGGATCGAGCACTCCATGAGAAACATCAAAGCTGTGCTAGGCTGACCTTATCTGGCAACAAATCAGACATGGAAAACACAGAAAATAATCAAATCTTAACGTTGATAAACCTACGACTGAGGAGTTTGCCTTTAGGTGAAATAATGGAATAATCCTAGGATGGGCTGGAAGCGACCTTAAAAATCATCTCAATCCAAACCCCCTGTGACAGGGGCACCTTCCACTATCCCAGGTCACTCCAAGCCTTGGCCAACCTGGCCTTGGACGCTTCCGGGGCTGGGGCAGCCACAGCTTCTCTGGGCAACCTGTGCCAGGGCCTCCCCACCCTCACAGGGAAGAATTTCTTCCTGATATCTAACATGAATCTACCCCCACTGAAGATTGTTTTTACCCCAGCAGTGTAAAGAAGCAATAAAGGAAGGGAAGAAAGAGAAGAGTTGCATTTCAGTGTAAGTGTTTATTTATGCAGAGCAGGAGGTGCTGAGGCTTAGAGGCTGGAAAGGAAGTTTGAGCTAAACAGTTATAGCAGTCAACACAAAAACTACTGGGAAGACAAGTGGAACCTCCCACAATGATATAAATTATGTTTTTATCCATATTAATTAGAAATGAAGCACAAAACCTCTAGATATCACCCACTGTCAAAACCTGGCTGAAGAACTATGTCAGATTCTGATCTGCATTACTGACATGTAAAACATTCTGAGACTGTTTTCCCTGATGAATTAGATATTTTATGTGGGATGAGAAACCCCAACCCCTCTTGTCCTTAGATATTGCTGAATTTGGAACAGTGGTGTTATAGCAGCACATCACTTGTGCTGTGATGCTGCAAATTCATCTTGCTGACTGGCATTACTGAAATGTCTTAATTCCTATTTTATGAACATTTTATGATACATCTCTAATTGTTGTATCTGTAGGCAAGCTCATGATTGTTTGGAATTCGCAGCTGGCTTTATTTTTATTACACTCTTACACACAAATAATAAAACGTGCCTAGTTATTTCCCAAAATAAGTGACTAGAGTCAAATCTGAATTACATTCCACGCTTAAGAAAGAAATTTCAGCTTCAGCTGAGCTTCCCTTTGCAGTGTCCTTCAGGAACAGAAAGGAATCGTATAACATCAGCACACCACTCACATATTTTTAGGTAATTAAACTTACTTCTTCAAGGGGAATCTCATCTTCTACTGGACAGGCGACGTGGTAGGGAGGGAACGGGTCAGACCAGCCTTTCCTTGTGCAGTTCCTTTTTACTATCCCAGCTGAAACAGAAGCACTTAATTTTTTCCAGTGGAAAGCCACATAATATGGAAAACAAAACCCGGGAGAAGACCTCTGGCTGGTACAAAGGTTATGCCAGGGGGAGAGGATCGTGTGCATTGGCATCTCACAGAGCTGGAAGACACTTTGTGTGTGTACATTCAGGTCATCAGACACAAAACTTTACACTTTATCTATAGACAAAGGGGAAAAGAGGTGAGGGAGCCAAGGTGACAGGGTAGTGGTGGGAAGGAGTAAGGAACCAATTAAATCAGGGAACAAGAGGTCCATTGGAGAAGACTGGGAAGCACTGCTCCATCAGACTTCTGCTTTGTACAGCACTCACCCTTCTAATAAATCCCTTCTCATTCCCACCTCCCTTGGGGTTTACTCTTTCCTTGCAGACCAGAGACTGGGATAAGCAGCTCCTTCTATGAAGATAGCACATTTCCATAAAAAGATTTATGACTCAGATGAAGGATAAATCCGAGAATCCCATGGCAGGAAATGAATCTGCACAGATGAAAGGGACTTTCCTTATCCCTCGTTTATAACAAGCATGTGTTGGGTGAGGCTTTACAGCTTCTTTTTCTTGTGGAGCTGCCAAATCCAGGTCTTTCCTGGAAGATGGTTTCCTCCTTGTGGGCTCACAGTTTGTTCCTTGCCATATTCACCCACAGAGCAAGCAGACACAAAGGATTAATTTGCAGGTTTGCATTTGGCCAAACACATGTGCTGCTTCAAGGGCTAAGGTCTGCTTTGTGTCTCCAAACTTAGTCTTACAGAACAATCACTTTACTCATTCCTCTGCCTTTCATTTCGTCCCAAACCAATCAGAGCACAAATCTCAGAAAGCCCTGTGCTTAAGTTCTGACCTAGACAACCTCCTACGAGCTTTGTAGAAAACTCACACAACAAGCTGATCCCAAAGCCCGTGGAAACCCATGGAATCACTCCATTTATTTCAGTGGGCTTTGGATCAGGGCCTCATCACAGACTATGGATAGTACTTAAAATACAAGCAGAACTGTGAAGGTGCCTCAGATCCTACTAAAACCTTTACAGTGTTACTCTGATCCAACTGGAGAGTGGGAACACTCAGCTTTCTGTCTTCACCCCCAGCTTTTTAGAAATGCTCTTCCAGACATCAGTAGAACAGTACAGCCCTGATAGTACATCACCTGGCTCCTTCATGAAGTGAAGGATGACGTTTGGGCATGGTAAGGCAAGAGTCTCTCCAGCATCTGCCTCTGGCCAGCACAGTAATTTGTCCCAAGTTCTCTTGCAGCCTCAGGCAGAAAGAGAAATATATTTTTAAGCATAATTATATTTGAGCAAAATAAAACCCCAAACCTTTTTAAACTTTGCCACTCCACCGCTTACATGTCTTACAAAAATAGTTTAGCCACAATTTTTATTCTATAATGAGAAGTAAACACCCCCAGAGGATTATTTAATCTGCTTTAGTTAGACCCACTGTGTTAGACTGGGATGGGTTTTTGAAATAATGTAAAAAATGAAAAGGTATTATGGAAATGGGAGGGAGAGTGATTCTGGAAGAAAGACAAGATAACAGTACTTTTTATGGGCTTATCCTGTTTCTAAAGATCAAAACACCCTCACAGACGTGCAAGCATGATGCCATGATAGCATCCAGTCGGATAAAGGATAGGGCAAGGACACAAGGATTCACTCAGATAAATTGACTGTCCATATCTGAAAGGGAAAGACTGTGGAAAAAGGAACTGAAAGGAAAGGGAATAGATGGAAGAAGAGCTGACAGGACAACGGGTACGTGGGACAATAAGTGAAACACTCAAACATGTGCATTGGCAGCCTGGCTGTGTCCTCACTCTGCCAGTGGGTCACTTCTCCCTCTCCCCCTCCCTTCACCCCTCACACATGGACACCTGCTGATGTTGCATTTCCATGCTCTTGTGGGTCCTCCAGACACTCAGCTTCATTTTTTTTCAGCTCTGTCATAAAATCACATTCTGGGTGGACATTTCCAGCAACCTACAGGGAGGAGAGTTTCAGATGATTAGTAAGAAGGGGTTGGATCATCAGCCATTAAGTCCAGACCTATTTTTGCAACTAACAAGGTTGTTTTAAGGACACAAAATGCTGCCTTAGAGTTTAGCACCCAAAGGGTACCACAGTCCATGCACAAATTGCAACACTTTGAGATCACAGAATCACGGAATAGTTAAAGTTGGAAAATGGCTCCAAGACCAAGTCCAACCAGCACTGTCATATCCACCACTAAACCACGGCCCTAAACACCACATCTACATGTGTATGAACCCAGCTGAGCTCTGCTAAAGGCAGCAGAGCTGTAATGCTTCACATCAGAACAAACCATCAGGCAGTAGAGATGTCAGAAGACAGTGGTCACAGGTCTGGAAAGTTTATAAGATTCCTCTGGCCAGGTTCATAATCGAAGACCTCTTTGCTAGGGCCTGGCTTTGAGTGCAGGACTCATTTCCACCCTAAATTTAGCTAGACCCTGTTAAATCTGGCCCCAGAAAGACAGACTGCACTTGGTCAGGCTCCTTTTCCTAATGAAGGGCTCAGCACTGCAGGACATGCTGCAGAGCCCACCTGTACATAGACAAGCCCCTGCCAACCTCCAAAGAAACACCACCTTGAAACCACACACAATGACTGCCAAATTGTCTTCTGAAAGAGTTTTTCACTCTAAAAGGAATTAATCTGTTCTCTCCCTTCTGCCATCTGCCTTTCTTTACACGGGGTGGGAGGCAAAACTCCTTTCTTTGGATAAAAGCCAAACTCTGCCCCAAAGCCATTGTTGTTTTGGTAAGAAGGTGTTTTGATAGCAGAAACTGTTTAGTTGCTTTAGTCCTTATTTAGAGTTGAGCTTATATAAGCACCAGAAGAGAATTTGAAGGCCTCCAGACAACCTTGGCCACCAAAGGACAAAGTAGTGTGTGTGTGTGTGTGTGTGTGTGTGTGTGTGTGTGTTACACGCCACAACTGCTGTGGTTGTGCCCACTGTGCAGAAATGCACATTTAATTTTATGTACCACAAAGAAAGGAGTATTTGCCTTATCCAACCGTTTTCCTCAGTCCCAGAAGACCAGCTGCCATGAGAGACACTCTGACTTAGCTCTGCTTCCTGGCCACTGGTGCTGGTGTGCTCTACACGAGTGAACATACATCCAAAAACACACAGACCCATCAAGAAAATAAACTCAGGATGAGACTTGCATGGTGAGCAGGTGGCTGGCATATGGCTCAGTTTTATTCCACCCAGAGAGGATTAATATTCAGGGAATTTTGAAAATAAATAGCTGGCTTTCGGTTCATTCAAAGGGCAGATCGTACCCATTCCAGTAAACTGGTGTTTCCCCTCCATGTTAATGCCCACATCTCCTGTTGGTCTGCAGAGCATTTGAACTGCTTACTGTCTAACAGCTTGAGGCTCTGGAGGATGCTGGATTATTGCACAACATTTGTTTTTCTGGGGTTTGGACCCTGGTAGTCGAAAATTCCATTTATGCCCTTCAAGATCATCTGCTTCCCATTTACTGCACTTTTAGGAGGATGTGGTTTTCTGGCCTAATTTACAGACGGCAGAGCCATGGATCAGTTTAAGGCAGCAATAAAAAGGTCCTTGAGGTTGAATGAAGTGTGATGCACCAGTGGTGTCAGAGAGATCAGTTGAAAACAAGAAGCCCGGGGAGCCCCTCAAATCAACTAAGATATGCAATGGTAGGTAGAATGAGAGAAAATTGGCATCTGCCTTGAAAATCTTTGTTTACTTGATATTTCTTTTCATGCCACCATATATTCTATCCCCCGTTGTACTCACCCTGGGCAACGAAGGTCATCTATGCTGGAAAGTTCCCTAACCATGGTGTGTGACAGCTATTGCACAAAGTAGCCTTATTAGTCAGTAGAAGAAACAGTCAAACCATTTACTGACAATCTATTCCATGACATTCCCTTGGTTCTGTGAACTGTGCCCAGAAAAACCTCAGCAGGCAGGAAATGTACCCGTTTGCACTGTCCTAAATTATTTCTCCTGGTACAAAAAAAAAAAAAAAGAAAAAAAACCATTACTGGATCTTGCCTGTCAAAACCCTCTTTGCTCACTGAAATGTTCATGGCAAGAGCAAAGCTGGAAAGCTGGTTTGGCCTATTCACCAGTCCAGGAAACCTTTTTTTCTCCCTTCTTCTTTCTAAGTCTCCAGATTCGTGAGAACATTTTACCGCGTGCACCTCAAATAAAAAGATGAGGCTGATCAAGCGCCAGGGATTCAAACCATTGCCCCTTCCTTCAAGAAGACCCAGCCTTAAGAGATGCTGTGACAGTTTATAAGCCAGTCATCCCTAAGCACTGTTTGAACAGACACTGAGTGCAAGGTCTTCTGTGACACCAGCTCGGGTAAAATAAATTGAAAGGATTCATTCCGTTTCTAAAGCCTTTAAAACCTCTCCAAAAGTTGAGTTCAGCTCTGCCAGAAAAAGTATATGATCAGTTACACCAGTGAAACCAGATGGCTGGTTTTCCACCATTATACACTCAGATAAGAGTTGTTTACCTGTCCTCTATTATAATAAAATATGCAACACATGCTAGGAGATTTTTATTAGACACTATCACATAAACTTGTTTTTGTTCAGTGTATAATCATAAAATAACCAATGCAAATTTATAGAAGAAAGTTTCCTTCAGAAAAGAGATTCCCAAAAAAGAAGAAAGGATATAGAGGAAGGATCACAAAAGGAAGATGCTGAAACTGGGATTACTCTCAAAAACAATGAAAATATCCTTCCCCCACTTTGCACAGACATTTCCCAATATCCAGGTGATCCTGAATGCTGGTTTACTAATATTTGTCCAAATCAAAACATCAGCAAGACCTCTGAACTTTCTAATCATTTAAATATTTCTATTTCTTCCACAAACTTCCCTGCTGCTTCCATTTGTCACCTAAAACATCTCAGCTGCTCACAGGCTAAATCACGTTAATGCTGCCACCAAAGCAGCTGAAATTCTAACTAATAAGACTGCACAATCTGAAATTTAAAAAAACTCTATCAAAACTCAGCTACTCTAATGTAAGAACCCTCCTCCAGTTTCTTCTTGTCACTGTCTTAAAGCCTACACACACACACACACACACACATACACACAGCAAAAAAAAAAGGGAATTCTGCCAATTATATTGTTTCTCTATAGTGAGTGTGGGATAAGAAAGCAGTGAAATGAATTGATATAAAGATCCTACAATGTGTGTCCCTTCTGCTGCTGTTCACACTTTTCATAGCATCTTGCCTTGTTTAAGTGGAACCCAAAGCAAATAAAGAGACAAGAGAAAGAAGCTGCATCTGCCCATCTGCTCCAAGGAGGAAATAAACAATTATTGAAACACAATGAAGTAAAAGTTTTTTTTGTTTGTTTGTTTGTTTTTTCCCCATGCAACTACTTACAAGCACTGCCAGACTCAGGGTGTGCAGAGCACAGTGGTATAAAGCACAAGAGTTCATGTCCCAAAGCAAGAATCAGACTTCACTTCTTCAGCCTTTCTCAGCATCTCTCACTTGCTTTTTGACTTCTCTTTCTCGCCTCGGTTGTGGATTTGAAACATTTATCTTTTTGCACAGAAGTGACGTAACAGGACAGTGAAGTGGGAAATAAATATTAACAATTCTCAAAGCTGTGTCTAAGCTTTCCAACTTTCTGACTTTGCTACATTCCCAGTGACTGGATTGGATGAATTGAGTGATTGACGCCAAGGTTACGGGAATCCTATACCTTCCTGGTAAGAACCCTGATCCTTTCTTTAAACCCAAAATTGTTTTAGGAGCTCAAAATGTTGCTAATCTTGTATTGAACAACATTGCTGGCACAAGAGAAACCCTATCCTAACAGCTAATGTTGATGTCAATTTATTCTAATTCAGATTTTTCAGCGTGGCTCCAGTGTATCTGTGTGTGGGTGTAGTGACCATGGTGCTGCACTTTAAAACACAGGATCAAATGCCACTCACAGGCACGTGAACAACAAGTCTGCTGGGTTTTCCTGCTGGGCATTGATTTGAAGGCAAAAATCACAAGGGATTCTTCCCACCTTCCTTGAGACTTCTGAAAGTTCAGTGTCTAAATCTCAACCCATCAACTCCTTTAGTCAAAGTATTGCAATGTGTGCAACCCATTCATTCATCTTCTCCTAAGCATTACATGAAAATCTATTTAAAACTCTTTCACAACACTCTCTTGTCTAATCTAATGTCTAGAAGCCATCAGTTTGGCTGTACTCCAGCCCTGCTGGGTGTGTATCAAAGTTTGTCCATCAATTCATACTCTCTTGAAGGACTTTAAATTCCACACCAACACTAAGCAAACGTTAACATTGCAAGATCAGAGGCACAAGACACAAAATATCTTTAAAATATTGTTCTCTGCTCTTCTATTCTCATATCCTGCCATTCCTCAAAATCAGCTCACATCTTCCCACAATGGTCCATCCTACAACCCTGTTTTCACTGCTCTTTATCCATCTTCCCCACTCATCTTTCTGCACTTGTTTCAAATGACTTCTTACTGCTTATCTACGTGGATTGGGAGTGGGAATGCTGAGACCATGGGAAGATGAACCCTCTTTTCTCCCAGAGTCACCACAGCTACGAGGAACTAAAGTTGTACCTATGCAGGGCTCGACTACATTTGGAAGTATCTGTGGGGATGAAGCTTTCAGGGCTTGTTTGTAGGTTGGATCTGTGAGGGAACTGAGGATGCAAGAAGGTGTTTTTGGAGAGCTGAGGTTGGCAAGCTTTCCCTTCAGTGTGTGCAAAAGGCTTTATTTCATTATTCCTCAAATACTTACACCTTGCCTAGATTAGGCAAGCTTTCACAAAGCTGTCTAAAACAAAATCAGAGCTGTGCTCCTGTCAATTTTAATCTTCTTTTTTTTTTTTTTTTCCCCCAGAGGATGAAGCTCTAGACCTTGTAAATGAACAAGGTCTAGAGCTTCATCAAATGTGTTTATTGTGGGAAAATTCTCCTGTTCTTCCCAACCTCGTTTCAGAAGTCACGTAATCTCAAGAGCTGAAAGATTTCCCCGCAGAGGTGTAACACGGAAAAATTTCAGCCCATAATGCTAAATCTACTTTTTCAGTTGGTAAAATTGTGAAAAAAGCTGATGAGAGAACTTAAACCTACAGAGTCTTAATTCACCATGACACAGGTCTTCAAGTCTGGTAACAGCATTCAGTACATCCCATTGCTTTGCTGATTCCCTCCTATTCCCATTTGAGGAGGTGAACAACCCAGATAGAACTGGCTTTGTTGAGCCTGGAGAAGAGAGGCTTCAGGGTGAACTTATTGTAGCCTTCCAGTCCCTGAAGGGAGACCACAAGAAAGATACAAAGGGATGTTTTACAAGATCATTTAGTGACAGGACACAGGGAAATGTCTTCAAAATGGAAGAGAGTAGCTTTAGATTGGATATTAGGAAAAAATTCTTTACTGAGAGAGTGGGGAGGCCCTGGCACAGGTTGCCCAGAGAAGCTGTGGCTGCCCCATCCCTGTAAGTGTTCAAGGACAGGTTGGACAGGGCTTGGAGCAACCTGGGCTAGTGGAAGGTGTCCCTGCCCATGGCAGGGGGTTGGAACTGGATGATCTTTAAGGTCCCTTCCAACACAGGTCATTCTATGATATGATGTTGTGATACGATATGATTTAAGTTACTCAAAGTGCTTTCATTACTAAGACAACAACAGGGACTTTCAGCTGTCTCACAAATACTTAATACTGTTGTAATCCCAGAAAAATCTTATAAAACTACAGTGATCTGTGGTGTCCTCACAAGGCCACACCAGTTACAGCATTTGGACAAATTCCTTCTGCTTTCCTTCCCAAAGAGATTCGAGTATTAAGAAAAATATTTGGCTGAGCATCCGGGATGTTTCCCATAATGTATCAGTTCTATTAAGGTCAAAAGCCTTTAGGCTGTCCAACAAATGCTCTACTGACCATGCACCCTACAGCCATTTCAGCCACTGTTTGAAAATGGATCATAAAAAGGCTCGTTGCAGAGGAGCAACGTCTCACATTTCACGGGGATGCACTTTTTCGGTCCCTGTATTAGAAAAATAAGTCGCCTGTGAGTAAGCTTTTGGTGTCCACATCAGAATTTTCCATTTCAGCAGCCACATCTGAACCATCCTGTGTGGTTTATTCAGCGCTGTTGAAGTCATGACTATAAAAACAACACAAGGCATTATCTGCCACTTTTCAACGTACCACAGAACAGAGAGAGCCCGATGTAAGATATTTTGCGAGGTTTTCATTTCTCAGGGAGGGTGGGCATTGGTGTAGAGGGGTCTTATGCTGAAATCCACCACGTAGGAACTCTGGTGACCATGGATCATTTTGGAAAACCTGGCTTTTCTGTGTTTTCAGCCTTGTTCTGCCAATCTGCAGCACAGACATTCCATTAAAATGAGTTCCTTCCTACTGTCGCTGTTTTGTGCAAATTTCCAGCTGTTTGTGGTTAAGGAGAAAGACATGTCTGAAAAAAAAAAAAAAAAAAAAAAATTTAAAAAAAATGGACTTATGAGTCTTTTCTTTATTATTATTGTGCCAAAATGACTATTTTTTTCATTCAAAGAAAAAAGTTTCCTCCATAACTAACAGAACTTGGAGCTGCGTAGTTTCACCATAAAAGCACATCTGAAGGACCAGTTTTCCACAGGCACAAAGTTCTCACTTCCTACCAGTTCTACCCAAAATTTTTCAGCCTTGAGCACCACCACCTCTGCAAGTCTGCTCCCACACTTCTCCTGGGCAGAAGCAGGCACTTAGTAGATCAGTAATTACTACATCTTCTCTCCACTCATCACCTCCACCATCAACACACTCCCGATTCCACGCAGCTCCTCTGCCAAGTTTTCTAGTGGTGGCATCTTGCCTTTCAGATGGCAGAGCTGCAGAGGAGAGGTGGAATATGCAGCAAAGAAGCTGTTTTTCTCCCCACGGGCTCTCCCAAAGGTGAGAGTCTGACATTTTCACAGCTCTCTCAAGGTCTCCCTTGCAGCTTTTTGCAGAATGGTTTTGGTTTGTGTTACCAGAACGTGTGATTTGTACGATACTGGCTGATTCCACAACGGCCCTGCCAGCCCCCAGTTTCTACACTCTTCTCCCTACACCTAGAACAGCATCCCAAAACTTCCATGAATCTCTTGGGTTTTTGCTGCCACTTTTTCCCCCCCTGCAAGATCCCCTCCATTATCATAAAATCCTAGATGGTTTGGGTTGGAAGGGACCTCAAAGATCATCTCATTCCACCCCCTGCCATGGGCAGAGGCACCTTCCACTAGACCAGGTTGCTCATCCAACCTGGCCTTGGACACTTTCAGGAATGGGACAGCCAGAACTTCTTTGGGCAAATTATTGTAGCTACAAGGACATTTGCACATAGATAAATCTACGGTTGAAATGTTCAAGGCCAGGCTGGATGAGCAACCTGGTCTAGTGGAAGGTGCCTCTGCCCATGGCAGGGGTTGGAATGAGATGATCTTTGAGGTCCCTTCCAACCCTAACCATTTTAGGATTTTATGATTTTTCTATTTCATATTCTTATGAAAGAAAGTTGGAGGAAACCTTAATACTATAAATCAATATTTCATAATTTACCTAAAATACCCTAATTAATTAAAAACCTGACTAATTTCATTGGTATATAAACCCCATGGATCTTCCAAAGCTAAAAGGAAACAGTTTGAGTTAAATAGTTTTCGCTTCTGAGATGACACTGCTCCAGCTTCATATTTCCCAAGGATCATGCCCAGTAAAAGGTATTAGAATTTAACGTTGAGAGAAGAGCTACAGGTGACATTTCCCTTGACCTCTTTAACCCAGTCAGCAGAGTCCAAAGTGAAAATGGAGCCAGGACTGCTTCTGTGGCCTCCCAAGCTCAGAGCCATGGGCACACAGTGTCGTGGTGAAGTTTGTGATACTGAAGGCAAATTTAGAGAGAAATGAAAGGAAATTTCAGTGTCTACCATTGTCTCACGGAGTCTCCTATTGCCATGACAATTTTTAAAGACTCTTGAAATTTAGAGGAAAGGTGTGGGAGGGGAGGGGAGAAGGGAGGCTGAGTCGAAGTCATTTAACCACAGCTCCGAGAATAGGCCATTTTGTTGTGCAGACGCGACAAATGAATGTTCAGTTTCCGAGGAAAAAGGGGAACGTTTGAAGCAGGGAAACTTCACACAATGCAGAACTTGGAGGACTTTTATAAGTGGGACCTTGAATTATTGTTTCAACACTGAAGATCAGAAATACGGGGAGTTACAATCACGCAGTTGAATTAATTTTTCCTTGCGGCGTAAGGGGACGGCCGTTTTTCTCACACCGTGAATTAAATGAGCGGGGAGGGGAAGGGTGGATTTCAACCAAAGCTGTTTAAGTGTAGTGCAAAATGGAGAACACTGACTCTTGATCACATTACATCGAGCTGAATCTCTTTAAGCGCTGGTGCACTGGGGGTTTGTAGCAGCGTGCTTGGTGGATTTTGTTTCCACTGGGATACATTTCCGAGCTTGGCAGCCGAGCTGTGGCACCGCTGCTTGACCACACGGTGCCCCAGCACTTCTTCCCTTCCCCCTTTCCACTTCTTTTGGGCTGCTTATTCCCTGCCAGAGCTATTTGTGGGCATCGCAGGCAACTGGAGCAGGGAGCTGATCCAGGCTAGAAATAAACACAATTTCCCCCCCCAGCAGAGCCAGTTCCACCGTGCCCCTTGCAAACGCTGGCAGTGGAACAGAGGTGCAGCCCCTGGGAGAGGAGTGGGGCCAGTTTTTTAGGAGCTGCTGAGACAGACCTGAACTCACGTTTTTTGGCTCCCATCAGGGGATGCTTTCAGACAGGTGACTCTGCCATTTTAGTGCTGGGTTTAGCACTTCTCATAAGGGGGGGGGGGGAAAAAACCCAAACCAGAAGTTTTTGGATGCAGAAATAGGAAAACATAAACTCACGCGCTCATGCTCTAGCAAGGGTGTTGGACTGGATGATCTCCAGAGGTCACTTCCAAACCCAGCCATTCTGGGATTCTGCGATCTCTATAACCCTCAGTTACAAAAAAAAAAAAAAAATAAAAATTATAATTTTAATGGCATCATAATAAGGAAAAACTAGAGATTGAAGTGGATTCCCATCTGTACTTATTGCCTTATCTTTGGAAGGGTCAGAGGTTTAATCCATAATATTTGACTGGTTTTCATGATTTACAGGGGAAAAGGTTTCCTTTCCATCTGGTTACAGAAAGTTGAGGCTGCAGTTCAATATTAGGACTGTTAGTATACAAAGAGTAATGTAACAAAAACATTTTTATTCTGCCAGGTATTCCACACAAGTCTTCATCCATAAAATTTATATATCAGACATTTCTACAATCACTTTGAGATGGAAAAAACCCAATCCATTTGTTTAAAAGGCCCAACAGAATTTTTGGAGGGTGGTGCTTTTCTGCTTCAGAGGAAAAAATAAAACTGCAAGACCAAAAAAAAAAAATCCAAGGAAATTCAAAACCAACCAACCAAAAAACCCCACACAAGTTGAATAGAAAAGGAAAATCCATTTTTTAAAATAACAAAGTACTCGAACATAAACATAAATTAAAACTTAAAGATTTTTGTAATGATAAGTAAGAAACATAAACACATTTTTGAAGACTTTCATAAATGAAATGATGAGAGTGTCTTGTCACTGGAGGGTTTTTGAACAAGATCAGACGAAAACCCATGGGACGGATGGCTGAGACTGCCCTGGGGATGGACAGTGGGTGGGTTGCTGGCTTGAAGTCTCTTCAAGCCCAGTTCCTCTGCGCTTTGTTGGACTTCCAGCAGTCACAGAAGGTTGGTCCTTGAAGTGCACTCCCAACAGAGTTGTCTTCAGGGGTGGGCAAAGTAAATAGCTTTGAAACAAAAGAGAATTTGAGAGGAAAAACCAATTTATAATACTGTAACATTTTCACATCTGTACCAGTAATTCATTTCCCAGTGAAACTGGCATGAACAATGGATTTAATTCTTCTAATTTCTTTTTTTTTTCCTGAGAAGTTCAGAAATTAATTAGAGAAAATGACATTTTTCTGCTCTTTTTTTTTTTCTAGAAACCAGATTGATGTAGAGGAGAGACGATGTCACCTTATGATGGAGAAATTTCTGTGTTGCTGTAAATGACTTATTGATCCTTTATACACAACATTAATAGAAACTGTGGAAAATAATCAGAAAAAAACCATACACTCACTACAGATTTAGAAATCAAGCAACTATATTAGGCTTTTTTTGACTAATATTAATAACAAATAATGGCAGAAGAGTGTGCAACAAAAGATGTTCTAGATATTGAATGTTAAAGCCTAATGGAGAGGACAATTATTAGCACAGTCGTATAAAATACCTAGAATCACATATAGCAGTAGAATATTAATTATAAACTGAAGAACCCCACAGAAACAGTGATTAGTTACCTTTATAATGTTTTATATATATATATATATATAATTGAAAAGGCTAGCAATAAGGTTTTTTTTTTTCCTAAGTATGCTATAATAAATTGTTGCTGTCCTGATGAGGCACTAAGCAGAAATCACTGCTGGAGGAACATTTGCATTTAATTAATCAGGTAGAGAGTTGTTTCATTACCTAAAGTATAACCCATTCTTTCACAAAATTATGTTCATTTCTGTCAAACCACTGTACAGCCAAATTCTACTTTGGGAAGGGCACTGCGCGTTTTTTGGATTGTATCATTGGCCAAAGGTTAAGATAATCAGTAAATCCCTGATCATCCTAATTATGAGAGAGGTTGGAAAAAAGTGGACCAATGACTGACATCTCTGAGGCTTTATTTTTTGGTCTTTTTTTTTTTTTTTCCCCTCACTAACAGCAAAACTGGAGCACTATGCATTAAAAATGGAATTAATTAACCATGAAAACTGGAAAAGTCAGGACTCTGTGGTTCTGCTTCACTCTCTGTGCTGCCCATTAACAAATCCTTTTCTTTTTAATGCTGTCCAGTGATCTGGGGTGAGCAGAGTGTGGCTGGACTCTTGCCTTTAAGGGATGGCTGAATAGCTTCCTTTTCCCAGTGGCTTTTTTTGACCTTCCTAATGGAAAATTGCCTCCTGACACGTCGAAAAAGTCTCCATGGACCTTAATGTGAGTCCAGACATCTGGGACAGGATTCAGTTACCTGAACATCTGTGGTTATTGATATTCGAGTTGTTCTGGTCCTACTTAACTTCCAGCTGGTCAGGAATAGGACAGGTGTTCCCTGAATCCATCAACATGGGTGTCTCCAATACCCTGGCATTTCTCAAATATCCACGGGTGTCACATTAGGACAAGGAAAATAAGTGCCCAGGACAGAAGTTTCTCCCCCTGCAGACATATATTTAGATGACGAAAATGAGATGTCCAGATTTCAGTCTGGATTTTGTCCCTGCCTGTGTTGGGTTTGGCTGAGATGGAATTAATTTTTCCCCTGGCAGCTGAGCTGTGTGTTGGGAGCTCAAAAGGTGTTGGGAACACAGCAGCATTCTGGCTACTGCTGAGCAGTTGTCATGGGTTTATTCTGGACCAATTTTTTCAAACTCTTTACACCATTGCTAGAAGTTGAGAGAAGTTTTATACAGACAAGAGAGATTTGACTTGGGGGAACAGTATTAAATCTATTACTAGCAGGAGAAAGACTAAAGAATAATATATGCAACAATTCTAACTAGGTTTTCTCATGAAGATGATCAGAGGGATGGGGCAGCTCTGCTGTGAGGAAAGGCTGAGAGAGCTGGGATTGTTCAGCCTGGAAAACAGTAGGGTTTGGTGTGACCTAATTGTGGCCATGAAGGGAGCTGATGGGAAAGATGGAGAGAGAGTATTTACAAGAACATGGAGTGACAGGATAAGGGGGAATGGCTTCAAACTCTCAGAGAGTAGGTTTAGATTAGATTTTAGGAAGAAATTCTTTACTTTTTGAGTGGTGAGTCCCTAGAAAAGGTTTTCCAGAGAAGTTGTGGCTGCCCCATCCCTGGAAGTGTTCAAGGTCACGTTGGATGGAGCTCTAAGCAAGCTGGGTGAGTGGGAGGTGTCCCTGCCCATGGCAGAGAGTTGGAATAAGGTGATCTTTAAGGTCCCTTCCAGTCTAAACCATTCTACGGTTCTGTGATTTTCTCCAACATTCCTCCCTCCCCAATAGGCTGGGAGTAGGCAAAATCCTGGGAAGAGACACAGTCAGGAGAGCTGATCCAAACTGAGCAGAGCGATATTCCGTATCATACGACGTGCTCAGCAATAAAAGTTAAGAGAAGGGGGTGGGAAGGGGCACTCATTATTACAATGTTTGCCTTCCAGAGCAACCCCTGAGCTCCACTGAAGCCCTGCTTCCCAGGAAGTGGTTGGACATCCCCTACTGATGGGACATAGAGAATAAATCTTTTGCTTTCCTTTGCTTCTGTATGAGGCCTTTTTACTTTTGCTTAATTGAACAGCCTTTATCTTGACCCATGAGTTTTTTCCACCTCATTTTCTTCCCCCACCTCCATATCCTGACGGAAAGGGGAGTGACAGAGCAGTTTGGTGGGCACCTGACACCCAGACGGGGTCAACCCACCACACCAGCTTAAAAGTCTGCTTGTGATATTCTGCTTCCAGAACAAATGGGAAGAGATTCGGAAGAAGATCCAAGCTTCGGGTGAGTTCAATCACCACCTCCTTGTCCCGAGATCTTAATTTCCAAAGACACAGAAATTATTGGGCCTAGTTACAAAGGGCCTGGCAGAATGGGAGCTCAGTCTGGAAGGAAAGCAAGCCCTGAGCACAGCCAAATAATAAATTCCGGGATACCTCAGTGATCGTGGTGTTGACTGTGCCATGTCACCAGGATGAGTTAAGTCAACTGGTCGCTCTTGGTGGCCCGAGGACCACAGATAAGCCCGTGCCTGTGGTGATTCTGCAGCTGGTTTCACACTGTAACGTTCTGGGCCAAAAAGTGAGGGTTCTGGTTGCACTGGTTGTAGCAGTAATGAGGAAAGTAAGAAACATGTTATTATTATGATTGCACCATAGTAACTGAGTAATTACACACCGGGGTTATTCAGGAATGACTAAAGAGAAAAGAAGACCATAATTAACTACTCCCTCCTGCAACATAGACCCTTATTTGAGGGAATGACATAATAACATGGAAGTTCTCTCTCCTTACAAACCTAAGTACTGTAGCAATAGTTCTCAGCACAGGCAAATTGTTCACTTTAGGGAAATACTGAAATAAAAGCTTTTGAAGGAAAACAACAAGAATTATATACGTATGAAATTGTAGATGAGTGTGTAAATGGTTAAACTGTGATGACTGTGATACATTTTCAAGTTTGGGGGGAGAATAAATTCTAACTGACTCTTTTCCAACTGTCAGATTCAGTGTCTTTCCCTGTACAGGTTTGAACTGCCTTTCTAACAGATCAGGGATTTATTTCAATTGTTGAAGATGACATGTTTGAAATCCTGGAACCATCTTCAGGGTTCAGTAGAAAGTGAAAAGATGAGATTAGCCCATTGGTTAATTAGCCTCTGTTTTAGCCATTCCAACTTCTTCAGAGGGTTCAGGATATCTGTGATCTAATTTCTCTACTGTGTCTGACCGCTGACCAGCTCCATCATTTACCCAGGGCTTGACAAAGACTCAAGGTCCTTCTCTATGAGAAATTCTTTTTTTTTTTTTTTCATTCCCACAAATTCCCTATTTTCCCATTCTTTAAAAATCTCCCACTCGCTTTAAAATCAGGATTAATCATTGCTCCTTTTGGTTACTCCACAAAATTTCTGGTACCCGCCAGAAGTTTGTGTCTTCCTGGAGTAAAGCCCTGGGTAAGTTAAAGACTAAATATTTCCAACAGAGAAGAAAGGAAGACACAACTGTCAAATTTTAATGGATGATTTAATGACTGATGATAAGCAGAGAAGGGACAGCTCACCATGGCATTTCTTTCCACTATCATTTAGACTGAGGCATATCTGCACCTCTTTCCCTTCCAAGGGAGTATCAACTTACTTGGCTTCCTGGGTGCAGATTTTGGAGGTTTACTGAAATTACCACAAAACGTATTCTCCACCTACCCCATTATATTTGCCATATTTTGGTGGTTTTCAATGATGGATAAGTAGGAGGAAAAGCAAAATGCAGCAGTTGTTTTAGTACACAAACCTTTTTAGACGCAGGGCATAACAAAAAAAAAAAATAACCAACTCTAAAACACTAAATAAAAGCAGGTTTCTCTTAGATTATCCAAAATTATGAATAACAGTTATTCAAGACTCACTGTAGCTACAATAACAGAGGTAATTAAATATTTTAACCCTAATCTAACAATACAGCACTGTAGATTTAATTCTATGACAGATGGTTGTTTAACTACAAAGATCTGCAGACAGTGATTCATATCCTCCCCTTGGCAACCAACTCCACAGCCCAGTTTTTCTTGTAGCTACAAAATTTTTCATGAGTTGTGTTTCCTTAATATTTGATTTGATTCCTCCCTGCTGTCTTGTAAACGCATTTCTTCTGCCCAAAATGATGAGAAGGAATAAGTGATGCTTGTCTCTTATGTAACATCTGTTTTAGCCACCCTCAGTTAATCACCAATCTCTGTTTCTCTCTGGAATCACACGACCAGTTCTTTGAGGTTTCTCTCTTGACCTTACTTGCCCAGCTTCCTCATTCTATCAGCTTTGTCTGAGCAAACTCTGGTCCCCCTGTTGTGTTTAATAGCAAACTTATAGTGTTTATAAGTATATTGTGGGGGGAAAAAACGAAATACAACAAAATTTTAAAGGTTCTTTTGAATACCTTTTAATGCAAAGCCAACGCCAGTCAAAGGCTTCTCTTCCCCTAAGACCTGAATGTGACCAAAAGGAACATGAAACTTCACCCAAATATGGGCTGAAAGGGTAAGAAATGGCTTGGAGAATTTTACACCTTTTCTGCAGCATTCTGGTCCCTCTTGCTCACAGAAATTTTTGGTGGTCTTTTTAGAAGTATGGGTTTTCCAGATCAATGAGTTATCTAGAAAGATTCGACATTTTTGTTGTCATGAAGGTGCCTCTACCCTCATTTTCTCCCATCTGATCACGAGCCTGCAGGAAGTTAAACCGCAGGGAGCGTCTTGGATTTGTGGTTTTCCAAGCTTTGTCCCTCAGAAAGACAAGCGGAGAGGGCAGAGAATGACTGAGCAGGATCATAATGCTGGAAATGTCCAGTGTGACCCACTGATCTCTGAAACAGCAAAAGTCATCAAACTTCCCGTTTGCTCTCTGAGCAGAACAGGGGAAGTGCAGTAATTTCCCTCCCTCACCCCCCTCTTGCTGTGTCAGGATACCCACATACTATCCAATCACCACTTCCACACCAGGGTGGGGAGAGGCCTGGTACAGGAAGAAATCAACTGCAAACAAAGCAGAGCTTATCAGAGGAGCCTTCTCAGAAGCAGGAAAACATTTATAAATCACTTTTAACATTTATAAGTCACTTCTGGGAAGCTGGTGGCGTAGGACATAGGGATGGCGGAACTTGTGGAAACAGCGATTCTCCTGTGGTGTGTTCCTGCAGGATGAGCAAGGGGGCTCAAAAAATGTCCTTATTTATCTGCATGTTGTACAAGATGTAGCAATGAGGTGCAGGAATCACTGGGAATACCCACTCCTTGTGCAGTAACAATGCAGAGCATTTCAAAGGAGCAGTTACAGGGAGAGGGATTATTTTGCCCTGATGAGTGCAAAGGAACACCCATTTCCCCCTGATGTGGAACAGAAAGGAAAGAGCAGAAATCTGCCTCCCAGACTGATTCACCACTTCTGTTAATGCCACTGTGTGGATCTCATTTCCTGGGAAGCTCCAAGCAGTGAAATCACTCCTGACACCTTGTCCCTGCCCAAAAACTACGCGCAATTTTCACACCAAAGTGGCTACACGATCTGGAGTTTGGATGAGGATAAGAGAGTGAAGTGCCAGGAACGACTTGATTTGTGTGACACAGGACACTAGAATGTCCCAACTGGAATTTGTGTCTCCAGAAGTGCAACCTTTGGTGTTGGCAGAAGGCGTCTCACGACGGTTATTAGATCACAGAGTCACAGAATCCCTGCTCGTCTCTGATCACACCCATTCACGGGGTGTTACTGAAATTCCGAGTATCAGCCCCGAGAGAAGACGTCTCCAGATGGTAAAATGTGTAACATTAAATTTTGTCAGGGTTTGACGATGGTTTATTCCCTCTCTGATCGGAGAGGGGAGGATATTCAGGAGAGAAAAGAAAATAGAACTTGCGGTTTGAGATAAGAACACTTTAATAATTGAAAAAAGTAAAGAAAAGAAGGAGAAGAAGAAAGAAGGAGAGAAGAAGAAGAAAGAAGGAGAGAAGATGAAGAAAGAAGAAGAAGAGAAGAAGAAGAAAGGAGAAGAAGAAATTTTATTTTTTTTAATTTTCAAAGAATTTTTATTTTCCTCTTGCAGTCGAATAAGCAGCTTTTTTCTTTTATTTTTTCTCCTTTTTTTTTTTTCTCTCTTTTGGAATCTCATTTGCCCAGAAAGAACCATCTCTGGCTGCAAGATAACTCACCCCTCAGTGTGTTCATCTTATTCACACCGACAGTCCATACATGGGCCATTACCAGTTGCTGGGTGATGATTTTGCAGCCCTGGTGGTTTCACAAGAACTTGTCTGTTTGTAAGTCTCTTACTTCTGGGTCAGTCTTCAGTGAATTTTAAAAGGTCAGGAGTTCATTCCACTTGAGTCAGACAAAACCCCAAACTTTTTACCAAATATGAGGGTTTGAGCAATAATTCTCAGGAAGGTGAAGAAGAACAGTTTGGAAGGAAGAGAGAGAGCTGCTTATGCAACATGTTTTGTTGTAAATCGTCAGTGAGATCAGAGCAGCACCAGCACAGAGAACACAAATGAGTTGAAGACTCTATTTAAAAAATAGAAAACCTATATAAGTAGTATCTTCATCTTCTCTGAAACACTTGTGATATTATCAAAGTGGGAGGGTTATTTAAAAAATCCTCAAAAGGCCCCAAGAAGGCAGAAGTACCAAATCACAGTGTTATTGGAGAAAGTCAGGCATCTTAAATACTCAAATATACAGTGTTAATTGGAGTTTATTTCTTTTGTATCCTTCCAGCTTGGACAAGGAAACTGGAACAGGTCAGCTACAGGCTTCTTCAAAGCAATATTTTATTGTTTCATCTTTTCTCTTGCTTGAAAACAGCTCTCAAGAGAAGAGCTGGTACAACATTCAGAGAGTAGCAAGTCGTGGTCTTTTCTTTATGGCCACTACACAGAACACTTTTTGAGTAAAGAAAAAGAAAAAATTATAGCCAGGATGCTGGAATTTAAAAAAAAAAAAAATAAAAAAATCTGCACAATGTGGAGAGGAAAGAAAAAACACCAGATCTATTGAAAGCACCCTCAGACCTACAGTGCAGCAAGGACAGTGTTTAAGCCCTCAAACCCAAAGAAACTGATATTAAGCTAGATGTATTGACTGTGACTTCATCCTGTGTTACTATGTCAATAAAAATGATAATAAATGTGATATGAAACCTATAACTCAGGGTATTTGCAATACTTAAGTAATGAAACTTTACATGGCAATAAAATGTTCCTTTTGAAGTTTTAACATTAAAATATTCCGAGAGATCTTGCTGCTAGTGATAGATTTGCTGTAAAAATACAGAGAGTAAATTTCCACACACTTGCCCCTGTTTCAGCATAGAAGTTCTGTCCCTGTCAGAGGGAGGAAAACTGAAGCAATCACACACCACAGACATTCAGAAATGTGAGTGAATCAGAGGCAGAAGCCCCCATAACATAATGCTGAGACTCGAATTCCTAGTTTAGTCCAATATCTTTGAAGATCTCACCTCAGGAGAAAAAAAAAACCAAACTTGGGTGTTGGTCTTCTCCATCCATATTTGGGTGCATGTTACAGTCTGACACCAGAACAGTCTGAAGTTCTGCAGACATCTTGGGTTTGGTGGTTTTGGGAGTTTTTTACCAGCTTTTACTTGGATATTGTTTTGTGTGGGGTTTTTTTGGGATAACAAATATTGCCTAATATGATTTGTCTGAGACCAGAATGGAATTGGTGGCTGGGCCAGAAGCAAAATCCAGGGCCCTTCCTCCACTCTCATTTTCTAGACATTAGCTCATGTTCTTTGAAAACTCCACGCTGCAACATCACAGCCTGCATTGAGCTTTAATTTGGGATGACTTTGGCTTCTGTTGTGATTAAATTGGACTCTTATCATAACCCAAATAGGAGCTCTAGTTGTGTGTTTTCCCAGAACACAACAATATTGGCTCAGCCCCAAGCTGGCACTCTGCACCCCAGACCTTGGCTGGGAAATGGTGCCTGTAAATACATCCACATGCAAACACCCCTGTACACACACACCCCCTCACACACACACGTCCACTCACTGCTCCAGGCACTGAGATGTGACAGGGACAGAGTCTCCAGAAGTCATGTGGAAGCTGCAAATTTATTTGAGATGTAAAAAAACCACCTTGATGCCGTTCGAGACACCAGGTCCTGCTCTTGGTGGCTGTGAGGCCACTGAAGCCTTTCGGAGACCAGCACTTAAAGAGTCCATAGAAAAGAGTTGCTCCAGGTTTCTAAATAAAGTTTAAATAATCATTATTTTTCCTTTTATTTGACAACCACCCCTGGTGATACCCCTTCCTTCCCCTGCTCCTTGCATTGCTGTCTATATTTAACCAAGGCAGGCAGCCCCACTTTCCAGCTCTTTGTGAGTAGGGGTGGAGAGAACTCGTTGCACATCCCACCCCTCTGAACTTCCTGGCAAGTCACTCGAGTCTCACTGTCTCCTTATTCTGCTTCCTTGAAGGACCTGGTTTTTTAAAAAAGTCCTTCAAACTGCTTGGTAACAAGCTCTGTCTCCGGATGCCAGAGGGACAACACAGAGCCACTTTGTGAAGAAGGAGGTTGGCCGTCCTCCCCACTCACAGGGAGAAGGGTCTCACCGAGAAATGCACTTGGATGGTGCTGAAAGACATTTGTCAAGTCATCAAAGGGTCTCTGCACCTCGTTGGAGCCGGCCTTGGGAGAGGGGAGGAGGGAAATCCCCATCCCAAGACTGTCTTTGTCACACTGGGAGATTAAGAATTAGCCTTTGTCGCTGGTAAAAGTCAGGGAGGGGAGGGACAGCTCCTGGGAGAAGCCTCACTGCGTCCAACACCCTTAGGCCAAGACAGTGGCAATTCCCCTTGGCAAGCTGTCCTGGTCCCATCCCCTCCCTGTGTCTTCAGGCTGCTTTTTGATTTTCTTCAAAGGGCATTTCTCCTCTGCTGAATCACAGCGTGTTCTTCCCAGACAGTAAAAAGGATGCTTTGCAAGAAGCACCCAAAGGAACTAAATGTTACAAATCCCCCTGGTGCAGGAGAGCAATTGTCTCGCAGGGCTGATACTCAGCAGCTGTGAGCCCTGAATACAATGTGCTTTCCACTACAGCAAGCCTTTGCTTGGCAAAGCTTTTCCATCCAATGACTTATCTGCGTGGGCAGCAACACTTCCCTGTTGGTCTCATTCTTTCAGCCTCCCTCTCCCACCTCAACCATTGTCAACCTTTCAGTCACAGCTGCAACCCAGTCTAGCAGCCCTCATTTCTTTTGGCCCCATTTCAGGTCGTTTTAAGCTGTTTGACAAAGCCTTGAAATGACTTAATCCAAGGAGAAAAGGTTTGCAGATCACATTTGCTGGAGTAACTCCTGGATTCAGATTTCCTGCCTCCCTCTCAGCTCGGAGGAGGAGGTGTGTTCCTCGGTGACATAATGCCAGCAGAAACAGGCTGAGTAACTCACTCACCAGCCCTCCTGCTGCTCACAGATCGCAGTGACAACTCTCTGCAAAAGCCTCACAGGCCTCAAGTCCTGCCCTGGCAGATCAGGGATGAGGTTTTGTTGTTCAACACAAATATCCTGGAAACCTCCGTCCTTGGAAGGGTCACTTTGCACGTCCTTCATCGCTGCAATGTCACTGAAAGTTTGTTGCTCACTGGACAAGATGTGAGCTTTGCCCTCAGGTAGTTGAGCTTTGCAAAGTCCCAGTTTGTTTATCACCTTAATTTTTATTGCCATTTCAGTTTCTAATGAGATGGCTGGGTAAAGGCAAGAAATGAAGCAGGGCATCCAGGTATTTTCAGCCAGCTGTGAGGCAGCTTGTAACTTCTACAGCACGCTATGGAAATGCCCCAGACAAAAATTAAGAAGGAAAATCAGGTCTATAAAATGCTTTAGGGCATCTTTTTTCAAACCTGATATATTTAAGAAAAATTGCTTTCTTCTGTGGCAAAAGGAAATAAAAGGAAATTCAACACAAAGCGCAAAATAGAAACAAAAGAAAGGCTCCCATTCATGGTCAAAGATGTGCAACTGAGAATGCTACCGAATTTTTTAGAAAGGAAAATCAGAGAAGAGGATCCCAATTTTCCCTACTCCCAAATGTCTCCTTCCAGCAGCTCAGGTTTAAATCTAACTCTATGTTCAAGTCCTCTGCCAAGTAGGACTATATTGGGATTGCTGGTCTGAGTGATGGCCTTAGATCTGATTTTTGATTTTGATTGGAGCTAAAACAGAGGAGAAAGCAGGAGGAGAGGCTTCAGTTCCAAGAACTGTTTGGTGCAGGATGCAGTAAGTCCAGAGAATACAGAGTGTGTAAGGAGGATACTATGGCCTGAAAAGCAGGAGGTGCCAGAAGCCCCGTGAGAAGTTTGATGGTGGGAGCTGAGCAGCCCAGAGCTGTTTGCACGGTGAGTGATGGGTGAAGAATATCTACCCTGAAAGTCAGTGAGAAAAAATGCTGGAGACCTGGGACAACAAATTCCTCTTAAGGCAGTGACAAAGGTGTGAAATGCATCATCATCAGGGACAGGTACTCAGCAAAGAGAGGTACTAAAACCAGAGACTTTGTGACTGCTCCACCCCTGGAATGTTCAACGCCAGGTTGAATGGGGCTCTGAGCAACCTGTTCTGGTGAAACGTGCCCCTGCTTATGGCAGGACAGTGGGAATGAGATGATCTTTAAGGCCCCTTCCAACCCAAACCATTCTATGCTTTATGATTCTAAAATTGGGACTGGTCCATATTCCAGTATGGAACTGGGGAGAAGCAAATCCTGTTGGGGTAAAAGTTAATGAGGAAGGTCTGAAATAAATAAATAAATAAAGGATGAAAATATTACGAGGTGTGGGAAAAAGAAGAGAGGAAGAAAGGATTAAGCGTTTTGACAAGGGGTGTTCATAGTGCAGCAAGCTCAGTCCCATCTCCAGCCTGCTTGGCTGAAGGAACAAAGCAGAACAACCTTTCCAAAAGCGCCTGAAAAGAATCAGAGAACAGCTCCTGCTGTGGCTCGTTCTTCAGTCTCCAGTTCAAACACAACTCGGGCTGTTTGTTCCCACAGTGCAGGGCTGACCCTGAAATCGTTCACGAGCCTTTGCTCGCTGCAGCCCCAGCTGGGGGCAGAGTTCCAGCCATCTGCTGCTATTTTTAAAGCTCCAGGTTGCAGACGGTTTTTCTTTAGTTACCACCCCTCCGGGGATTGCCTTAAACAGAAGTGCACGGAGCAGCAGGGCCCCCGTGAGCATCCCAGGGGTCCTGGGGGATTGAAGCGCCGCAGGAAAGGAGGCAGGACTGATTTTGTGCAAATGAGAGTGTTTAGCGGAACATCCACTCCTGTGAAATCTCAGCTCCGGAGGGGCTGGGAGGCTTCAGGCTTTGATATGTAACCATCGGGCAGCAGTTGGGCCAGCTGAGAGAACGACCAGCTGAATTTGGGTAAGGAAGTTGCGGAAAAAAATGCATCACTGTCAGAGCTTTCTTGGATTTAGGTAGGTGTTGAGGACCACAGAAATGGGCAGATGAAGTTTTATACTCAGAAATTTCACTCGCCCTCTTGTTAGAAACATCACTTTATGCACCAAATTCAAGGTTTCTCCAACAACCTGGCACCCCAGGGGCTGCCCTTCCTACATGCATCTCCATCAGAGTAACTTTTCGCTCCAGTCATTTCCAGGGAATGCCTTATTTTGCCTTGGCTATCCTGTCCCGTGTCTCATAAAAGTCTGAGATCCCAAAAATCTTCACAGAACAGTCAATCTACTTCCACCAGTCTGAGGGGACAGATTAATCAGACAACTAAAGTGTTAATGTTCTGCTGGATTTCTATCTCGGCATAGGCAAATAATTTCTGTCTATATCTAGATGTGATTAAGAGGCAGTTGGCACATTTGAATATAAAATCCTTCTTTCTCACTAGACAGGACTAATTTAAAGTCTTCTCTACTGCTTGTCATTCTTACTGGCAAGGAATTACATTTTATTTTTGATCGTTTATGTATTTGCCCTTTAGATATTAAACTGAGCTATAAGTTCAAAACTGGAGCGTGAAGATCCATGTCAAACATTGCAAATGCTTTTATTTTCATTGGAAAATGTATGATTCTTTAAAAATATTTTATTTTAAACTATAGATGCTGTTTGCATATATCTGCACAGGCATATACAAGGGAGACAGGAATCTATTAGAGTCTATTGAGATCAATATTGTCAGGGAATTTTCCAGTTATTCAGCTAAACCTAATTTTACCATCTGAACAGTTTTCATGTTTCCCTAACTGAATGCAGCAGACCTGCAGTGACTTTAATAGATGTTTAAAATTTTTCCTCTCACGTGGACTCCTACCTTGCCAAAATCTAAATTTAGATATCTTGGCTTGCAAGTCGAAATAAATCTTCTCTGGAATCACAGAATTATACTTTGTCTCAAAAATATTAAAAATAATAATCTGCTTCAAAACATCCACATAATACAGTATGAGGTGATAATTTTTTCCCTCCTACATAAAAGCACAATAATTAAAAAACAAAACAAAACAAAATGAAGCAATAGAAAGAACTGTCCAAATCATGTCTATGAATTTAATATCAGTTGCAAATTGAATCTCCATCTAAATTCACCAGGGAATGGTTTTACATCTTTGCTGGGGTAACAGGAGTTGGAAAAGTGTGTTCCACACAGACTCATTAGTAACTTTACATAAGTCTGGCCCACATGCTTTTCCATATGTAAGGCTCCATGCACAGGATGCTATACACCCATATCTGCACACTTTGCTGTCCTGAGTCACATGGAAGTCACACTCTAGTCTGAGAATCCAGCTTGGCACAAGACTGTGGGATCCCACTGGTTTCCATACCTCACCTACCACCAAATCCCACATATTGCCAATTAATTAAGTCTGCAGACCTTGCAGCTCTTCCAGTTCTTGTCCATTTTCTTTATTTGGGCAAAACACTCAAGTGACTTTACTTGAAGTGAATCTCTTAGGACTGTGCATTATTTAAATCACATACGTTGATTTATATCTGGAATAAACGTATGGTGCTGAAACCCTACAGTGTTTCTGAGGCTATTATTAAAATTTAACAATGAATTCAATGTTTGAATGGGCTCAGGAAACAGCTATTATTTATCAAGGAGCCAAAGTCAAGGCTTTTTAACAATATTGGACAAAACTGGTTAATTGGACAAACAATCCCTTAAGGAAAGAAAGAGGTTATTGTTCGTGCAGTGGAAACCCCAGCATAATAATTAACCACTCTGGATGTTTTTACAAAGGTCAGAGGCAATAGAAACTCAAAATGCTTGAAAATCCATGTGAGAAGCCCTCATGTGACAAGGCAAAGTACTTGAAAAAGGACATAAACAGAACTCAAAGTCATGAATCTGAAGTGCCTGAATCACATAAGTGTTCACACAGAGACTCTGCTGTCTTTAAGGTCCCTCAAAGCCAAAAGTTCAAGCCCTAGACATGTCCACAGCTTCACTCTTGCCAAAGCTTGACCAGGAGTCAGAAATCAGTAATTTCTCTAAGTTCTCTGAAAATAGTCACTCCCAGATTCCACAAATCAAGAGGACCGGGGCTCTTCCCAAAAGTGTCATTCATCTTGTTTGATTTTAACTTTGCAGAAGTTCATTTCCATGTACCCACTGGACAGAGGTAGGTGGCCACTGAGAGGAATTCCCTCCTAAAACGTCACCAAGACTTATTCTTTCAGGATATGTTTGTATTAGTAAATACAACTTCCCAGTGCTTCACTGCTAAACCCCAGGGCAAACAGTATGATGGGAGCTGCAATCAAACAACTGAACTCTCCTCCTCCCGTTCCAAGGTGGCTTCATCCAAACCGCTCCTGGCAAGAGTTTCCTTGACAGTTCTTGAGCAGGTGTTTTCTTGGGTTTTTGCAGCAGTGAAGTCAAACTTTCACATTCCCTCCAGACTTGTACTTGCAAGCCCTGGACATGGAAGTGTGGACCTACATCCATAAAGCATTTTCTCTGCCTTCTATAGACAAAGGGCCGTGCAAAAAGATGTAAATGTGGCAGCCTCAGCAAGGACAAGAATGAGAAAGAAAATGCCCTAGAGACAAAATACCTGCCTGTGGCAAACAAACTGCAGTCTGTCAGTTCAGGGCTCCTTCATTAATCACCTTTGCAAAGAAAGACTCCTTGAAGCGCACTTAGAAGATTAACAGAAATGGAATGACATGGATTAGCAAGGAATGTGTGTCATGTTGGCACAACACAGATCTTTCTGGCTCTCACTGATTGAAATAGGTGCTTGAGAATCACTCCCTTCCCTGGCTTGAGTCTTGACCAGGCAGAGTTGAGGTCAGATCTCTCAGAGCACACATGAAAGTACTGATGTCCCCTCCCTTGTATGACCAAACACTTTTCATGCTACCATGACAACACAAAACACTGGAAAGCCAGATAGGAATAGAACTGAGCTCCTTTTTCACTCCTTGAACAATGTTAAAACAATTTTGGGTAAATCAGATCTGGCTCCAAGACAGAAAATACAGTTACAGTACAAGTGGCCTCTCTTCCCATGCAGGACTGATGGGATGTAGTATCAGGCAGGGCCATCATTTCCCCCTCTCCCCTTTCGTGCCGGGTTCTTCTTCATTAAGCAATAATGTGAAATGGTGAAACCAGGTCTGTTCTGCACCTTGTTGTTTTCGTAGTCACAACCATCTGTTGGACACATTGGTACCTGCAAGTGCTCCAGTCATTTTAAGAGGGGAAAAAAAATTAAGAAAAAAAAAAAAAAAGAAAAACAAAGAAAAACTATGACTATTTCCAGCAATTGCACTTAACAGCCACTTTTTTGCCAAGGGTTGCTGTTTGGCTCCCATGCTTCCAGGAGAACATTGCTTTGTTTGCTTTCAATGGCAAAGAAAAAATGGATTAATAAATGGTCCCTCCAGGTTTTTGTGTAGGAGTAAGGATACACCCTCTGGAATGGGGAACTGAGCACAAGCTGAAGGGAAAAGAGATTACATGGAGGGATCACCTCCAATTGTTATTAGTCCTTCTCAGGGCCTTGAAAATAAAGGGTAGAGGAAAAGAAGAGAAGGGGGAAAGAAATTTCTAGAAATGCTACCCAAATATGGGCAAACAATGAACTATGTTGATAGTTTTCCACAAGCTTCTAAATCCCTGCTCCAAGACAAGAATAGAAACAAAACAGAGGAAATGGCACAATGAGGGCAATTCATGGCAAACTTTAGAGTATGACAGGTCAGGAAGTCCAGGAAAGCATGAACAGGGGGGTGTATTGAGTTTCTGGGATTCTTTTTTTTTTTTTTAATCAAAATCTATAAATCTCACGGCACAACGATTAAAAAAGGTGCAGACCCTCCGTTCAGGCAGGCACAGCTCAGGGGCAGTGGGGTAGAGAGTTCAACCAAGGTGAGAGGAGAATGAATCCTTCTGAGTGCTAACAAAGTCCACAAAAAAAGTTACCTTGGGTGCCCTGTGTCACTTCCCTCCATCCATTCTTTTTTCCTGTGTTTATTTTGTGCTCAGCCTTTACCAAATCCTAAAGTATAACCATGTTTTTTTCAGAATATTACAGGCAATAGGCCTGACATCCACATCCAAAGACCTAAATAGCTGTAGAGGAACAGGAGTGCCATGGGCAGGCGTCCATGGATTCATGGAAATGGTCAGGAGCACAGGTCCCTAGAAAGTTTTATCAGGAAACAGAGGCACACGGCCATGAAAAACTGATATGATGGTGAATTGGGGGTTTATAAGGCGAGAAGTAGTTGGGATCAAATTTTACTTTCCCAAAACAAATACCTGACTATGACTGTGGCTTCAGCAAGAATAGGATTTCGCTGACAGGGCTTAAACTAAGTCCTACTACCGTCAAATCAGAATTTAGCCTCTTAACTCCCTTTGCAGACCTGAACATATTAGATTTGTCCAACGGCAAAAGGGAATCCTGAAGTCAACAAGAATTGTGCCTTTCAGGAACATCTGTCATATCCCTACGTTGTATATTAATTGAAGAACTAACACTGCGTGATCTCGTCAATGGCTAATGTCTAATTAGCAATTAATCCATTTAATCAGAGCTTTGATTTCACAGTTCAGCTTTGGAAAGTCCATAAAAGGATGCATATGTCCCCAGAAGAAATTCTTGGTTGATTTCCGTAACATGAGACAACTTAAATACCCAAAATATGTTACCTTCAAGGACATCAGGCTTGAATGAAACCCAGAACCATTCTTGACACAGATGTTTACTAGAACCCAGGCGTCAACTGAATCATAACAACCATGTTCTTAATATAATTTATTGTGTGACTCTTGGCAGGTCCAAACTTCAGCTGGGTAAGAGAAGGGAAAACACTGAAATACTCTGAGGAACTCTGTGTTAGTATCATTGTGTTATTCTAATTTTTAAAAACATTGCACTGTGAATTGTGACTGGTGCAGCTGGTGGATATGGAAGGACAATGGAAGCTTCCTGGAGTATTGGCTGTCATTATGTTGGGTTTCAATTGCCCTTCTTCCCTTGCACGTGTTAAAAGTCTACGTAGAGTCAAGCAACACAAAATCTAAAATTAAAGGGCCACAGTTACAATGGGAAGGCAGAATTTGTATTTAATTCTAAAGATAGATGGCTAAAGTTAGGAACCATATCTCCATTGACTGCCTATAGAGCCAATGGAGTCACAGGGGTTTCTCCAGGAGTGAATCCAAAGCATCTTCCTTGGGTTCCTTCCAAGTGGTCTCATACTGGAACATGCAACAGCCAGAGGATAATTTATCAGCACAGAGCAAGAGCCCCTGCACACCCCTGGGATCACACCTGGCCCTCAGACAAAACTAAGTGGATCATTTGTGCACTGCTCAGAATTGCCCAGGAAAAGTTAGGGAGACTGTTAGTTGGAATAGCTGAAAATCATGATCCTGGACTCAGGAATTTTTCCCTCTGCTTTGCCATTTACAGGGAGTGCAGGTATTTGTGTGCTGTGGGCTACTTCATGGGTGGCTACTGAGACCAGGGTAGGTGGTCCCCGGGTAATCTATGGAAGCATCTGCCCTTTATCATCTTCCCTGTGAGGGTGGGGGGGCCCTGGCACAGGTTTCCCAGAGAAACTGTGGCTGCCCCATCCCTGGAAGTGTTCAGGGCCAGCTTGGATGGGGCTCTGAACGACCTGGTGTAGGGGGTCACACCCCTGCCCATGGCACTGGAGTTGGAACTGGATGACATTTAAGGTCCCTTCCAACCCAAACCATTCCAGGATTCTGTGATTTTTTTTTCCTCTTAAAATGTGCAAAAATATAGAGGTTTGTGCCTGGGAATCACCAGACAACTCCTATTAGTCCATGGATCAGGAATTCTCAGTGCTACATCACGGCAGCTGTTCAAAACAAATGCTTAGGTCCCAGGCTTGCTCTGTCAGGGAGATTTTGTTGAGTTTCTGGCTGATCACATTTGCCCACTTGACATTTGCTAGTGGGTTTCAATATTTGCTGCTTCGTGCTTTTAATTCCTTTGCTGGGTGTCTTCCAAATATTTTAATGAGATGATAATAACTTTGAAGGGTTCTTGTCCAGCATGAAGCAAAACCCTTTGTGCCGGGAGTGAACAGCCATGGCCTGAATTGCTCCTCTCAGTTCAGGATCTAAGCGCTACAAAACCACTTTAAGTGGACCATTAAGCTTTGCTTTCTTTAAGAAGAAGGGAGGGGTTTAAGCCTGGAATGCTGCTGAAATAGTTGTTTTTTGGTTTGTTGTTTTTTTTTTTTCATTTAATTTCCTTAAGAGCTTTCCTGTAAACTGTTTAAACATTACCACTGTGAATAAATGGTCTAGTGGAAGGTGTCCCTGACCATGGCAGGGGGTTGGAATTAGATGACCTTTAAGGTTCCTTCCATCACAAAGCTTCCAATCATTCTATGATTCTATAAAATACACCAAAAAATCACAGTTTGTTTACTTTGATTTGAGTTGTTTCTCTGTTTTTTTTTTTTTAACCAGTGAAACAATTACTGTGCATCTTTAAATCTGTTTTGTTTGTTATTTTGGTGTTCATAAGCCAGAGTAGATAACATGACAGAGGCCTATTACACCCCAAATGAGAAACCAGTGTTGCTTGTCTTCAAAGTTTTGGGCTTTGAAGTGTAGAAAATAAGCCAAGATATTGCTCTTTGTAGGGTGTAGCCTGAGGAACAAATTGTGAATCTCACATTTCTTCCGTCACTAGCAGTGTTAATTTACCTCAAGCTTGTCAAAACAAACTGTTTACTTTGGGTGACCTCTGCAGCTGTTCTGGCTCAGATTTTGTAAGGCAAAAAAAGGTTAATTTGGAGTCAATGGATGCACTGGGACAACAACAAATAAAGTTGAAAAGATATTCTGGACAGTGGGTAGAGGGCTGTGGTGTGTGCTTCATTTCTAAGTATACTTTGGATAGAGTTTAATTCCAGGCAAGGCCCTGCTTTGCCTGCCATGGAAACAAGGAACGTTCCTTTCCCCAAAGGGTACCATCAAGTCAAAGGAGCAGTCAAGAGTGGAAAAGCAGCAATTGCCTCAGTCTCACCACCTGAAGAATGGTATACAAAATGAAATTCCATTGTGTTACACAGCAAATCAAAAATTAAGAATCGTGAGCAGTTCATGTGTTAACACAACTGATTTTGTTTATTTTGAAACCACCCCAAAATCCAGTCATGCTCTATGTACACAGACAATACACGGGATAGCACACCAAGTGTAGACAAGAGAGATAAAATATATTCTGGTTTA
The DNA here is from genome assembly GCA_013399855.1 of Oxyruncus cristatus. NCBI lineage: Eukaryota > Metazoa > Chordata > Aves > Passeriformes > Cotingidae > Oxyruncus > Oxyruncus cristatus. Next base: position 227,864 of record VXAY01006934.1, on the reverse strand, counting down.
TTTTGCTGGTGATTTTCCTTTTCATTATTTTTTTTTAATTTTCATTGCACATCTGCTCAAGTTGATGAAACGATCCAACCCACATGGATTCCTGTGTCAGTCCTCTCTCAATTCCCCTGCCTCACTGTGTCTCTAAGAGGAGACATCCCTCCCACTACCCCTGGGGTGTTTGTCTGAATGGTGGACTGTGCTGATCTTTATTTAGACACCCCTGGGCCTCGTTTCTTATGGAAAACTGTTCAGTGCAGCACAAGTATATCAGCATGTATCTGTTTTCACTATATTCTATAGTTAGTAGGTAAGACCAGCTAATGCTTTGGGTTACTCAGGAAATCATAAGTAGCACACACACAAAACCAAAAACAGAAAATAGTCTTCCAAATCATTTAGAGTGTTAAATTTCTCCACGTTTCCAGTGTCATTTATTTTGCTAAGCACTGCTGCAGTTCTTTTCTTTCCACTTGTCTTTATGCTCTTATTTTCTTACAAAACAGTATACTAGGCTTTCTGTATAAAACTTATATATAAACATTTATATAT
>VXAY01006934.1:208671-227252 GCA_013399855.1 Oxyruncus cristatus | reverse complement strand
TATATAAAAAACCCCAAAGCAACAACCCCCAAAATGGACTTACACACAGGTATGTATTTGTCCCTCATTTGAAAATAAACTGTGAGTACATCTATTTGTTGTCCATGAAAGCCACAGCGTTGGCTACTGGAATGGGGTCACAAAGAAAGGGGACTTCTTTTCTCCTTGTTTTGCTTTAAAACATACAGATAAATTACATAAGATGAACAAAAGCAGAGCAGCCAAAGGAACAATCAGATCCTGCTCACACGTTGGCACCGTGTTGTTCTTGTGGCCACTGTTATTACTACTCTCCTATTTGACTTCTAGTTATTACTTCCCAGGAATTAATATATCCGTACGGTTTTTTTTTTGTCCCATGTTCTGTCTCCTCCCCATGAGCTGGATGCAGGTTCAGGGAGAATGAAACACTAGAGAGTCTAAATGATCCCAGGACTCTGAAGATTCTTACCCTGCTAAACTTTGCTGGCCCTCTCTCTCAGAGAAGATCAAGCATTTCCGAAAATTATGGTAAATTCTACATAACAAGTAATTTTTATCTGCCTTTCTTTCCAAAAGACACTTCTGGACAATGATTTGAGATAGATTTTTCCCATGCATTGCTGGCATCAGATACCAGCCTTGAATTTTTGCATAAATGCTTTTTTCCAGATGTAAGTCCCCCATTATGATGGTTCTCTGACCTCAGTATCTATTCTTTCAGCAAACAGACTGGTCGTTTGAACTACTTATCATCACTGACTGATGTGGTGGGAGAACTGCCTGTGCTAAATACACCAGAAAATTTGGTGCTAGCAAGGGAGGGGTTAAATTTCAGCCCAATTTATTTAGCTCATGCAAAGGTGTCTAAAAATGACTTCTTGGTCTGAAGACTCTATAATTGAAAAACCACAGATATGAAAAAAAAAAACAAAACAAAACAAAAAACACCATACTATTAGGATTGGGGGCATCAAATGGAAAAAAAACATGTTGAATTAAAAAAACCAAAGTACTGCTTGCTGGTTTACAAAGAGTCTATAACACTGATAAAATCTTCGGAAACCAATGTACTGCTTTTTTTCTTTTTTCTTTTTCCTTTTTTTTTTTTTTTCTGTTTGTTTGTTTGTTTTCCTTCTTCCTTGTCCTTCTTTATTTCGGCTTCATTTCCACACGGGAGTTCATGTCATCTCCTTCCAGGTCATACTCTTCCACTTGGCCACTGGTCCACACCTTCATGCGGTCGGTCAGGTCACTGGTCCTGGGAGCCAGGATGAAGTCGTAGATCAGGGCAGCACTTGCTCCTCCAATGATTGGGCCAACCCAGAAGATCTGAAACACAGGTCCGAGCCCAGTTAATGCATCAGGTCCTTCTGCCTTTCAAGCTCCTCTGCAAAGTCCCTCGTTCTCACAGGAAGAATTGCATGGAGAACACGGAACTGACACTCTGTCACCTGAAGGTTTACTCAAGCACGTGGCAAGAGACCAGGAATTTCTCACCACGAACTGGTGATAGACCCGGAGGTGAATAACTGTGACTGTTGTTGCTAAGTTCTGATATTTAAAATCGGGTGTCTGCTGCTAAAACACCTCTGCTGCTCCAGACGGGGTTGGCAGGAGACCACAGTTTCTAAGACAACAGGGCATCAGATTCTACTCTCCCTTTAACTTCCAGTCACGGGTGAATTTGAAAGTATTACTTAATGAGGACCTAATTAGGGGCTTAATTTGCTGCTAGCTGCTCTTTAGTTGTGATTTTGCTGTAACTGAACTGGTCTAACCACTTAAGGGAAGTAAAGTTTGGAAGGAGAGGTAATAAAAGGATTTTTAGTGGACAGGTTGATTTTATTAGAAGTAACTGCTGATATTGAAGGATTTGAAAGACCAAAGAGTCACTGAATCTAAAAACTTTAATTCAGCAATGCCAGAAGTCTAACATAAATTATTACCTCTATCTCCTTCTGTCTGTACAAAGGATAACATTTTTGCTGTTAAATTCTGAAAATACCAACTACTAGCTTAGTTGCTTTACCCGAGTACCCTAACAGAAATTTTTGTGGGAAATATTTTAAAATTTCCCCAGTATTCTTCTTGTGTATTTTATTCTTTCGATTAAAATGGCATCCATCCCCACAATTGTCACAACCCGTTGTAGTATCACTCAATTTCCACCAATGCCTGTGCCACTGACTGCCAAAATCATGAGTAGGAGAGCTGGAACAAGCTACATTTTATGTATTCAAGAGCACATGCTCATTTACAACTTTTTTATCAGCCTTCTTTATTGAGCTTTGGTGAAATCGATAAATTTTTGTGAAGTTACTCGTTTTAACCACATTTAACCACAGGGAATGATCTAAAATTCATAGTGTTTCCAGAGCACTTGTTCTTGAAAACACATCAGCAGAAACTTAACTTTAAGATGCTGAACATTTTATTGGCTTTCAAATATTGGATGATCCATTTCAGTTTATAAACCTTCTGAAGAATCTTCCTAAATTGGGTTTTACCAGATTTAGCAGCAGCACTTTACAAACTCAGTTTAAACAATAAATACACAACACAGGATTTTGTGTGATAAGGCTTAAACACGTAAAATGTTCAAAATAAATAAATACAAAGGGAAATAACCAAAGAAAATCTACTGTATTACTTTGAACAAAGAGACTGGATGAGCTTGAGGATTTTCTGGTTGCCCGAGGCTGGTCAGGAGCGAAGGGAGATTTTTCTTTGTTAAATGAAATAGAAATGGCAACTCACTCAGCTGGTCCTGACGGTACGTGTTTAAATGTTTCTGATGTTGTAGGTTATGCACATTCAGAGGCTCTTTTAAGGTAAAGAAATTTGTCCAACTTACCCAGTGATTTTCAAAGTTGTTGGCGATCAGCGCCGAGCCAAAGGATCTGGCCGGGTTAATTCCACAGCCCGTGTAGTCGATCTGGGAGGGGGGAAAAGAGAACCAGCGTGAGGCACATGTGGCACCTCCATTTCACAGCAGGGCAGGTGGCAGCCTGCAGCAGGGTTTGGTTGTTCACAGAAGCTTTATTCACCCCACCCGTTCTTCCTCGGAGAAAGGAGGACGAATGTTCGCCCCGTGTCTGTCCTGTCCCACCAGGGAAACAGTTCCCCACACAGCAACTCCTACCAGGTGTGCCACCTCACCACTTGCTGCCACAGCCACGCAGCCCCAGAAAGAAGGGCCACGCGTGTTGCAGAAAGCAGGAGAGTCTCGGAAGTGGAAGAGGAAGGCAGAAACTGTCACTGCCCCATCATCTTCCTGCCTTCACTTGACCCGCGCCAAGGTGGGACATTGCGGGTACAAACTGTGAGGGCTAAAACTTACAGCAAGCAGGTGCCCCAAGGCAACAGAGAGACCAATGGCCAAGGGCGCTGATCCCGAGACATCATTCCTTCTCCTGTCTGTGGTGGCCAGGACACACAACACCAGCTGGAAGGTGGCAATGATTTCGATCCCCAGCCCTTGGCCTGCGTTGATTCCCTCTGAAAGCTGCAGGGAGACAAGAGGTAAAATGTCACTTCACATCCCTACCTGACTTCAACCAGTGTGACAAAGCTTTTTGTAGGATCTATTTTCTCAATAGGAAAAAGTCGACCTGCACAGCCATTTCTTTCCTTGGGTGAGTTTTTCTTCATGGGGAAAAAGAAAAAAAAAAAGAAAAAAAAAGAACAAGTGAATGGAAATTAGTTTTGAATCCTGCACTGCAGTAGTCAAGTCTAGGCATAACCAAATTGCTTGGTGATTCAACGTGCTTGAGTGGCTACTGAATCCAGACAAAGTAGACACTCAACCACTACACAGAATGAGAACATAACTTATTTACAAGTGAGAAACAAATGAGGCAGAGACTCTCGCTCAGCAGAGTTTACTTTCTCAGAAGTGAACTGTGGTGCCTGAGGACATTCACTCATTTCTTCTGAGATGTCCACATTACTATCAAGATACCTTCAGATACTGGGAATCAATTGGCTGAAAATATTCCTCTAATTCCACTTGAAATGACCTGAGATATCCACGGTGTTGCTGTGGGGCTGGTAGGTATAACACAAATCCTACAAGAGACCAAAGGTGACTAAAAAGCCTCTAGATGTCAATATTTAGGCAACGAATCTGTAACTTGGACAGGTAATGGATGTAACCATTGGAGAGGAGATCCACTCAGCTGATGAAATGGAGGTGATCACTGAAAGCTCTGTCTTTTATTTTGTACATGTCTCGTTTGACTGCAAAGAGCTTAGGCACTTAACTCAAATGTAGGTTCCTTTTGGCCTAAACTAAGACCGAAACTACATCTCATTCAACTTCTTTGGCATCCACAGTTCAGGAATCCTCAGGAGTCGATGGGAGAAATATTTCAATTTCCTCCCGAAGCAAAGCAGATTGTCTAGAAAAACTCAGACTGGCAGACATAGATATGCCAACGGTATTATTAGTCATGAAATCAGTAGAGCTTCTTGTAAATTTAAATGCTGTATGACACACTGAAACCACAGCAATCACATAAGTCAACATTACAGAGTAGAAATGCTGTCAGCATTTCAGGAGTACTGATGGAAATTTGTGCTTAACAAGAAACCACGGAGCTAAACCATTTTCACGACAAGTTCTGAGTTCTAATTCTAATTTCTCTGTTCAGTGGTGTCTTCATTAAGCCAAGGCAAGACTGTTGCTGAGCCGAGTAACTTGGTGTTAAACAGAAACAACTCAATTGCACGGACAGGATGGAACATGAGCTTGGACACAGGCCAGAGAAACTGAGACTGGGAGTGACCCGGAGTAGGAAGCAAAATCTTCAAAACTTCTGCTCAAAAATACTGCTGTCAGGAGCTTATCCCTTCTGTCAGAGCCTCTGCACTGAAAATTGATGGATCATACGTGGCAAAAACATGATTACATGTTATTGTGACCCATCCAGAACAATGAAACTGTGGGAAATCGTGCCATAAATAAGGTTTTGTGATTTTGTGCCTTTATTTCCCCCAAACTAATATTTTAATAACCTTAAAACTTAAAGATGTTTAACTGAACTCTTTCACTGTCCACCTGTTCTACTCACTTTTCTTGTTTCTTCTCTGTGACAAAGTAGCATCATATCAAATTCCCTAAGTACTGGAAAAAAAAAAAAATCTCAGTTTTTGGTCAGCATAAATCTGATTAGCTACATAAAAACAGTGAAAATAAACTGATTTTCAAGTCCTGCTAATCTGAAGCATTAATATTTTTTTATGTCTTGTTCTTCAATATGCAGGAGCGATATCCTCTCAGTTAAAAGCAGTTTATCCACAAATAGAAGGGAATTCTGGTTGAAACGGTGGATATTGTGGTTCCTTCAGCATCCATACAGTAGCAACTGAAATCAGTTAATGAAACCTTCAGCATTAATCGGACTTACATGTGAGATGTATCAGTCTGACATAAATATATACATATGAGACAGCACTGAAAATTGCATGATCCAGAAATTCATGCTGAATTCCTGATATATGTCTAAATTAATTTCCTAATACTTAAGTCATCCCCTGTTAAAAATACACACTGTTTTTCACTGCAAAGACAGTGCGATTTGTGGATCTCAATAAATTAGGCTTCAAATGCATTTCCTTGATAGCAAAAGTAATTTAGGAATCTGGGCTGTACTCCTTCTGGAAAATCCTACTCACATTTGGAAGGCCAAATGGCCAAACTTAAATCCAGGTGTCTTAGCAAATAAGTGACTGACACACACACACCCAAAAGCAGACAAAAACCTAAATTATTTTCTACCTAACGCAACTTTTAAACCCCAGAGAATCCATATCTGAGGTTTGACACATCAATGTCAACATCTGACATTTTAAAAGGTTAAACACTGACCAGCCACTGGGCTTCCCCATCGGTGGAAGGGCTCCTATAAAAGACAAAAGACAACAAGAGCAAAACTGGGCTTTAAAAACCTGTGATAACCCTTATCTTCGAGAGGTGGAAATCGTATTCTTCCTTTCCCTCCAGGAAAAACACATCCTCCGGCTGACGTGACTTGAGGTCATTCTCCCTGCTAATCAACACTTATTGACGGGCTGTGTGAAACCAAAGAAAACCTGGAAATGTCATAGGAAAGCTCTTGCTTTCCTCTAGCGTGTGATTTCACACAGCCTGCCAGGAACATAAGACCCCAGGGCCCTGGGACCTGTTCCAAAGCCAGGCAAACCCAGGCAAACCCTGGGAGTTCTGCTTTGCTGTGGCGTAGCAAGGAGAGTAGGAAGGTGCCTTTCCCTGTGTCAGGTTAAAATGCACATACACAGGTGTATATTTATGTTCATACAATCCTTGGCTGGGGGATTTCCAGGTGTCACCCAGCTGACAGCGCGACACGAGACACTTTGCACCTTTTGAACCTGCTGGTTTAAGATCTTGGCAGAACCAGGTAAGCACAACCCACGTGACTTCATTGTCCTTTCCTTGTGTTCTCCATTTGTTATTCTGGGTTTTGTGGTTTTTTTTAAGGAAAGCTTGGATTTTTGTAGGATACCTGTCTCTGGAAGCTTCAGGGCCATCTAAAGCTTAATATAAATCTAGTAGGACCCAGAACCATCCATTAAACCTGACTAAAAATCAACGGCTGGTCTTAACACCTGGCAGTCTGCTACAGAGAACATCAAGAATATGAGGTGACCATATCTCTGGTGCCTAAATAGACAAAATAATGCCTCAAAACATAAGAAACAGCCACCTTTACTGCAGTGTTGGGGTGAAGGGGGCCTTTTCCAGTGACTGCACCAACACTGCAGTAACTTTCTTCCCTCCATTGGTCACAAGGTCTGTGGGCTGACACTGCATTTGCCTTTGATGAATCTGCTGGAAAGCCTCTGACATCTTCTCCTCTCGGCCCAAAAATGGTCATTAAAGTCACAGAAGAAAATGTCAGAGGACAGGGAACAGCTCAGTGACTTCATGCTTCAGACTTGGGAGACTTGAGTAGATTCAGTGCTTGAAGAAACCAAATACACTTTGAGGGATGAAAATGAAACACACAGGCCCACGTTCACCTCCAACACAGTTTCCCCCACCACAGAAGTCTGTCCAGACTTCTTCTCCTTTTTTGATCACATGAATAATTCCACAGAACTTCATTTTTAGGGCACTATTTTGACAGAAGAGGGACCAGAAACACACATGAGAAATGGGTTACATCGTTGGCAAGAGCTGAGAATTAAATGTAAGATATATTTGTCTGATCAGCTGAATCAGTCTTGGCTTCATTAACTTGCACTGAGTAATTCTCTCTTGGCTGTAACAGCACCCAGATGACAAGCAGAAACCTCCTTGTAGACACCCCAAGGGAGGTGTATCCTGTGAGCAGAATTCCACCATTTCCAAGCATAATGATTCTATGATTAATATTTTTACCCCGGTTCCCTGTGAATCTAAACAACTTTGTGGAATAAAAGCCTGCTGGAACTCCATAAATGTACAGAAACCAAAACTTATTCAGAAAGCTCCTGAGATGCAACTGATTGGAACCTAAGGAAGCGCTTTAGGCAAGTTGGAGCCCTCTGCTTTGCATCACTGGAGATGGAATGAGGTACAATACGGGGTCCCCATTCAAATATTAACTTTATCTGTTAATGCTGCTCCTGAGAAATCTGTTTTGAATTCAGTGCTGCCCCCGCTTTGAGCAAGAGGATCAGAGACCTCCTGACGCCCTTTCCAAGCTAAAATATCAGATAAGAGACCTTGGTTCTTTGGAAAGGTTCTTCCTGGGGGAAGGTTTGGGGCAGGATTGCCTCAGTGCTGCTCTGGCCCAGCTGAGTTAATGTCTAGGAGCAGCTGGTGACAGAAGCAAAGAGAGGAACCCCAAGTAGGGGATCAATCTCTGTGAAGGCTCTGAACAGATCTGCTGGTGATATAACACATACTGGTCAGTGACTCAAGAGACATGAGCTGTCATCAAACAAGGACTGTTAAACCTGAGGGAAACATTAATGAAAAATCATTGTCTAGCCACGAGCACAGGAGTATCCAGCCGAGAGGAACACCTGCTTTTTGTCTCAGGAAATGGGGAGCGGTCGCGTTGCTTCCAGTTCTCCGCATCAGGCAGGAGGCAGGAACCGTGGAATTTGTTTCTCAGAAGTGCTCTAAGCTGCCATGTTTAGCTGACTGATTTCCACAGCAATAATTTGGGCAAATTAATGGTATGTTTTCTTTCCTCTAGATTTTTTTTTTTTTTTCGGTTCTTGTTTTTTAGGACAGGATATTTGTCCGTTGTCCGCCCTCAGAAGAGAGATGGGGACAGGAAATTAAACTGGCCCAAGGTAAACCCCACTGTGTACTTCTCCAGTGCCTTCATATTTTTCTCATTATGAGCAAAAGTATATCAAGTCCAAACCTGTTTCCCGTTACATGGATAAGGCAGTTTGTTATGCAAGGTGGTTCCATCTCCTGGTGCTGTGCTCCACCCCATCCAACAAACCCAGGACTGCAGCTTCTGGGGCCCGGCTCACTTTCATACAACAGGGATTGGTTTCTCATTGCTCCTGAAAAATCACAGGCCTCTGGAACTGGAGAGGTCTATTTTTTAGCAGGGGAATGTCAGCTTTCCCCATTCATATGAAACACGGCTGCAAGCCCTGCTGCTGGTGTGCTTCAGAGGGAGAAAATTTAAGGCAAAGCAGTTTAGTGAGACGTATAACATCACTAATGGCTGGGCCTTTTTTTCTTTGTGTATCTCAGCCATCCCCACTAAATTATTACCTTACCTCTGCCATGGCAGATATTTTTCTTAAAAGCAGGTCTTTAGCATTTTAACCCAAAAAAACCTCCCGAAATCTTACTGCATTTTATTCCTGCAGCTTAAACTTTCCCTTCTTTGATCTTCCTTCTTTTTTTAGTAAGTGACACTCTTCACATTAGTTTAAATGGTTCATTCTCTCTTCTTCATCCCCTTGCTCTTCCTCATCCCCTTGCTCTTCTTCATCCCCTTGCTTGAAATATTAATTATGCTGCTTTATACCACTATCATTTCAGTATTAAGCTGGGCAAAGCTCTTCAATGCAATGTTCTTTAAATGTAACCTCAGAAATTCATGCCCCTGCTTCCCTCCAAACCACCTCCCTCTGCCTCACCTGCCACTTTTTCAGACTTTTCTCACTCTTTCAGCTCCAACTCTGTCATGAAAAGAACTTGGTAACTTCCACCTGGACAACACACCTTTTTTCTGCTGGAATTCTGTCCCAGATCTCCACAGCTATAACTCTTCCTTTAACTGACAGTCAAAATTTATTCAGAGATCTTATCCCTGGCTATTTAACTACAGTTATTCACTTTAACAGTATCCCCATGAAATGGATGTTTCTATACCCATTATTTGAGCATTGGGGATTCAGAGAGTACAAAAGTCTCATTTCTTCAGGGAGTAGAGACAGGCAAAGATCTAAAGAGTTTCACTTAAAATTATATGACAGGAGCACTCAGAAACTGCTTATGAATTAGCTTTGGATCATGTCCTACATCAACAATAGAAACATTCAGCAGAACCTGGGGACAAAACATATTGTCCTCTGTCAGATTATCCTTCCTATAAATACAGCCTTAAGAGCTCTAAAGGGGACTCATTCAATTCCCAAAGCAGAAATCATATTTTCCATTCTTTGGGCAGCAGACACCCTCCAGGAACAGGATTAACCTCTCTCCTCCCACCCTCTCTGAGGGCTGAGGAGAAACCAGGCAGGGCTTTGTGTCACAGCAGCCTGGTGAAGAGAAGAGAGATGGTTTAATTTACATCAAACCAGAGCACATAAATTTTTTATGTCAGACCAGTGACAGGCAGTAAAAGTCAGTCCCTCTCTAGGACTTGCTGGTTGGAGACAGACTATTTGTCTTATTTACACTTTCACTTCTTGATGTGCCTCTGGGAAAGTTGTTTTCGGGGAAACAATTTTTTTTGTTGTTGTTGTTAAAACTTGCTGCTGAGAAATAAACAACTTCTGTTCAGAGGATGAGGAATTGTGAGGTTTCGTATTTTTCTTTCTTTACCCAGCAAACCACAAGCAAATAGTTAATTTTATGTAACATGTGAAGCACTCATTTATATCACAGAGCTGTTTGTGATCTCCTGTTTTACCAGTCCAAAAGGAGACACTCTTTCAAAGGAGAATTTTGGGAATATCTGAATTTTAAGCCTAATAGGATCTTCTTTTCTATGTTGTTTCTGCAATAACCAGTTGGATTTGCACAAACCTCACAATACGGTTCTTGGCAATTGCACCAAAGTGATATTTTATATTTCTAGACAAACACTCCAGCAAAACTGTGAAATTTTCAAACTTTCCAAGTCTGAGGTAGTTCATACAGTCAGTCTTGTGCAGCCTCAGCATTTCCATGGAGTTAAAAAGCAGCTCCGAATGTGTGCAATGGATTTCAAGAATTAGGGGAACAGTTCCAGCTCCTTCATTTCTCCACCTTCTTCATCAAGGAAAAAGTCATAACAAAGGAAGGAAAAGGGGCCAAACCCGACCTTACTCATTCCTCAGTCCAAACACAGTCAGCACTGCCCTCAGGAGAAGTTGTGTATGTGCGTAAGGAAATGTGCCACAGTTCTGCTCTGAAAGCATCCCCTGACTTCCCTTGGCACAGAATTAGTGTCAAGAGCCTGGAAAAGTTCAGGTTTCTGTGATAGCTCTCAGCGGTTCCTCGAGAGGGGATGCACAGGGCTCATCCAGGGAAGCACACGGAGCATTTATTTACTCCTTTCTAGTCCACAAAAGCCAAAAGAGAAACCCATTGCAGAGATTTCAGGCCACATTCTTGCCCTCCTGCTGTTTATAATTTCCTCCTGGATGCCTGTCAGGCCCTGTATATTTGATTTAACAGGTTGATGTTTTGCCTTAGCCTCAGATCTCGTCAGTGGAGCTGCAGCAGTTAAACACCTGCACCAGCTTTGGTGCACACGGGGAAAAGCTGCCTCTGCTTATTTGTAATGAAGAGACAACACCTGAAGGCAGGGGAATTGAAATTAAAAAATACAGATCCATAACCTACAGATTGTTTATTATCTATGAGGCTGAGCACAAGCACAATAGCTTGGACTGTTTTTCCCAACTCTGGATTTTTTTAAGAATGAAGATCTTCAGCATTTTCAATTGTGGTACCAGGTAAAGACCTCTCTGTTATTGGATTCTCTCGATTAAGCTGCAGAATGGACAAATAAGAAAAAATGTACCATTGCTCTAAAGAAAACAGCCAATTTCCTCTCGAGACAAACAGGAAATTTTTCAAGGGCTATTTTTTCTTCCTTTAGTACTTGTGATGTGGTTTGGTATCCTTGCTTTAAAAATGCTTCCCTTAAAAATACCTATACAGCCCAGATAGTGATATTATTTAGGATGCTCTGATTAAAGAAATGTTATTCTCGACTCCCTGAAGGTTCACATTATCTGCTGAAGCCCATGAGCTCTGCTACAAAGACTTCTCTGTTTTTTCTTACCATTGGACCAATTTGCCCAGAATTGATCCATAATATCCATTCTCATGTTTACTGTGGAAATTTCCATCTGCTCCCAGGCTGTGGTTCTTGCTATGTCGGATCTTTAGACACCCACTAACAGAGATTTTTCAAAAAATTCTTTTTAATTTAAATTACAAAACAAAATCTGGAGTAGAGATAGATGTCTATCTATCACTCAGGTATGTGAACACACGTACACACAGAATATCCCTTACATATGGCACAACACATAGAACGCTATGGAAAGGAAAGACCATTTTAACTTTTTGTTCACCAGTCAGGAATGGTGGTGGCAAAACGAATTTCCTTATATTTCATACTTAATCCTACTTAGCTTGGCAGCTGGTCAAACACAGAAAGAAACCATTCTCCTAAAATCCCAACATGACTCCATCTGAATTAAAATATCAATTAAACTACCAAATTAATAATGGGTTTAGGCCTATGGCAACTCAATGTTTTGCAACCCTCTGTGCGCTCCTTTAACCAATTTCTATAATTTCTAAGTAGAAATAAATAAAGGGGATTTTAATCTGTGTCTTGCAGAGCATTTCTCAAACGACGAGCTGGATGTCCTTGGGTCCTCTGCCTGCGGACCATGGTACAAAAGCGACTTTGAACCCCTCTGTTCTAGCACCAAAAGGCTACTGGATGATCACTAAGGCCTTGCCTTGTGCCAGAAATGGCCATGCTGCTGCATCCCCGCATGTCCTCTGCCAAAATCTCAAGATAGCGCTGTGTTATTACAGAAATACTAAGCAAATCTTGGAAATGGAAATTAGATAATAACCTCTGAGATCTGAGATAAGGGTTAGAGCTATAAACCCTCATTAGCCCCAAACGCTCCAGAGAATGGGTGATAACCATCAGGTTTATGTCCCAGCCCAGATGTTTCTGCTGTCACTGTGTGAACCCATTAGAAAGAGGCCAAGACCGTGGCCAATTCTGAGCAGGTGCCTCACCTGCCCGGCCTGGGGCGATCCAAAACAATGCTGGCAGGCCATAAAAGACCTCTGCTGCAAAAAACTGACATCGAACAATGAGCCATTGTCGGGACAACTCTTTGTTAAGAAACAAAAATCCCAGATTAGCCTCATGTGCCGGAACCATTTTGCTCACTTCCAAAAAACGCGGCAGCAGCTTCTGGTCAAAGCCCGAGCGCTCGAGCATGCAGATGTGCCAGCAGAGACAGGGCTGGCAGGAGAAGCCTATTGCGGATCAAAAACAGGGAGGGCAGAGGGCAGAGACAGGGAGAGTGAAGCTCCTCACCGCATCGAGACTGGAGAAGGCCACAGTATATAATCTAAATTTAAAAAAAAAAAAAAAAAAAGAAAGAAAAAAAGGCATCCGAGGATTTTTTAACGAGCGCTAAAGGTCAGCAACGCGGCTGCATGTCCCGTCCATCCAGCGGCACCTCTGGAGCTGCAATTTTCCACACTGACTCAGAGGAAAAGCAGCATCACTTACTCAGTTGTCCACTCACACTGTCAAGCCCTCAGTTTATTTTGGAAGTTCTTCCAACTCGAGCCGGCTTTGTTTAATTTGAGGTTGAAGGAGAACAGACTCGCAGGGCGCGGGCAAGAGGAGAGAGGGAAATCACAAGGCAAACACTGAGTCATCAAGGGCAACCGTGCAAGTCCTGCTCCCCATGGTCAGAGGGCCACCAGTGGTGCACTGGGTTGGACCAAATGTTGGGAGTCTGGCAATTCCCACCTGAAATCCCCCCCCGAGAGAACTTTCTAAAGGATGGGGAAGATCCAGTGAGAAATGTCAGGATGAAAACTTCAGTGCTGACCCAGGAATACCATTAAAAGGTGTGGCAGCTCTCAGCTGGACGTAAGGGAATTCCCAGTGTGGGGGCAACTTAATGTTTGCACTTGAAGTCTCTGTGCCTTGGAAGTTTTTGGGGAGAAAAATCACCAGCGTTGATGCCCTAGAGATAAAACCATGTGCAGGAGATAAGGATCCATATATCCTGTGCCCCATCCTATGCTCCACTCTGCTGGAGACAAGAGATTGTTCACCTTCCCCAAGTAGTAGAATAAGGCTGGAGCTGGGGAACACACAGACAGCAGAGAAAAAACACACCTCCAGCATAAGGGTTCTAAACTGCTCTGCTGGTGCTGGATTACAATCCAGTTTAGTGGGATTAGTTATGGAAAGAGGACTCATTCCCATCCCTGGAAGTGTTCAAGGCCAGGTTGGATGGGGTTTGGAGCACCCTGGTCTAGTGAAAGGTGTCCCTGCCCATGGGACAGGGTTGGAACGAGATGGGCTTTAAGGTCCCTTCCAACCCAAACCATTCCACGATTCTGTGATTCTGTGGTGTGACTTTGGTGAGGGTGGAAGGAGTCTCAAAGCAGCAGATACTGCCCTGGTGTGAAAAATCAAGGACAGCAAAGGTTTCCTTTCTTCCTGACTGTTTATCACCAAAGGATGTTGCACCTTTATGGGCACAGATTCTTCTGCCACAGCTGATCCAGATTTGGGGACACTCCTCTCAGCTGTAGTGGCAGAGACACAGCCAGTCACGCTGGAAATCCAAAGGGTGTTCCAGCAACAAGTGACTTTCCATGCTCCAGGAATAGCATCTATGTGACTATTCACCTGTATTAAGAAAAGCCAGCAAACCTCCAAGTCCACTGACCACAGACCTCTCCTGGCTTTTCCAGAAAGAACTTCAGTTACATAAACAACATTTATCAGTCCACTGAGTGTTTTCTAAACCCAAGTCCTTCTATTTGTTATTCTTGGTTGTTTTTCTTTTCTCTTTATCTACCCCAGCAACGCTACCTTCAGGTCTGTTTTTCTTGCCTACCTTTTTTGATCCACTTCTAACTTTTAAAACAGTATCTTTCATCACAAACTTTGGAGGCAGAGTTTTCGAACAGTTTCGAAGTTCCAGCCCCGAGAGTTAGGGGGCACATTTCCTGGTACCCCAATCCGTGTGCCAAAACACAGAAAATACGAAATTGCAAAGCGGTGTCTGCGCTTCTTACAAACTCTGATTAATTGGATATGTCAAATTAACCTGAGCAAAAGAAATTTCCCCGGAATGTTTTTGAAAGCTTGATAAAAGTTCTCCAGATAATCATTGCTGAACAGCAAATATTGCGTTACCTTAAAGCACAGGAGGCTGCTCTCGCCCGTCCTTCCTGCTTGAGCTCTCTGTTGGTCATTAACTGCTCGTGCTGAATAGTTTCTTCCATTATCCAAAATACAGATCTGTCCTCACTAGACAATAGCCAGCTCTGCTGGCAGATGAGTGCATTTGGGATTAGGTATTCTCTATTCTTACAGTTTTACCTAATGGAAACTTGTAACGTGCAGTAAATCAACTTCCAAAAAAAAAAAAGATACAATATGATGCAAGGAAAAATATCTAATATTTTTTAGGAGAGTAAGCACACTGCATACTCCTCTTTCAGCTTTTCCAATTCTCAAAGTTTTTACTTTGGCACCCACACCACTTACTAGAATATATTGGAAGTTAAGTGTTTTAAAAGGATTCAGTAATCTAAATACCTCCCTGGATATTGTCCAAAATGTCTTACTCGGAACCAGCCAAAGTAACTAAAAATATTTCCTTTGACTTCAGTAAAGTTTGGATCAAACTCTTAACGTGCGACTGCTTTGCTTGTCTCAGTGTAAAACAGATCTTAATATAGAACATGTTAAAGGAATATCCTGCATTTTCATTCTCCCTTCTTTCTCTTCAGCCTTGCACCTTGCATGGCTGGGTTTTGTGCTTCATTTGCTTGTGTTTCCTTTGTTCTCTTTGGGCAATGAGAAAGACACGAATTTATCCTGCTTAATTTTGGATACTTAGCAGAGGCTCCCAAGCCTGGAGCCTCATCATGCCAAAGAAGAGCTGGGTGTCTCTGGAGGGCAACTTAATGGATCTAAAGGCTGAAGTCCCTCTCTTTGTCTCTCTTTCTCTGTGAACTAGAGAGGAGCCTATGGAAATGGATTCTTAGCTTGGTCCCTCAGTGCAGGACCTACAGCTGGGTAGGATAAACCTAAGCTCAGGCATGCAAGCCCACCCAGTATCCACTGGGAACACTGGATGGACACTCACTCCATTAAACTGCTTCCACCCCATTTTTCCTGTTAAAGAAAAAAACAAAAAACCACCTCTCCAAGAGCATGGCAGGGTCAGGACAGAGAACAAAGTCCCACACATCCAAGCCCTCTTCCCAGCCTTATCAAACAAGCATCTCAGTAGTGAATCTACACCTCATTTTCCACAAGAAGGGTAGGAAGACAAAGCAGCTTCCAGGGATGCCAGCTCTGCCAGGGATGCCAGCTCCAACCCTCCTTGTCCTCAGGTTAAAAAGCGTAACATAAAAGCAACTCTCCCTGGTTTCTCCTTGTCCTGTGTTTGCTGAGGGAGGCACCGTGCTCCTGGTGCTGGGCTGTGGTTTCAGGATGTGCCCCGTTGAGACCAGCTCTGCACAAGCACAGCTCAGACCAGCTCCCCCCCGCCCCAGATCTCCCCTCCCCAGCCACTCCAAGCTTGTCACTGGGAAATGAATGGATTTGCTTTCCCTTCCTCTCTAGTTCTTTCCTGCGAGGGAGAACAGCTGCTGCCCTCCCCGTCCCCAGGGAGGTCTCCCCACTGCTCCTCTAGCCAGAACATTTATAACTGGATGTGAAAGAGAAAAGACATTTAAAAAAATCAAAATTCTGAGTATATGACAATGACAAACACTGAGACCAGGGATTTTAGGAACTACATTGTCCATTAATTGCATAGAAACTGTGGCCAAATTTGCAAAATTTATATGATGGAGACTTAACACTGTCTGGTTTTGCCTTTGTAGCTCGGGCAGTTACTGACTGAGGAGCAAGAAGACCTTTACCCTGCTTTACAAATGTCCAGTTTTAGGGCTTTTGGTTAGAGGAAGGAACAAGTCATCAGGATTTTATGGAAGCCAAAGGGAAAAACCAAGCTTAAGTGCTACTGAAACCAGACCTCCCGTGTTTAATGGCACTTGGACCTCTCGAGGAAACCACTTGGGTGGATCCCCTGTCCCATGTGGTTGAGCTGTTCCCTCTGCCAGTGGTTTCAGAGGAAAGGATCATGTATCACACACACAGACAGAGCCTTCTGGAGTCAATAAAATTAGTTGCTTTCCTTCCCCAAAGTGTTTTGAGTTAACCCATCAGAATTTCCAAGACGGTGGCAGGATGGAATAGCTGCAGGCACCAGGCTGGAGGCAGGAAGGCAGATAACTCACAGAGTAACACCAGGGTGGGTGACACCGAGCTGCTCAGGAATCACCTTAACATCAGATTTCATTATGTTTTCAAAAACTGGCTCATCTTTTAAATTAGCTGTAATGCCACAGCATGCAAAACCATATTAATATTTTGCCTAGATTATTTCAGAAAATGTACTGCATCTGCAGCTCTATGTCCCAAATATCCCTTCAGTTAGGTAGATCTTTCAAATTAGCTCAGGTTAAAAATATTCTCCAAGAAAGGGGCTACAGAAAACATGTGAAATACTTGTTCTTAAGAGATCAGGTGAAATAAGTGACTAGAAGGCAATTTCCATTTATAGTACTGTGTGTACTGCAGTGGCTGCAGCACTGCCTCTAACAGTGGCATGAATTCAAGTTTAAAAGTGTATTTAGCCTCTTTTCTCTTATTATGGTACAACAACAACAGCAAAATGACAACATCTGGAGGAGGAGGAGTTGTGGCCAGGCAGTTTTTAGGCAGCACGATGTGAGCACCTGGCTGGGAGAGGGATGAAACCTGCACCCCTGTTACCTGCAGCTGCCTTACATCTTTACACCTGAGAATTCAGGATTTGTCCCATTTGTGCACAGAAGCACATGGAAAGGGCAGCTGGGATTGTGTCAGGCGGGATCTGAGCACTCTGCCTAATGCAACAGGTAAAGCTCACACCTTTGGGGACAGGGTTCCTCTTGCTGCACACCTCTCTCTGCTCCCACGGGTTTTCATTGCAGCCACCACCAGGTTGCACAAACCATTAATCAGGTATTGAAAATGAACCACATTCACCAAAGCCAAAACAACACTGGTAAATGCACATTAATCAGCATGTCCCCTTAGAGACCCTCAGAACCATGAAGATCAGGCAACTGCCAGAGATTTCAGCATTAAAGGGGTGTCAAGAGCCACCTTTCAGCAACCTGGATGTACAAAACTGAAGATAAGCAAAACTCGTCCCGACCAGAACGTCCTAAAGCTCTGAAATGGATGTGGGGAGGAAGGACCAGCCCTATGACACAGATCCATCCTGGAGTCAGTCTGGGATGAATTCTCTGCTACAATAAGCAGTTGGCTGCCTGAGATCACCATCACCCCCCCACACACACACACATCTTTAGTAGGTTACAGGTGTTACATTTCTACTTGGGAAAAAAAAAAAAATAAAGAAAGAAGGAGGAATTAAAAGTTTGTACTCACCGCATTGAGCCCCAGGAGGTTGTTTGGGAGAGAGGAGGTGACTCCTGACAGAATTGCCGTGGCCACCACTGCCCCCAGGCACTGGGCGAGGATGTACATGAGCGCCTTGAAGATGCTGATCTGGCAGCTGAGCAGCAGCCCCAGGGTCACAGCCGGGTTCAGGTGGGCCCCGCTGATGTGGCCCACGCTCTGTGCCATGGTAGCGATGGATAACCCAAAAGCCAGCGAGACCTTCACGTTGTCCTGGGACCTCGTGGATGTTTTGTTGCCCACCACGGGGAAGCTGAAGCCCAGAGCCGAGCCTATGCTGATAAAAATAAAGAGGCTCATGGCAAGGAACTCAGCCACCACTGCCCTCCAGAACATTTTCTTTTTGAACTCACTAGCCATCTTTCCTCTTTCTCTCTCTCCCCTCCTCACTTTCCCTTCTCCCTCTCTCCCTTCCTTTGCCTGATAGTTTTTCCTTTGAGGTCTGAAGAGAAATCTGGAGGAAAAATACAGTCCTTGGATTATTTATAGGGCTTTGGGTGGTCTGTAGGAGGGAAGGGGTGTTGCACAAAAGGAGGAAAGAACATCTACATAGATGCTGACTGTTAGATTGATGTAAGACACTGTTTGCCTGCCAAAGTTTTTTCTTCCTTTCTTTTTTTTTTTTTTTTT
>VXAY01006934.1:110088-208646 GCA_013399855.1 Oxyruncus cristatus | reverse complement strand
TGTCCCTCCAAAAGTTTTTTCTTCTTTTTTTTTTTTTTTTTTTTTTCCCTTTCCCCTCCCTTACCAGCGTTCGATCTCTGCCGCTGCTTTTAAGAGGCTTTTAAAAATTCCTGGAAAAATCTTTAGGAGCACCTCAGGAATTTTTTTACCCTCTACTTCTCGAACTCCTGTCTCATCATTCAGCACGGGGATTGGAATGAAAGCTTTGATGGGATTTCTGTCCCGAGCCGGACTGAAACAAAAAGCAAAGTTATCTGTGCAGGCTGCTGAGTTATTCACGCTCAGCTTCAGCGGCGGCAGAGAACAGCTGAGAGTAGTAAATGAGACTGACAACTAAATCCACACTCCAGAGACTTCAGCACCTCTGTTTCATTTGGACAAAGGTAGAAATGTCTTTTCTCTTGGCTCTGTGGACCTGGAGGTGTTTCGGATGCCAAGTCTGACGGCTGCACGGACACACTTGTGGATTTACACGGCTCACACGAGATGGTGTTCAGTGAGGAGGGATCAGTTTTAATCTCTGTGTAAAGCTGACATAACACTGAGAGCAAGCTGGAAGCTTTCTGTGGATGCAGTTTGGATGCTGAGGGGGAGGTGTTTGTTGTTTTGGGTTTTTTTACTATTTTATTTTAATTTATGTGATCTCTTCTCTTTTTTTCTCCAAAGCACAAAGGTGTTTCAAGGTCTCCCCAGCCTTCCTCTTCTGACCAGCAGGAAAAAAAAGCCAGTTTGGGGGCTTCCTGCAGTGAAAACCTGTGTGTCACCACCCTGCTGAGGGTCAGCTCAGCTGCCCTGGTTGTCACCAGGGAGACTGGCTGCTGCCTCTGAGCCACAGGGCTGGCCAGAGATGGGGACAGAGGGGAGAGCAAGGGAGAAGGGAAATTACATGCTTGGTTTTGCAGGCAGAATGAATCTCCCGGCAGTGCCAGAGTGTCTCCGAGAGCAAAAGGTCCGAGTGCCTGGTTTATCTCAGCGGGACTTGCACACACGCCTGGGATTAACCCCTGTCCTCTCAGATCCCTGCCTGCCTTGACAGCCGGGGGCACCTCCATCTGTAAACCAGGGGGTTTGCTCCAACTTCAAACCAAGGAAAATCTGATCCAGACTCAGGAACTGATTCCCCAGACACAACTCTTGAAGGATGGGTATTTAAAATCAGCCTACTTCTCTGCCTCCTCTTTTTAATCCCTCTTCTTACCTTAATGCACTGGTAACGTCTCCTAAATTGTTCTTAAATTAATTCAAGGCTTTTTCATTTGGACAATATGTCGGTGAGAAGAGAAAATCAAACACACACCTGGATAGTATTAGACAGTCAATAAGGGGGTTTAAAATACATTCAGTTTTCAAAAGATGATTCAGTGACAAAGCTGAAAACTTTTAAACAAGAATCCAGATGTCTGCAGCCTGTCACCCCCAAGTTTTTATTCTTCCTAGGCATCAGATGTTCTTGATTTTCCATATAGCCAACTTTATTTCCTTCTGTTTTATAATGCACTTACACAACAGAACTGTACCTGTGAAAAAAAGGGAAAAGCAACGAAAAGGGGAATAATTCAGTTATCGGCTTTACCCTTCTAACTACAGTGGGACTTCAATGAGGAACCATGTCACAGACAAATCAAAAATCAAATTTAGCCAAATAATGGTAGGTGGTGGAATTTTAATATAAGGTACAAATGATTCTAGTTGTATCCTTTTCAGTGGAACTTTTTATTTACTGCAAACAGCCTCTGAGACTGAAAGACCTTCAATGAGCAGCTTCTCTGGTCCTACCAAACAGATGCCCAAGACACAGGCCATGTGTCACACACCTCAGGGAACTGGACACAGCAAGAGCTCTATGAACAGTTTACAAGAGTTTCCATGTGTCCCAGATTGGCACCTGTGAGATGGAGCTGCCCAGATAGTCCGCCCTGTCCACAGGAAATTCCCTCTTTACTCACTTCTTCCTACAATTAGGAACTGGATGACCAAGCAACCTCTGTATCAGTACTGATAAGATGAGAAGGAATCCCTCCAAGGAAAATTTCTACAGGCCAGGAAAATAGCCAGGGGAAGTATTGAAAAACGCTTCCTTGATTTCTACAGTCTCCTCTAAATATCCCTGACTGGCCTGTGCCAGAGACTGGGTGCCAGAAAAGCCAGACCTTTAGTCTGACCAGTGGAATATGTGAACACACAAATTAAATGTGCCTTAAGAGTAGCAGGTTGGGCACTCACCTTGGTGTTGAACCAAGGTCCCCTCACACTTATATTTTTATCCTGGGACTCCCCGTTGGTCTCTTCATAATCTTACCCACCTCTCATTTTATATTTTGGGACTTGGTGCCACAGTAAATCAATAAAACAATAATTCAGACAGAAAAGATAAAAAAATCTGAAATAAATTAAAGACAGAAACAGTTCCAGGGAATATACAAATATAAAAGGGATGGGTGGAGCTATTATCCGATTCTCCTTCTATGCTGTGATGTGAAGTAAACCATGATCACCTCTGCTGTGTTGTTACTAATTGCCTGTACAATGATGATACCCAGGGCCCCTCAACCTTCAGCTCCGTGCAAGAAAGAGCAGAGACAGCCTTGACCTGTGTGTAGAAGAACCAGCAGGAGGGGAAACAGAAGGGGCTAAAAACAAAAGAACAAATCTAGTGCACAAGAGGTAGAGGGAGCTGTGGACAGAATGAATTATACAGCAGTGTAAGTGTAATGAGGAAAGAGAAAACATAAGTAGAGAAACCAGTAGGACTTCTCCAGAAATGTCTACCACAACACAGATCTAACTGGTGCTCTACTCATTAGGCCACTTTTCCACAAAACAAGCTCCATCCCCTCTTACTCAGGCTGATGGCAAAGACCCCAGCGCTTGGTGGAGTAGCCAGAGGCCTCTAAACCCAGACCCCACAACCACCAGAAGCCCAAAAAACAAGGACAAACCCCAGTGTCCTGTTCATGAGATAAGCTGGGGTTTGTGCAGGCAGCTTTTCTGGGCGTGGTTTCAGCTTATGCACCAAATCACACTTGAAGGTGGGGTTTGTATTTTTCTGGAAATAGAGAGAGATGACTCCTGGCCTTATGTAAGTGTTTAGGACATGCAATTAAGAACAGATCTGATGGAAACAAGAGGGAGAAAGCAACTCTTTAGCTGAGGGGTGTTTCTTCGCAGATGATTTAAACCAGTGTACTCCCAACAGCTCTTTGATTTAGTCACACGGGAGACAGTTGAGTGAAAAATCAAGCTCCCAGGACTGGATATTTAATTGCCAAGATCCCAGGACCGATTCATTTTTTGTCTGAAACAAATCAGGTTCTGGAGGGCTGTAGCACAAATCTCACTTGACATTTCAGTCAGAAAACAAATGTACTTGTAGCTCGAGTGGTAGGCTTTGTTCTTTGCTCCCACACGTCAAATTGCTCAGGATCGCTGCTTTTTGAACAAGAAACAAATGTCAGTGGCTGCAAATTTGATCTTGGCCAACATGAATTCTCCAGGAATTTCCCTCTTAGGTGAAGGAACAGCCAAAGTTGAAGGGCAGAAGGAATGTGTGTCAGTCCAGCAGCCAAACGATTGGAAGAACCAGGGGGGAAATTCAGCAAACCACAATTATTCTTCTCCTGAGAAGAATGAGTTACCCTGTGACCCTGCCAGACAAGTCTTTTAGCAGGAAAGCAGCAGTTCCAGGAATACTCCATTTTACGCAGTTTCAGAGACAATAGCAGCTCCTACTTCTGCCCATAGACTTTCACCCCTCTAGGGGATCACCACCATGAAGAAGAGCAAAACCATGAAGCAGGGAAGGGCTGGAGCATCCATGTTATCTTCCTCCAACACCTCAGCAATGGGAAGGAGCCCGGCATTTCTGGCTGGAATGAAATGTTTTCCCCTGTGTTCTGTTCAGTGCTGTCCATACAGAAAGTTGTAGCTCACAGGTGGGGTTTTCTAAAAAAAAAAATCATGCCACTGAATTAAACAGATTTGCACCAATATTCAGGAGTTGCTTCCTGGGCTCCATTCCTTTTCTGGAAAGAAGGAGAACCTCCCGATTTTGCTGTTGTAAAAAGTAAAAGGTGGTCATTGAATCAAGGGAAAGGAACTTGGGAAAATCTCTGCAAAAGGTCCCTGAGCACAACCAACACCCAACAGCACGAGTAAAGTGCCCGGGAACTGGGAGGGGCTTTAGACTGAATCCCTGGCTTAACTCTCCTAAATCCAGGAAAGATGGAAGATTTCAGACACATCCCCCTCTCCAGCATTTGCTACCAGCCAGTCTAAGCACCCACTTGCTCCATATGGCAACTGCTGAAAATTCCCTTCTTAGGGACTCAGCTGACTTTGTTCCCTGTATGGAGAAGTTAGAGCCTGCAAAATCCCCCCCTTACAGAGCTGGACCCTGGAATTGCTTTGGGAAGCTGGACCCGAATTATCAGAAACTCACCTGTGAGGATCAGCAGTTATTTATCAACCACATGAGTCACCTGGGTTTTTTTTGGGAGCCGAGATGGGATGTCACCCTCTAATGAGCAAGATTCAAGGGCATAAAATTCACATGATTAATTTTAATTTAACTACTTCCTGATCAGTGAAATCAAAGCAGGTTCTAAAGACTGGTCAAGTTTTTCCTTTTTTTTGGAGACAAAAAGTATCTGTGCATTCCTCTGTGTTCACCTGGATAACATAAATCTCTTTTTGATGGATTTTGTTTTAATTTTTCACTAGGTATGGATATGTTGAGCCTCACTTTTATTTTATTTTTTTTTCCCTTCAGACACTAATAAAACTGTAGAAAAGTTTATCAGTGAATATGTGACTGGACAAAATCTGTGTTTGTACAATTAAATGAATGAAACTCAATATCAGCAGGGGCAAACCTATTTACATCAATGACCAATTTAGTCCAGATGGATAGAGAAGACGATTAAAAATTTGTTTTCCCTTGAAGGAGATTTTGGAGACATCTGAAGAGAAAATCCCTCATGAATGTCCTCAGAGACTTTGCTTCCAATTTCAAGTTTTCTCTCTTCTGAGGGCAAGGGACTCTACAGCACTTCCTGAAAACATATATAATGCAGTGATAAATGTGTCAGTATAGCCCAATTTTTCATCACAAGTGCAACAAAGCCATGTGGGTGGCATTTGTCCCCCCTAATTTTCGGTATCTACCATGAAAACAGCTCTGACTGAGCTGATGTCCCTCGTCTTAGTGAATGCACAGTGTGTGAGCTTTCGGAGTATAATCACAGTCCTTGATTTCAGACATCTACACTCCACTGGCTCCATTTAACCAACTTTTTAGGCTTCCTGGGCTGCCCAGCTCCACAGTCAGCACTTACCTTTCCCTGGAAATCCCAGTTCTCTGGCCATGAGAACTGCCCAGCTGCCAACCGCGCCAGTGGCAGGACTGTTATCACCCTTTTTTTGACACTTCTGGGACATCAGGTAATAAAGATTACTGTCTTCCAGCTGAGGCACAAAAGGGAATCTCCCAGACAAATCAGCCCGCATCAGGAACCAGATTTTTGTTTCCCCCTGATTCTCCTGTACCACCAATTGACAGCAGCATCTCCACAAAGGGGAGGTGTTTTCCAGCTCGAAGGATTCTGTGGTTCCATGACTATGGACCATGAAGTTCTTCACCACTGCCTGCTCTCCTGACACACAGCAAGCAGTGCAAGGGAAAGGGGGCAGAGAAGCTTGCTGTTCCCAGGGACATCTTTTGTCTGAAAGCACCTTCCAAATTAGGCATTTCTTCTCCCCAGGCTGATGCTGGAGGGAGAAACCACGGGCTCTGCTGCTTAGCAGCAGCATTAATGTATTAAGCAATGTCCCTCTTAACAGCAGCAATGGACATTAACCAAACAAACACCAGTGCACTCTTTTTGTGAGAAAGGGGGTATGAATCCCTTACCATTAAACAGGAGAAAACCTTACCTCTTTTTCCTCTGAACAAACCTTCTCTTATGTGTGTTATTTAAACACGGTTGGCTTGTGAAACGATTGTTTTTTCTGGTAAACTGAGAAAAAGCTGCCACATTGAGGGTTAAATGCCAAATATTATTTTTTTCTCTAAGTGAACATATTTAGCAACAATTGTCCTTTTGAATTTCCTGTGCCCAGTGCATCACTGGGAGGTTGACCAATTTTTTTTTTTTTTTTTTTTTTTTTTTTTTTTTTTCCCCTCCCCCTGCACATTGTGTTACATAAAATAAAGAGTCTGCCAGGAATACTGGGCATGACACACCAGTGACTGTGCTAATGAAAGCCTTGGTACTTCATTACAAATACAGGAGGTGAATAAACCATTGTTGCTACAACAGGAAAGTTTTCAGTATGGATCACATTTCGCTTGGTTTTTTGGTGTGCAGAAGAAATCAAGCTGAAGATGCCACTGCTGCCAGCTCCACTGGAGCAATGCTGATGACTTGGTTGTTTGGAGGGAGGGTTTTTCATGTAATTTCCCTGAGTTTTGTTCCCAGATTTCATCCCTGTGTGTGCTCTGTGCTCTGTTTCCCCACAGCTCCACTGCTTGGGCTCACAGCTTGTCTTTGGCACAGTCCGAGGTGCTGATTCAACATCACAGACTTCTTTACAATAATGAATTTCTTTTAACTGCCAAGTGTTATAGGGCACTGGATGTCGAGCTGATACGAAAATAAAAGGGAGACCTTGAGGTGAAACTTGTGACCTATTTCCCAAGCAGAGAAAAAACCTTGAGGTGAACTTTGTCAGGTTTATCACACGGCCACAGCCTGGGAAGTGTCAGCTGGACTTGTCAGATCTATGAGATCACATTGCAGCAGCAAAGTAATTCACCATTTCATACAGGCTGCAGAGATTAGGCAATAAAACAAAGGCACTACAGGCAGAGCACTTTTATGGCTCACAGAATGTCACTCATACTCATTCCAGCCCTTACATCCAAAGTTTCCCAATCTCCCTTGCAATGAAAGCCCAACAACACGGACCTTGGGAAAGGTTTATCACTTCCTCTCAAAAATTCATTAGATTTTTAAATGTTATTTGTCTTATTTATTTATAGACTAATCAAGTAATTTTCTTAGGAACTTCCCTTTTTTGGTCCTCTTGGCTTCTGTTAACGTAGGTTTTTGTCTGGTGTTTGTAGGAATATAACACAGTGAATTTTCGCTATAGAAAAGCTTCTTTGTACTTCAGACCAGTTTTACGACTCGCAAGGTTCATCTTAAATTCTGATCCTGCACCTCCACACGAATGCTGCCTTTTGTAAGCCAGCTAAAATTGGCGACTTTAGCACCTGCTCGCCACTCCAGCCCTCCAGACATAAACCAATGGAAAACAACACACCAGAACAAGAGCCTAGCAAAGGAAATTCCTTTGTCCCTAGCAAAGGGACAATTGTTGCTAAATATGTGCACTTAGGGGAAAAAAAAAAAAAACAAAACCAAACCGTATTTGGCATTTAACCCCCAATGTGGTGGTGTTTTCTGAGGCTGCCAGAGAAACCAACCATTTGGATCTCGATGACATCCTCAATTTTGATGATGAACCATCACTGTCTTTAGGTGCAGTTTCCCACTTGCAGCCATGCACTTGCTGTCGATCCATAATCCCCGCTGGGATCATCCTCCCCTGATTACAGGAGCAGAAAACTCACGGTTTGACGGAGGCCAGGGTATAACATAACTATTACCACTCCCTTACACGTGACACTTCAATCAAAGAGAGTCCTGAGCAATAGTAACACTGACCTCACCTGACTTCAGAGACATTCCATTTTATGCTACTTATTTCCCTCATTTAGTGGAAAGAGGAAGGCCCTTCTGGCACTTGACTCATGGAATATGTTTGTGCATCCACGTTGGATGCCTCAGACCGGGGACACAACTGACCGTGTTGATCAAATCTTCACTTCAAAGCGAGCTTTGATGCGTAAAACTACTATTCTTGTTTGTCACACACATTACGAGCAAGGCCTACCCCATTCCTCCAGGAACAGGCTCAGAGCACGTTGGCACTGGGGAAGCAGGAAGATCTGTCGACACCTACTCTGGTTGTACAAAAACATGAGTTACAACTGGGAGCGGGTTAGAATCTCGTGGACATGAACTATCACAGAATGAATCAGTTTCCTGGTGGTTGTACCTCAGCAGGAAATCCCTAAATTTAGCCACACTATTAACAGGCACCCACACAACAAATCTACCAAACCTCGGGAACTGTGCTCTGAAGTTACCTTGGAGGTTGAAGATCTGTGTGGTCCTGTAGGCACATAAAGGCAAAATATCTGCAAGGCCTCTAGCTGAGATTTGGTTTTTGTCACAGAGCGTCTCATCCTGGTTGCATGCAGTAGCATTTGGGCTTGCTGGGATCCTGCAAATCCTTTTGTGATCTGCTTGTGAAGGGACTGAAGACTCTAAATGCTACTTTTCACCAGGAGGATGGATTGAAAGGAAATGCAATGTCCTCTACCCTGAAGAAGGTCTGCCTTTCCTCTGCCATAAGTCAAGATGATGTGAATCACTTTCAGAAAGTGTCTTCCTTCAAGAGCTATAGAGGGACCTCAGACAATCAGCTTAAACACAATGTTTAAATTCTAGTTTAAATTAATGAAATTAATCTCGATTTCAGTGAAGATCTCAGACAGAGAAACTTCACAAAATCCAAATCACAGAATTATTTGGGTTGGAAGGGATCTTAAATATTACCTAGTTCCAGTCCTCCTGCCATAGGCAGGGATGTCTTCCACTAGACCAGATTGCTCCAAGCTCCATCCAACCTTGACTTGAACACTTCCAGGGATGGGGTTTCAGTGAAGCCTCAAGTTTCCCATGTTCTTAAACCCAATTACTTCTTTATACTCAGGTGAGTGGAGATGGGGCTGTTTCTATCACAGCCAAACACAGCACTGCACACACCCCTTCTCCAAGGTGACTGGCACAGTCTCCTAAAGCATCTTTGCTAATAAAGCTCTTCTGTCAGCTGTCTTCTCCCTTTATATTGAGGGTACCACCTACCTTCCCTCTTCTGAATACTCTGGAAAAAATAAATGTGGACATTTCATAGAATCGTAAAATGGTTTGGTTTAGAAGGGCCCTTAAAGATCATTTGTGCACCTTTGAAGGCTCACTGATTCACTGACAGATATAAAACAGTGATCCTGGGATAAAACGAGCTTTTCCAGAGCTTGCTGTAGTGGTTTAAGACATGTTTGTATCCAGTGCCATCCCTGTACTGCTGTCCCCATCCCACAGGGAAATTGGGGCCAGGGTCTGTGTTCAGAGGAGACTCAAACAAAGCAGAGAATTAAAATAAACCCTTTGGCTTGGGCAGAAATAGATTTTGGATGTGCACATCGTGTGGTGGCGTCTCAGCTGTCTGGGAAGGAACTTTCCTTTAACAGATGGGAAAAGAAAAGACAGTCAGAGAGGAGCCCACTCCCGTGGCACAGGGAGCCCTGGGTCACACCCTCAATTTGTGCATTCATGCCCTTCATCCAGGGAAGGCTGGAATAATCATACCCCCACCCAGGGTTTGCAGAGCTCTCAGTAACTCCAGACTCAGTATTTATATTCCGCTGTGGAAGTGTGTGTGTTTATATTTGTGTTTTCTAAGCTTTTTCTTCCTGTGCCACTATCAGAATATCCGTGAGTGGTTCAAATGCTCTGTTAAGTGCTCATCACTGTTAACAACATTCAGCCAAGTAAGGATTCCACTGATGAAGGGAATTAAAACCGAAAACATTGCCACACGCCACAAGATTGCTCTGAAGGAAAGAAGAGATTCCGAAAAACAAGGCTGGTAAGGCAAAACGTAAGGAAAATCAAGTCAGCAATAGGCCTATGAATTTAAACTCTGAACACCTGACAGGGAGAAGGGCTTCAATTAGCTGCTTCTGAGGGAATTTCAGGACTTTAGAGACTCATCCCTGCTCTGCATTCCCACTTGGATGACATGGCAGGAAGACTCGTGTATGTTCAGGGAGGGTGGAAAAGCAGAAAGCAGGATGACACTCAATGGCAGAGACTTTCTGAACAAGGAAGAAACAGGAAAAATCAGCCAGTTGTCTGGTTTGACTCAAATAGCAGTTCTTTCCCTCCCACAGGTCTCACTCCAACAAGACTTCTTCAATAATCTGGGATAGTGTATCCACTGGTTCCAGGACAAGGAGAAAGGGAGAAGGTTGTTTTCACCTCTCATCAGGATAAGACAGGAACGGTTGACTCGCATGGGAGTTGGATCAGATCATCATGGAATTAGATTGGAGGATGACTTCCTTCATGTGTAGTGGCCCTGCATCTCTTCTTTGCCTTTGCCGGGCAGGAGAGGAGATGGGAATCTCCTACCAAGTCCCTTCAGTTGGCCTGAAAGAAAGGGGAGAAGGCCCTTAGCCTGGTGGCATCCAGCAGGACTACTCAGGGTTGGACTCTCAGCTTCCAAGGGATTGGAGAGGCAAATATTTGGCCCTCTGCTCCCTTGTCTGCTCCAACCTTTGGAAGAAGGAGACATCTAAGCTGGAAATCTGTATAATACACAGGGATTTCAGAATTTGCACCAGGATGTGTGTCCTGGAAGGACGTGTCTCTGCTCAGCTGCTTGTCTGCAACACAGGCAAGCAAGAGGATAAAGAGTGTTCCATAAATTCAGTCTGTCCCAGACCATTTTCCATAATGACTGGATCAATGGTGGGAGGAAAAGAGGAGTGAGACTGGATGATTTGGCTTGTTCTGAAAGATGTCACAAATAATAGGATTTGGCAGGTTTGGGTAAGGTCTTAACTTGGCCTAGTGGGACAACAGTATGAATGTAAATATCAGCTATGAGGGCTGTCCTCAAATTTGGGGCCTCCCAAGCTTCTTAAGGCACAGCTGGACTCCTTAAAAGTCAGTTGCCACTGTCACAGAGCAGTGACATTTCTATTAGCAAAGAGCTGCAGATCTGGATGAGGGTGTGATCCTGTTTTCTTTGGTTACCCTCTACCACAGATCCAGACAAAAGAAGAGCTTGGAATGAAAAGCTGATCATCAAGCAAACTGTTATAGCGAAGTTTGGCTCAGCTTTGTGTGTTTCATGTGAGAATTATGCTTGGATTGAATATGGTGGAAGGAAAAATGTCGGTTTGTCTGAGAGAGGGAGCCTCAAGAGAAATAAAAAGGAACAGCTGGACAGGGTTGAATTCACACAGAGGTCATCAAATTGTTACAGTCATTTTCTCTTTTATGGACAAGGAAGTGGAAAGGCTGCAAAAAGCAGTTCCCCCTTGCCCAGCTGACACACTTTGACAGGACTGGGACTGACACAAACTGTGATTCCAGTTATTTAAAATAACAGTTTTACCAAATGTAACCCTCACTCTTTCTTCCTCTCTGTCTCTCTCTGTGCAATATGAGGAGGTTGAAATGGGACTGAGATGGGCAGTAAATATGCAAATTGAATAAAATCATACTAATTAAGTGCACGTTCATTTCAGATTTTTCCAAAGGATTGTCAGTTTGCATTATTTTATTTACATTTGATGCCTTCTAGTCCTAAAAGGCAAGGGATGTCAGGGATGTGTTGTGGACAGAAAAAAGCAAAATAGATGGTTATCTCTGGAATAACTCCTGCCATCTGGGCAGCCTGAACATGCCAATACATGTAGGGTTTGCATAGAAACTTCTCGTATCTCATCCTATCCCAAAACATACTTGAACTTCAACGCTCCAAGGTGTTATCATGCCAGTGTTTATTTTCATTTTCAATTTTAATCTACTGGAAAGCCACATATAAAGACTGCTACAACATTTTCCAACCTTCTCGAAGAGATGGGGATGATATTCCAGGTAGAACCATTAAAGTGCTGAACCTGGAGTTGTTTTCATGGGATGCTGTTGTGCCTTAGCCTCCCTTGCAAGAAGCTTTAAAAATTAAGCCTCTCAGGTTTTACAGTGAAAGATTTGCTCTCCTGCCCTGGACTGTGTTTGCAGTCCTCCTTTGAACTCTCTCCATTGTTTAAATGTCTTTCCTGAAGTGTCCTCCGGAGCTGGACACATCATTTAACAAGTTTTAAATGGTGTGGTTTACAGAGGAAAGGTCACTTCCCATCTTCTGCTGAACGTTCTTCATGTACACCCAGAAGCTGCACTTGTCTTTATTTTTTCACAGTTCACATTGAGACAGTTATCAATGCTTCATTTGCCCCTTGACAGATAAATTTATCCCCTCCCACACACAGAACCTGCAGACTTTCCTTCCAGGTATTTTAACCTCAGCTTTACTCTTCACTAAAGCAACTTTGATGGGACTGGGAATAACCAATCACTCCTTTCCTATTGATCATTTACTAACCTGTCTTTCTTGTGATACTGAAAGCAAGCTCAGAAAAAAATTTGCTGAACAAAATGTTCAGAAAACTGAACTCGTAAAGGTAACATATTCTCATGGGGTGGTTCCTAAGCATTAGATAGCTGGGGAACAAGATCAGCTTTTTCTCTCTTTGGTGCTTTCCTGAAGCCCAGAGAACTTCAAAGATCTCTGGAACACTGGATGGCCTAAAGTCATTGTCTGATGTGATAAATCACTTCCAAAAGGGTCTCCTCTGCTGAGCACATGATCTTGTTTATCCTTGATGCAGGTCCTTCGTTTTCTCGTCAGGGAACAGGCAACTCTACTGCTGCTGGCTCCGTGAACAACATTCTGTCCAGTCTTTTCATTTTTTAATATATAAACTTTGTTATTTTAGTACAAGACTAATCTGTCTTCCTGGTTTATCCAGTTTATACAGTTCTGGAGGCCTTTTTAGTCCTGTCTGATACTTACTGAGTTTAAATGAAACCATTTCTCAGTTCTCTGTGTCCACGTGTATACCTTTTTCCGTGGCAGATTCTTGCAGACTGTTCTCTGTTTTACTTGTTGCCTTGGGTTTTGAAGATACACTTCGTTTTTTCCAGCTCTCAGGTTTGTGTGTTCAATGTCTTTCCTTATCTCTTGACTCCTTTTCACTCATGTGAAATCTACAGCCAGGTTGGGAAAATCAAAGAAACTCCAAATCACCCCTTCGTACCTTTGCAGTTCACGGACAACTGGATTCTTTGGTTCCCAAGGGATTATCAACATGAAAATAAACACACTGGCACAAGAACCTTGAGCAAAAATCACAAAGCAACTGATGAAACTGGTTCTCTGGCTCACTGCACTGGGCCTACATGCCCTGGAAGGTGGGTGAGGAATGTCTGGGGTTCCAGGTTCACGCTTCTGTCCTTCCATGTGCTCAGCAAAACTCCCAAACTCTCCAGAAATGCCAGTGTTACTGGTGTCATTCGTGGTAAGAAAGGAATCAGGGAGCTGGAGAGGAGGGGGATCAGGGTCTCACAATGTAGTGAAGGCTCAGCTGTTGGTCTTTTAAAGGCTCATTTACGTTCAAGTGGTTCACTCTAATAATAAAATCTATGACAGAAAGGGACAATAAGCCCTAGTGAAGAGTCCTAAATGATAAAGATCTTTTGTAGGAGCTTTTCCTTGCACAGTGGTGGGTACTGAATTGCCCAGAGAGCACACACACACTGCCAATTACCCAAAGTCTTGATATCTTTGGCAGGATCACATAAATAATGTTTCTCCTAGAATAACATGTTCTTGAACTCTTTCTGCAGTGTATTCTCTGCACATGTGTTTCCCATTAGCAGCAGACAGGGAAGTCTTACCCAAGAGCACTTGTAAATCCAGTTTACAGAGGCGAAAAGGAGGAAACTGAGAGATCCCTAACACCATCTTTGAGTCTGGTTTGGAAACTTTCTGATCTGCCTTTGCTTCTTTACAGCTGTGTGTGTGTGTGTTAAAGGACACGAAACCTGTGCAAGACTTTAGTTGTTTTAAGACCACCTCCCACACTTGGGATCTCTGAAGATCAGATGGTTCTGCAGGTTAGGGTTGAAGTAGAATATCAGAATATTAAACACAGTTATCATTGCAATATTGTATAAAATAATATAAAATAAAATAAAATAAAATAAAATAAAATAAAATAAAATAATTTAAAAATCTTTCTAGGGTTCAAGGCTGAGAGACTTGGGGTTGTTCACCCTGGAAAAGAAAGGCTCCAGGTGACCTTTTTGTGGCCTCCCAGTACCTGAAGGTACTGAAAGATGGAAATGTACCTTGTTCCAGTACAGCATCCAAGAGACCCATTCCCTGGAACTACCAACTTCTCCCTAGAGAAGAACCTGCTCCTCCATTTTCAGGTTGCTAAAGGTGAACTTTCCATGGATTTACTTTACTCAGTGAACATTTTCCCAGTACTGTTTCTCTTACCAGGTGGGGATGGAATGTCAGTCATCCATAAGGAATCACTTCAGCCTCACCCAATTCCCTCTGGAAGCCCCTTTGGCACACACAGAAGCTCGTGCTGGCACTTTCCACCTTGACAAACACACGGGACTGACACGATCTCGTTCCAAGCTTGGAAACATAATTAATGGTGTGTCAGGGTGACTCACATCACCACTTACCTCATGTTTCCCCTTCTACATCTCAACCCTGCACAGCCTCATTTTCCACCAGCCAGCCCTGTGCAGGTGGCACACAGAGCTGTCCCCTCTGAGTGTCACCCTGCTCGATGTGGCTTCTTCTCTTCACCTCCCTTTGAGGAACTGGAGATAAGCTGCAAAATTTCAGAGCTTTCAAAGTGTCTGTGTTGTTGGGAAAGACTGTCGTGTCCTGAGCCATCCCACCTTACTCCAATTAATATGTTATTTAATATTACCCTTCCTGTCCATCCAGAGAAGGGCAGATCTCATTTGGGCTCTTTCCATCAATTCTCTTTTGTCTCAGATCTTAAAATACACAATCCTTGCTATCTTGGTAACCTTGCTTTAGGAAAATCCTGAATTTTCCACCATGTTTCCTTAACTGGGACTTAATGATCTCTTGTCTTCCTCCTCTGAAACCTCACCTCACTCCTTTTCTATCATATGAAAAAAACCTGCTTGTTTTCAACCTCAGACCTTTTCAGATATTAATCTTCTTTTCAATCAGTATTAACAAGCTGGCAAAAACCTCTAAGCAGTCAGTGAGGACAAACATCTTCATCTATTTGCTCCATTTTCTCATGATCTCGTCTTAGACTTCTTCCCAGGTTATGTTTCACCAAAAAAAAAAAAAAAAATTATGTGTGTGTATGTTCAGAACAATTTTGTTGTTCTCTACTCACCTCTTCACAGAATGCCAGGGGGGCTGAGGTTGGAAGGGACCTCGGGATGTCGTCTGGTCCATCCCTGCTCCATGAGGGATGATGGTTCAAACCTCTGAGGGATGGCTCGAATCCCTGTGACAGTAAGGCCAACAAGGCTCATCTCAGTATCTTAGTTGGCTCCACATTTCACAGGGTCAGTAACTTCCAGAAGCCCAGGTGATTGATATGATCTCTCACAGTCTCACCTCGTGTGACACGTCCCTCAGATGTCACATGAGCTAAGATTCGGGGAGGAAAACCTTACAGTGCACTACTGTGATGGGAATATGTCTCCATGAGCTCTTTTTTTATCTTCAGGGATTATATTGTCCTGTTATTGGCAGCCCTATAATTTCTTTTCCGAGATCAGCTAAGAAATCAGAAGATATTCACATCTCAGACTGAATAACCCATAAGAAACATGCCAAAAGGAACAAAGCTGCCCGTTGAAAAACTTGTTACCTGTGTCAAACTGTATTCACCTGTTAGGAACACCATGATTTATATCTTTCTTTTTTTATTAGTGGTGTTTTCTGGTGGCATTCAGCTTGAAAAATCACAAGCCTCCGAGGCTCAGAAGTCTCATTTCTACATGTAAACTGGGTGCCCATGATCCTCTTTTATTGAGTTGAGATCTGGGATTTAATTTAGTTACCTTAATATAGGTATCAATGTGCCATATTTTTATGCCAAGGGCATTTGGGATTCCACTTCCCACCTGACAACCCGTTGCAGGTCCATAACTTTGTAGATCCACTATAATGGTCCCTTTTTCCATGTAGATTAATCACAAATGGCACTGGACCCTGTCTTTAGACGACCCAACTAGAGGGTAAAACTGCTGGAGACTCGGGACTTTTGAAGCTTAGACTCAGGAAAATGCACATATTTGACCTGCTGAATTATTCTTTAATAACTGATAATCCATTGATTATATGACTGGACATCCGCAGTTTGCAGTGGGATGTTAAAATCTAAATGTAAGTGTCTTAACCTCTCAGGTGAAACCCAGCACGTATTTTAGACAACCTGCTTCACACCACGCTGCCTCAAACCCGTTTCACCTCTTGACAAGGCACAGTTTCAAGTAGCAGCTGGAAAAAAAACACATGCAGAAGAAAAATACCGAATATTTGTCACATACTCTTCTCGAGGGCTGTTGGTAGGTAGGTGTTTTTTTGTTTTTTTTTTTAAGCAGAAGGTTTGGAGACCTTCCAAGGAAAGTGCAATCAGGACATATTAGGGTTTGTTCAACAGCCAAATGCTACGGACAATTCCACTTATATACGGAACTGGAAGAGTCATATTGAAAGGGTCAGTTTATTCCTTGTTCCAAGAAGCTTCAAAAAAATAATACCTGGATGCAAACATTTAGAAAGTTCAAACCGTGTTTTGGGTCTTTCAGTTGTGTTTATATTGATTGTTTATATATTGATTAGCTTTGAATTGTAACATTTATATATTAATTGCACACTTGCTTTCTACAGTGTTTTAATACTTTACCCAACCTGAATTTAGACCTCTTAATTGTGAGGAGTTATTTACTACCCTTGGAAAATGGGCCCAGGACCTGACAGACCTCCTGATTACAAAGATGTTTATTGCATTAAGTTTAAATTACTTATTTTCTTCCACTTTGTTCTATCCTCCTGGTTATACTCATAGAACCCTGGAATGGTTTGGGTTGGAAGGGACCTTAAAGATCATCTAGTTCCAACTCCCCTGAATTAAAAGCGCTGAGTCCCTTTCTCTGTTGCACTTAGTTACTTTAAGATTACTCTTAGGCCCCTCCACCATTGTTGGATTAGGTTATTTACAAAACTTACTTTTTTCCTAAATTTTAGCCCTTTTCATAACCTTTGCTGTCTCTCTGAATTCACTCTAGCCTGTCTCCATGAAGATGTTTTACATTTGGAATAATGTAGTTCACAACAGTTTTTTCCAGCCACAATATGCCACATTTAAGCATTAAGTACTAAAAAACATCTTTCTGTGAATTGTCATCTGTATTTTTGGATTGTGACGAAGCTATTTCCTGCACACCTCACATCTTGCATGATCTGACAAACACGATAAGTCTGAGTGTCTAAGTTGTGCCTTGCATCAGCTTTAAATCAAGTGTTCTCTTCTACGAGGAGCTGTATCTATTCTGAAGAGAAATGAGGGGTTCTTCATAACCTTTTCCATCATGGATTCACGGTGCCATTTGGCAAAGTGATATGTCAGTTATTCATGAGAACAAACACACAGAGAACTCAAAATATCCACTCTATTTCTTTTTTTTTTTTCTTTTTTCGCCCTCTTTACCACAGGTTAAAATTAGAATAAAATAATTGGCTGGATACAAACTTGGTGAACTTACGGCTTCCAGCTGCATTTTTCCTTTGCCACCTGAAAAAGCCAAGTTAAGTGCCCTGGGTCCAGTTCTGACCCTGTTTACTCACATGTGCATAAGCAACAATCCCGTTGAAACTGAGAATGTGAGAGACTAAGTCGGGACCCCTCGGTGATATTATTTGCCAGCACAGATTTTCCCAGGACAATAAATGGAAGTGATCCAGGAGGAGGAAACAATGAAGCTATCTCTGGTGGTGTGCTTTGAGGGAATAAAGGAGAAAAACCATTGTTGGTGGTGAGAACAGCTGGAGCTGCGAGGCTGCACTTCTTGGGATGTATCTGCGCTGCTGCAACCAATCCTCTAAAAACCGGAGTGCTAACGAATGGGCTTTTACACAGCAATTTATTCCAAGGCCTGGTTGTTTTCCAGGTGATTGTCAGCTTTTCCCAGTCCATGGTGTGAATACCTTGGCCCCGGGCCTTCGATTCAAGCCTAAAATCGCCCTTCCACGACGCTCCTTCCCCCTGTGCAGTTCTGCCGTGGACTAAAATTGCAGATTCATGGTTAGTTTTTCTGCCACTGACCACAACAGGCCCCGCTCTACAGCAAAGCCTGTACTCAGAGAGATTAAATAACATATACAATTTCTTTGGAGCAACACCACACCGTGCAAAATACACTTACAGAGCTTCCTTGCTATGTGGCAAAGCCACACTCTGATTTGTCTCCTGGCACAGCAGAGCTCCTCTTGTGTAGGGTCACAAGAAAACAGGCATAGGAAGAAAACCTTTGATTTTCAAGGGCCATACGATATTTTTCTTTTTTTTTTTTTTAATTATTACTATTACAACTGACACTGAGTGAAGACAACTCTGATTTCGCTGCACTTCTTATAAAGCAACTGTAAAATGTTAAATTACAGCAAAATAGTCTCAGTTTCTATGATGGCAATGCATGGAAATAAAATATGAGGAAAGAGGCAAGAAATCTCCTAGAAAATGAGAAACAGAAATTAATCAGTGATACATGGCCTTGGAGGATACAGAGTGAAAGCAGACTGCTTGCATTGTTTTGGAGGTTTCAAATAAGGGAAAAATAGCTTATTTCAGGCTGGGGTTTAACTGGTATTTGGAAGACTTCCAGTGGTCACAGGCTGATTGAGCCTTGTGCTTTAAAATAAAATAAAAATGGCTTGACAAACCACTGGGAATTCGTGTAGCCAAGGAAAAGAGGAGGGGGGGGCTGACAGAGGCACATTCCTGACTCTCATCTGGATGGGATGTTGGAGTGCACCAGTCCTGGGCTCGTGTCAAGGATTTCTTGTAAAAACAAAACTGAAGATGTAGAGGACAGAGGGGCCATGGAGCAATCAGAGCCTTTCTTTTTTGATCCAATAGGATCCAATAGGATCTGCTCTACACACCCACCTTTTCTGGAAAAGCATTCAGAAACTTTGGTTGCAGTTCGAGCACGGTAAGTAACAAATGTATAAAAGGCAGACAGGCTCAAATGAGTAAGAATTTAAACCCTGTTTTCTAGGATTCATAAATACACTGACTCACTAGAGAGATTTAAAGCCTGAAAATCGTTTTTAAAAAGAAAACCACTCAAAGTAGTTTTAAACAGCTTTTAAAAGGGAGACTTGAAGGTAGGATGATGCAGATATCGATCTTGGCTGAGTTATCAGTGCCAAGAGACAGATGGCATGCACTGACTCATGGTAATAATCACAGAGATCAGCTTTTAGGACACTAATTGTCAACATGCAAAGCAAAACATGATCGATAATCTATTGTTAATTTCTATTATGTTCATTCAGGGCTGCTGGATTATTGGTGCTGTACCAATCACCAGCAGTAGTGAGTGTTCAACTGACCACGGACGCACGTGATGACAGAGAGGGTGTTTTTAACTTTCTGCTCCAAACATTTCTGCATTCGCCTCCACATCCAAAAGTGACTCTGAGCCTGCAGGGCCCTGCTAAAATCAGATTTCTGTACAAGTATCTACAGCACTTGGACAGTGGGTGCTGCTCAAAGGAATAATATGGGAATCACACCACGTAGGCTCAGCTCCTCCACACATTCAGTGGGGAAGCCAAGGCCAGGATATCAGTAGGAATGTGGCTTGATGCCTTCCACCAGCTCAGGTGGGAAACCACTGAGCTCCAGCACTGCTGGTGGGCAGGACCATCAACAACGAGGTTCTCAGCTCCAGTGTTTCAGCCAAGAGCTTTGGTGGGTTTAAACCCTTCTCTGGTGTCTTGGAAGACTTGTCAGCCAACCTTTCCCGAAGGAAAATTTGGGAAGACAACCACACCATGCTGGAGAGGATGGTAGCAATTTTATGATATAAGTGGTTGTTTGCTGAAACACGCCCCAGACTTTGGACCCATTCAGTTTCTGGTACAAACACAGGCCATTTCAGCCCCTGGATCCACAGGGCACTGTTACAGGAGGTGGGGTGGTGGGATCTGTACCTGACACTTCTCTGTGGACTTTCAGCAGGACTGCTCTTAAATCTCCCAGACTGGTATTAGGATGACATGGGATATTCCTCACTCGGGCACTTACGACACAGCAAGAAGATCAAGATGGCACCAGCAGCAAAAGGAATTATGGATGAACATCTTCAGGGAGGGTTCTTGTTACTCCTGGAGTAGAGGGCAGATTACACAGCTCCTGCCCCAGGGGCTTGTTCCTGGGAGGGAGCTCTGCTCTACTGCACTGTAATAACCTCTCCTCTTTCCTACCAGGCTGCAGTGGTTTTCCACTTCCATTAACTGGCCTGGCCACAGGGCTTTTGCATTTTTCCTTCTACTTTTATGTAAGGCAAACATCAGGTAGTGAGATCAAGTTTTTTGCTGCCTGGCTGAGGCATCACCTGGGTTTATTAACCCAGAGAGTCGGTGTGGAGCACTGGGTAAGGAGGGGGTAGGATGGGCAAGAGAAATTGTTTCCACATTCTTTCTCTTCCTATTGTGTTCAGTGTTCAAAAGCAACACATGCCACAGTCTGTGAAATGCTGAAAAAATTTCTCTGATTTTGACTTTTCCCTAGTCCTGGACTTACAGAGCAGTAGTAATACACTAGGAGTATACTAGTAGTAGCCTACTAACAAGCAGTAGAAATATAGTCAGCAGGCACTAGAAACATTCTCGTGATGACAGCAAATGGTTTATAGAGTACAGGAAATGGGAATAAATGAATTTAGAGTCTTTTCTGGCCATGAAAGTCAATGAGGCCTCATCCAGCTTGAAATCCCTGGGGCACACCAAACAAAGCACCCGGAGAGGAACAGCTGGATTAAATTTGACTTAAAAGCCACCATCTTTGGCACTGGCCAGTGGACTCGAGTACGGAGATGAACAGAGTGGCTTTCCAATGGGATAAATTATAACCTGCTTCCAGTTTTGACTCCACTATTTCAAATTGATGAGCTGACTGAGAAAAGGGCTCTGATACTGCTGAATGCAATAAATGGGGCCACGAAGGAATAGACTTACGTGTGCTTCTCCATAAATCAGACCAAGATAACTCTGTGATTTTATTGAACATAAACCATCCGCTTCGTTTGCTGAGAACCACAGCCTGATTTCAAAAGCTTTCCTCGGCTGAAATCTTCCATATCCTGTTCCTAATCTCCTAAACCATCTCAGCCCCGGAGCACAAATATTAGAGAAAAACAGGGAGCTACATTTTCATTCCGTGTGCTTCCTCTGCGTGGCTGTGAATGGCATTCACAATCTCTGAGCTGGCCCATGTGGTTTTGTCAGCATCTGTTTCTTGGAAGAGAAGTGAGTTGCACGACCTCTTCCATCATCAAATTCATTTCACTGCTGTTAAAAAGATTCCATACCATATTCTCACTTCAAGAAGTACATAAAACTCCATCTTACAAGCAGTTAGCTCTTCCTCTCCTTCCTCTGTTTCTCTCATCACAAAGCTGTTCCCAGACTTCAGCCTAGGATGCCTAGGAATGTATAATTTCAAAACACGTGTATTATTCTTAAAATAATCCCACTATTCCTGTGCCATGCTTTACCTTAAACAAACCTGCTTTTTCACCTCTTCATCTTCCTTCAAACTTATAACAAAAAAAAACAGCAAAGCCTTTCTCAATAATTGTTTTTAGACAGATTCTTATACCTTGCTCTTTGGAACTGAGATGACAAATTTAAAACAGACATAAACACTCTAGAGGCGGGGTCTTCTACACTTGCATGATTTTTAAGGTTTATAAGGGTGAGCTCTGGCCCAAATTAAATTGTATTTCTATTAAAATTCATCCTGTCTGCTC
This sequence comes from Oxyruncus cristatus, assembly GCA_013399855.1. NCBI lineage: Eukaryota > Metazoa > Chordata > Aves > Passeriformes > Cotingidae > Oxyruncus > Oxyruncus cristatus. Next base: position 186,825 of record VXAY01006934.1, on the reverse strand, counting down.
AAATATCCGTTCAAACTCTCTATAATTTCTGGAAGCCTCATGGTTATCAGGAATTCCAGCACTGAACTTAAACAGCCAGCCTGGTTTCTCGTGCTAATCCAGACTACTTCCACATGGAGCATCCCTTGGTATCGTGTGAAGAGCCTGACAAAGTCCTCCTGCAGTTTGAATGACACTTCATACGAAATAAAATTATGCTTGGGGGGAAAAAAATATCTTCCTTTGGTTAATATGTTTCCCAGGAAGCACTTTCTTCCCGTTTATTTTCTGCTGCCCATACCCCTGGTTACATGAGGCGGACACCGTGCCCAGCCAAGCCCTTCTTTGCTGGCAGGTTCCAGATGTATTTTGTTCTCTTATTTTTCAGGGAGTTGAATTAAATTGTCACCAATGTCTTTTCTAGCCCCTAACTAAGAAAATTACTTAAACCAGTTTTGTTTCAGAGCTAAGCTTGCACCGCTTGTTGAGATGAAGAATTCACTTTACTTCCACATGTCCAATACGAGGATGAGGAGCAGATTCCCCCTGGATCGTTTTGGATTTGGGATCTGCACAGTCCAAGCACACCGAGCAGGATAAAGAGGAAGGTGGTGACCCATTAGGGCTCCCCCGGATAAAATATCCCAATTTACACGAGGCTGAGATACCTTAATAATGGCAATGCACATCTTCCTGCTGCAGCTGCAGCCTCCAGACCTTCTTTGTCCCTGGCTTTCAGACACAGAACACAACTTTAGATATGCTCTGGGCATTGTCCTTGGATGCTGCCCAAGACCATCAGGCTGCTCCCAGAGACTTTTAGCTGTTCACTCGGAGAAAGTGTTTTCCACTGAGCAGAGGAGCAGGATATTGGAGGCAAGATTAAGTCTCCCCCGTTTCCCAGCACTGAATCAAACAAAACCTTCTTCCACCCACACGTTGCTGTCTCAGCTTAACAACAAAAACAACCTGCCAATCTCTCCCCACACAGAAACCTTTAGAGTTTTCATCAGAAGTAAGGGAAAGGTACTGCAAAATTTCTCAAGCCCACCAGGCACAAATTGCCGTAATTCCTTTCAAATTATCTGCTGTTATTTTCTTTGAAGTCACTGGATGAATCAGATCAGGAGAAAGGGAGTGGGGTATTTCCTGTACCAAAAACATGCCACAAATAAAGACAAGAAAGTTTTGCTCCTCTCTAGAGAAGCACTTGTTTCCAGAGCTGTCAATGTTTCTCAGCAAAAAATTTAACCCAGAGAGTCGGGGAGGTAAAAGCAAATGGGAGCCTTTAAACGCAGTTGTAGGTCAGGGGAGACTAATTTGGGAAAGGCTACAAAGTCACACACACAAAAAAATGTGAATTGAAGAACCTGCTCTGAACAGAGACAGGAAAAAGGACAGGAAAATCACAGAGTGAGACTCAATTTTGATAAAGCTGAGACAGCTACAGAGAAGAGAAGCAACCGAAACATTTGCACTGACAAAGAATGAAGAGAACTGACAATGGATACTCAGAGCCTGATGGAAAGAATATTGCAGAGCAAGGAACTGGATTTAGCTCTTCCCAGATCTGCAGCCCTGGGACTGTGCTGACTTTCTAGAAGCAAGCTGGAAAAATTAATAAGTATTAATAGAAGACTCAAAAGAGTCAATTGTTTATCCAAGCTGTTGGCTATGCAGGGCTTTGGGATATCATATCACTTAATGATGTGTTAAAAAAAAAAATCAGGAATAAATATATGTAAAGTAATCATATATCATATATATAGATGTATATGTGTTATATACACCTCTAGATAGAGAAAATTACCAGGGTGGAGGAGAAATTTTTCCGACAGGACCAATTGCATAAGAGCTTCCCTGGGGAAATGAAGAGCACAAGATTCCTTGAAATACTAAATATAAGCTTTTTCAAAACCAACAAGTGTGCACTGGAGAGAAAACCTGCACTGGCAAGGAATTGGACTTTTAATAGTCTTTTCCCATCTCTGTAGTTTGCGAAGATCTTCAGGGACTGAAGGAGGCACAGAGATTCTGACAATGCTTTCCAGGAGTTTGCTGTCAGTCAAAAGGGAGAAAACAGCTGGAGAGTTACTAGAGCAGCTCATGCAATTCCCCAAACCAGATCATTCTAATCAACCTGCCACCTTGGAACACGAGGGATCCCAGAGTGGAGGCAGCCAATACCATGGAACACCTGGCTATGGCCTCTCTGGTCTGCTGCAAAGCCCTGTGCCACATCATTAGCAACAGCAAGGGCACTGTTCACTGATCCCTTATTAATTTCACCAGGAAAATTCAGAAAAACAAGAATGAAGATGGTCAAAACTGATGAGGCAGAGGAACAACAATTTTTTCTTTTTTTTTCTCCTTTTTTCCCCAAGCTTATTTCCTGTGCATCCCTGCTGATCCACCCATCTCCAGGCCCCAGTCTGTGACCAGAGAGCCAAGGGCAGCAGCTTTGCTCAACAAACAAGCTTGTGTACCCACTGTACGTGGGTTTTGCCTATGAATCACCTTCTGATGTTGTTCCAGTTCTTTTCTGTGCATTTATTAAAACCATTCCAAGAGTGGGATGGACATCAGATGAAAGATGTCTTGGTAGAAGAAGCTGTAATTTCATATGGAATTGCTTCAGGACTTATCAGGCTGAGAAAACTGTGCAGATGTTGTGTTTCTGAGCATTAACTTATCACTGAATAGGCACTGCTTCAACACAAAATTTATATTTCAGACTTGGGATTTCCCTGACAACCTCCTCCAAATCATTTCTATCTGCTAATGTCCTGAGAGATTTAATGATTCTGCCTTTTCTGACAGTTTTAGCCTTAATGCGAAATAAATGCCTTCCTGATGCTTCACTCTGTGTTGCTTAATGGAGTGGTAGATTAACATTTTTATTTGTGTTTGTCTTTTGGTCTTCAGAGGCCGATCCAAGACGGTCACTGGAGGCCACGAAATGGATCCTGCTGGCTTCACTGGAAGTTCAACAGGTCTCCTGGGCAGGTGGGAATGCCATGGGCACTGATGCAGATACGGAGGGGGATCAGCCTCACAGGAGGGGAGTAAATCTCAAAGGAAGCCACTCCTACTGGGTAACTTAGAGGCAGGCAAGTTGTTTGGGAGGTAAAATATTTTTGCCAGAGGAATTAGAAAGAAGGGGAAGTGTTGAGGCTCTTGGGACATCAGCACGGGCGCAGGACCAGCTGCATTGAGCACAGGCCAGAGGAAGGAAAGGTTTTGCCCACCAAAACTTCTTTCACTCTGTACAAACAAATATCCAGGTTTCACAGTGCACAGAATCTCCTTAACCAGCCCTTGTGTATCAACCACAAAGATGTAGTCCAGACACAGAGAGGTCTGACATTTCTGTGCTCAGCTCTTGCAAGAGGTAACATCCTTGACTTAGGTCTTAAGTCCACCACAAGGCTGTGGTTATTTGGTTCCCTCTGTCCCTTTAATGTCAGAGGAAACCTGTTCAAAATGTTTGATTCAACAAGACTGGATCCAGCCAATGCCAACAGGACAAGTGGTCCTCCTTGGGATGTTACCATCTTTCTTTAGACTAAATCCTTTCTTCAGGATTTGCCTTTTCTGGGCTGCAAATCTCTGTACCATAGTCCCTCAGGACTGATTATTTATTAATAATGATTTATTATTATCATCATTTATTATCTCCAGGTTGTTGGTGTAAAAAGAGGCTTCTCCAGAGGCTGTCACCAAACACCCAACCCTCTCCTTTGAATAATGGAGCCTGACTTTGGGGCCAAACTTCGGTTCTTAAAATGAGGTGACAGGAACATATCCCCTCCCACAATGTGTCTGCTGCAATCAGCTTTCACAAGGATCCAGGAAATCTGAGCTCCTTAGGGACAAGAGGCGGAAGGGTGTGTTTCCATCAAGAAAATGGTGATCCAGGTGACACAGATACTGGGAACACTTGAAACATTGGCAACACGTTCCAATCCTGATGGACATTTCCATCCCAGACTTCGAGGAGAACAGATTTTCTCTTCCCCTGCGGAGGGATGCACGTTGTTCTGCAGACATGAGGACAGAAAAGCAAGACACTCCAAGAAGCACTTTGCCGTGGTAGGACTCGTTTCTGAATTATTTGGTTGATTTTTCCGTGCCTGCTTAATGTGACGAAAATACTTTCAGAATGAGCCAGTGCAAGAAAACAGGCTGGCCCAGAAGCACAAAATATGAGGTGGAGAAGGAACTCTTGTCCCCTAACATAGCAAGTATTTCAGAGAACCTAATTTTTCATATCACTGTTTCCTCCTCTAATTTTTTTAATCCCTTTTTTGTTTGGGTTTTTTTTTTCCACAGAATAAGCCAGACCAAAAAAAAAAAAAAAACCCAACAAAAAAAAAACCCCAAAACACCTCCCAAAACACAAAACCTTCTCAAAAGGTCAGAATTATGAATAATATTTCATACTGCAGCTTGTGGAGTCATTGCATTCCTTTTCAACAGCACCAGAACCACATCAGAAAGTTTGCAAATACCACTGAAGATATCAGGGAACAAGTCAACTTACAAAGGCCCTCGCTCTCCTATTTAGGCAATACTTGGCCTAACTAAAATTTAGTAACTGGTACCAGCTCCCATTATTAGGAATAAACACTCTATAGGTAAGTTATCCCTTAATCTGCCAGTACCATTGTCAACACTTAATTAAGTGCTGCCTCAGTGGGGTAAAGGAATTTTTCACTGTTTATTTAGAGCTAAATTATAACCCAGTTGCTGTTTTTAGGCACTTGAACACTGTATGACTCTCCTGATGTGCAACCCCATTCTTTTCAACAGCCAAGCAGCTGCTTCATAGACATATTTTGAAGCCTAATTTCTTAGCTGACAGCATTTTTTTGTAATATATGTATTGCTTAAATACCAGCACTCCAATGATTCTTGGTCATCAGCATTCTTCTTCATTCTGTAAATTATTATCCCTGAAATAATTAATTCCCAGGGCACAATGGAGGGATAAACTACTTGTGCTTCACATGCAGTCTGTGTATGTGTGAAACTCCAGGTTTACAACTTGTCCTTTCACTTCTTTTCCAATTCAATCAACTTGCTGGAAGGGGCATTTTTTCCAGGAATAAGCCTGGGATGAAATCTCCTCAACCCAGAGGCTGCAAATGCTGATATTGATTAGGAAAGCTCACGTGGTTTATCCTTGTATGTTGGCCCATTCAATCTTCAAATATAAAAGACACCACTACATGTGTAGTTTCTGTTTTGTGATAAAAATGGACTTTTTCATTGTGGTATCAGCAGCACTTTCAGCAATCACCATAACAGAGCGAAGTAATTTAGGCCCGTTAGATCCCAATTCATGCAAATCCTTTCTCAGACCCATTCCTGAATTTGAACAGTTTATTCCGACAACAACAAATAGTGAAGTTATTATTCCTGGGATTCTCCAGTAACCAGGAAACAGAGGAAATAATTACAAAATTCCTTAAAAAAAAAAAATTAAAAAATAAATAGAAAACCCCACATACATTTGCAAACTCTCCTCTTTTGGCCGATGCCCACACCCAGCACAACCTGGAGTTCATCCTGCATCCGTTTGTTTAAACAGCTAAAGAACAATGAAACATTTCTGGACATTCCTGCAATTACATTCTATCCATCAGCTCTGGCAGCTGCTTGGCCAGTCTTCATCTGACCTCCAAAATAAACCCACCCTCTGAAGAAAGCACTGCAAACCTCCAGAGCCAGCCTGTTTGCCTGCACAGTGATTAATTCCGAGCGTTTTGAAAGCGAAGCCAGTGCGCTGATAACGTGGAGCAAACAGAGGGAGTGGAGTGTGGGACAGCTCGGAACGGACTGTTCCTGCTTTCCCAGCCAGGCTGGTATTCTCACCATGCATTAGGTTTCCCAAGGGATGGAAAATGAGCACCCCGGGCTAGTCTGAAAGGCTTGAGAGGAGATCTTGCTCGTCATCCACCTCCTCATCCCCAGGGTTGTGGAGACGCCCCTTGATAAACAAGCAATGAAGTGCTTTGTGTTGCTCCAGTCCGAGATCGATCTCTCAGTCGGCTGAAATCCAAGGGCTTCCCTGTCAGAGACGTCCCTGAAAATTCCTTCTGTTATTCTATTGATAAACCAGGAATATTTCATGGAATAGCACATACTGATAAGATGTGAAGGCTGAGATGAAGAGGTGTCTTATGAAACCCAGTTGAGAAACACTTGGCTTATCTCAACCAGATGTTATTAAACTCACCACAGGAATTACTGGCTTAGATATGCTGGCCTGAGTTAGGAAGCCTTCAACCCACATGATTAAAACAGTCTCTTTTAGCTTGAAAATCCACACATCCATGCAGTTATGGAAGTCACTAACTCCTCTGGAATTCATGGCAAAATGTGAGTTTATACCATCTTTTTTTTCAGAAAAGAGGGGTTTTTTTTCAGAAAAGTCTTTTTCACAAAGAAAGGCTTAAAAGCATCAGAGAACAAAATCTTCCCTTTTCCTTCAATAATTTTCAGGTCAATAATGCAATCTGGAGTCATCTGCCTCAGGATTTAGGAGTGATTTGTAAAGTTAAAGTTCTTTCCTTCCATTTATACTTTTATCTCGTGCTCATCCCATCGTTTCTGGACGTGCCCAGTTATAGCCAAGGAAAACTTAATTAATCTTGACTTAAGTCAAAGCAAACAATTTAAAGCATCTTAAAATGCTCTCTGGGGCTCAGGGAAAAAAAAAAAAGCAAACAAGCTTCATAATGGAATACATGACTTCATTTCACAAGCTCTTACCAAGTTTTCTTCAATTTGGTTGAACATCTGTAACGATTTTCCAAAGAGAAAGCAATCAGTATTGTTTGTAGCTGGAGGGCTTGAGTTCACGTCTCATCTGATTTTTTTCCTGACAGTCCTCAAGCTGCTCCTGGGAATGCCCTGGTCTTTTTTTTTTTTTTTTTCTTTTGTTTTACTTCCTTCACGTGTAGCAAAGCGTCCTGAGATTTCATGTCAGAGGGAATGGAGGTGTCACCTGCTCGTTCACTTCGACAAAGAGAGTGTGCTCACGGCGTGTGACACCCAACATCCCCGGAATGCATGGGGATGGTATACGCAGGGACCCTATAAAACACTGAGTTCTTCTTGCCTAAGTGCCCTTTTTTAGAAGGAGGTGAACATAATTTTTAGTTTAGGTTGGATCTCAGGAAAAGGTTTCTCACCCAGAGGGTGGTCAGGCACTGACCAGGCTCCCCAGGGAGGGGGTCACAGCGCCAAGGCTGCCAGAGCTCAAGGGGTGTTTGGACAGCACTCTCAAGCACAGGGTGGGATTGTTGTGGTGTTCTGTGCAGGGCCAGGGGTTGGACTCAATGATCCTGATAGGTCCCTTCCAACTCAGCATATTCCATGATTCTGTGATAATGTGTTTTTCCCCCAGCTCCATCGTGCACCTGTGTTTGCTTGACTTCAAAATGAAGTCTGTGCTGGCCGGTGCTGGATAAGGTGTCATCTTTAACCTGCTTAAATTCTTTATTCTTCTTGAAAAACACGGAAATTGTTAAAGACAAGTCCGGAATTCGTTTCAGAGCATACTGAGGGTGATCTAAGTGGGTGGCTGACAGTTCATTGAACCATCACACATCCACTGCTCCCATAGCCTGGAAAGATTTCCAAGATATACAAACCAGTGAGGCAGGACCAAACAAGGTGTCAGAGAGCTCAGCAGGGCTGTTTTCACCGCTATCAAGAGCCAGGCGTGACCAAAGGCATGAGAGTGACCTGAGAAAGGTGATCACGTTGAGATCAACAAGCTCACACCGGAGACCAGCTATGAACAGCATCTTTCAAACCTTCCAAGGACTTCTGCCAGCGTTTGGTGAAGCCACTGGGGATCAAAACACAGCCCAGAACTTCATCTTTCCTGTGCAGATAACCTGTCTGTGTTGTGTGTTTTGAACCTCAAGGGCACAGATAATTTAACCATCATGTTAAATTATCTTCTATGGGACCACGACTCAAGAGAGACCAGAATACAGCTGGTAATTGTGGACAGTAAGGAAAAAGGATTAGCTACTGGTCTCTCCCGGGTCTGAAAGGCAAAAGTTACAGAAACTGTATCTTAAGCAAAATGGGAAAGGGGGGAAAAATTGGGGGTTTTTTGGGTTTTTTTTGTTTTTGTTTGTTTCCAAATATAAAATGAAGGAAATTCCCTGTTGTCTCATACAGGGATGCACAGTTCTGGTCAGCAAAAGCAAGGAATGCTAAATTTCAATGCTCAGGAAAGCTTATCTTTAAAAAGCTGAGAAAACTTCCCTTTAAAAATTCCTGAACAGTCTTAATATTTACCATGCACAATATCAAGATCATCAGAATAAGAGACAAAAGCAACTCTTCCATGTAAAATCTTTTGAAGCAAAAAACTCACTGAGGTGTAACTTGTCTGTCCTCCTTCCACCAGATATGGGAAGGGGAGGAGAATTCCTTTAAGGGATTAAATTTCCTGTTGGATAAATGTCCACATTCTGTTAGTCCTCACAATGGAAAAAGGGTGTAAATCAGCCACAGACAGTTGAGTTCTGCATTTCTTTGCCTGAATTTGAGTCCTTTGTTCACATAAACATAGAACCTTATCGAGTTCACTCAAACTCAAGCAAGTGACATATTAATTCATCCTCATTACTGCAAGGTCTCAGCCTATGAAGCCTTTTGGTTTTCTTCTTTGTGTTCACTCACCTGTTTGGTTATTTCAAAGAGAGGATTCACTGCCCTGTATTTCTTCATTATTCTTTCTCTCAGGCATGGCTTTCTATTCAATTCTCTTTTTCATATTTGACCAGTGTTCTGACTTGAGCAATGTTCTGAAGTGTTACAGCTGCAAAATTTATTTTTTTAATGAAAAATTCTTTAAAAATTAAGCCATTATATTAAAAAAAAACAAAAACAAAACAAAAAACCAAAAACCCCAACCAAACAAACAAAAAAGCAACAAAAAACAACAACAACAACAAACAACCAGTAAATGCTTTCCTGGTGGCATACATATGCTCCACTTCTGAGCTCTGCTGTTTATTCATTTTGATAAAATCTTTGATTTGAAAAGACTGTTTGTCAGCATAGTTGTGACGGTGATATCTGCTTTATTTGTTTGTTTGTTCGAAGGTATTTTTTTGAAAATAAACTTATAGATGCTTTAAAAACGTGTATTTGAAAGATGTCTATGAAACCAGAAGACAAAAATGTACTATGGAATGTCCTGGTTCTGTGCCACTGACCTGTTCTGGGTGAAATATCAGACCTACCCTTGATTTTGTGTATCTTCTACTTCATGATAACTGCGCCCATGCCATAAAAACACGCAGTTCTAAGGTCAATAAAACATCCAATTTTAGCTGAAGGAAGGTTTTCTGTTTGGTGGGGCAGAGGGGGAGCAGCAAACACGTATCCATTTCCACCACCAGCTGTAAACTTCAAGGGTCACACTAATGGGCTCTTGCTCAGGAACAGTCCACCCATTTATCCAGCCTCTCAAAGCAATGTTCTGTTCCCATCCCTTGTTTGCTGTGAGCAGGGAATGCCAGTGCTGTGGTGTTGGTGTCTGATGTACCAGACCAAAACATTCCTTGGCACAAGAATTACCCCACGCTGGTATCTGTGCTACCCTGGCTGCTTCAGCTCCAGAACAGCAGCTGGCTTGCCTGAAGGCACGAGCTGCACAAGGTGAAAATACGTGCCACGACACCAGATGTGTCTCATCTACAGTGCACTGCAAGACTTCAGAATAAATTCCCCTTAACTCTTTGAAAACGAGGGTTTATTAGTGTAAGGAAGCTTTAAGTAATTGGTGTTTCAAGGCAAGCACTGAATATCAACAAAACTGCAGCATTAGAAAGGGGAGGTTTGGGATCCCTAAAATCTGAAGTTTCCTTTACATATAATGGAAAGCGGGAGAAGAAAGAGAATGAGTAAAAAGTTTATCATCCAAGCTGCCCAGGTATCACCCTGACCTAAATATGTTTGTCCTGCCTTTCAAGGGTCCAAAGCTTCTGTCCTCAAAGAGGTGCCAGAAGCTGCTATAAGTTTTCCACCTGAAAACAGGCTGCTGTCATTGTCACCCTCCCCCTCCTGCAAAACAAACCCTCCATCCATGTGTTCCACTGCAGAGCAACAAAGCGGATAATAAAGTTCATCTTCTGTGTTTCTTTTTCTTCCTGTCTCATGCAGCTCCTGTGATTTGAATAAAACACCCCAGATGCTTTCTTTTTTTCACCAAAGGTTGACGAAGGATAGTTTTCCCTCCCGTCTCATCCCTCTGGCAATGGGCTGGGAAAAGCTGCCACAGAGGCATTTTTGGGAGCAGCAGTGCTCCCAGGCATTTCTGGGTGGCTGACCTGAGTGTGCATGTGTGTGCAGATTGATGTATCAGACTGCTCTGGTGCACTGCAAGCCAACACCTTCTCTCCAAGCCAACCAGGGACACCAGGGATTCATCACAATTGAGCCTTGGCCAGTGGGTGTCACTAAAAATTAGCTATAAGGGAAATAAAAAAAAAAAAAAAAGTAAGGGGACAAGGTAACCTGAATATTAAAAGCATTCCAGACCTTATTGTTGGCCCCAGGCCTTGTTTTGAATCCTTCCTTTGGTCAAACAATGGCAGTGAGATCAGAGCCAGGCACCCAGTGCCCGCTAATTACTGACAGCACTGACGCTTGCAGGGAAGAGCTGGTGGGATGCCTGGAGAGGATGGGAAATGACTCTACTCAAGTATCCCGTGCGGATTCCCTGGTGGTGGTGCCGTGTTTCTTTTGGGGCTTCCTACTCTGCTGCCCCTCGTGCAGAGGGGGAACACGTCAGCCAGGCGACTCACTGGGATTCTGCCCCGTGTTTACTGCCAGAGACCTCCCCGCAGGGACTTGCTCACTGTGTGCAGCCTGATTTTCCCAAGAACATCTCAAAGGGCTAATTTTAAATTAACAAAAGCTTTGGAAGGCAGGGAGGAGGGAAGGGGGAGGTGTGAGGGGGGTGCTTCTTGCAGGAAGAAAGCGATGGCAGAAATAGCCTCCTTCCTTTTTCCTTTCTCTTGTCCAAGATAAGGAAACATCACACGCTAAAGGCAATTTAAAAACAACTTAAAAGGCAGATAAATTTAGTCACTAGTGCTCCACTGGGTGGACAATCAAGACACAGAACAAGTCTTCAGCCAGAAGTTTTTCAGGGAAAACTATCAGTGGTGAAGGGAAAGGGGGCAAAAATCAAGGAAGTACAGTTGGCATGAAAACTGCTGCAGGACCAGGTCATAAAGCCCTTTGGAGGAAAGATGGTCCAGTAGTTACCAACATGGACCTTAATTTGTGAATTCCACCCAGGTCTCCTGAGATGCTCTGATATACTTTAACTGGAGGTGTCCTTCTGTAGAAGGGGTGGACTGGCACCTGATGAGTATAAATATGTAATTTTCATATTAAAGAGTCCACGTCCCAGTCCTATCAAGACTCAAACTCAGATCTCTAAAAGGGCGAAGAAACTTGTAATTCAAGGAGATAAATGAATCTCACAGACACTGCTATAATCTGATGATCCTTCTGTCACAAATGGAAATGCCATCAGAAAGTAACACTGGCAACGGCTCAGCAGAAGCAGAGGTTTTCCATGGAACCAAATATGCTGGAGTCACACTCCAGATTTAATACAAGGATTATAGCAAAGGCCCCTCCTTTCATGCCTCATGTCAACTGTCTTTTTGCTACTTGATTGACTGTTTTCTCAGTGGTCTTTGGTTTATATGGAATTTGAGCTGACTTCTAAACTTCGTCGGGCCAGCAAAGATATTCTTTTCATCCTTGTGGTGAGAATGTATCAACTACAGGTCAGCACTGGCTTGAGGACATTTGTACAATGCTCTGCTGCACTAAGTAAACATGTCTTTAATCTCTCTGTACCATCTGGAAAATGATATTTCTCTTATTTTTCCCTTTTGATTTTAATTTCTGTTGAGATTGCAAGTATTAAAAGGCAAGTCCTTTCTCTTATTACAAAAGGATATGTAAGCACAAGCAGGACAAACAGTCCAAGAGCTGCTCCTTGGCCCTGAAGGCAAGTGTTGTGATCCATCTTATGGCCATATGGCTAAACTTTCATCCATGTGGAAAAAAAAGAATGGCCTCACCCACATCCTCTACTGGGAACAGTCTCTGACCCTGGATAGCTCTTGAACCAGTTTTTCCTGGGAATGGGAAAAATGACATGGAGTGAAATAGTTTCAAGGAGTAGATCACCATGGAAGATTGCAGGCCCAGCTCTGGTCATCTTTGCTTTAATGGCATAAACCCAGCTTAAGCGTGCAGTGCTCAAGGCAAAAGGACACAAGGTTGATTTTGGACCTGGAGGTTTGATATAAAAATAAAATAAAAAAAAAAAAACCCAAAAACAAAAACAACAGGATTTTTCCAATTCCCTTTCTGATTTGGATTCTGTTAAATCCCTGCTCGTGAGCACCTCCCTGAAGGAAAACACCGACTCGAAGGCAACGTGCAGCCTCCACACAATCACTCCTCCAGCAGATGCTCTTGTGCGCTCCCAGCCATTCCTTGCTGGTTTTCCAGCTCTGGAAATATGTGCTTCCAGCACAATATGTTACAGCAGTGCACGAGAGGGAAATGCCATTAGAGAACACGACTCTCCTGACAGAGCCGTGGTGCGCGTTGCTTGGCTTGGCCTGCGGTGCTCTTCGAAACAGGCAACAGTGAGAGCAACATCACTCAAATAATCCTTCCCAAGCGTAGTGAGAAGGAACTGCTGGTGCCACAGAGCAGGAAAGGTTTCCAAAGCTTGGATTCTAATTTCCTGATCTTTAAAAACTGAATTGCTCATCTGCAGCTAATCATGTTTGCGCCTTTCGTTGCCTCCAAGAGCAACATTTTCCAAGGTGCTTTTAATGAGCTGAACAGCCTCCTAAAGACTCAGGAGAGACAGAGAGGCTGTCAGAGACAAATCCCTTTATTTGATTAGGCTTCGCAGGATCTTGGTACATTCCAAACCGAAAAGAACACAACAAAGATTGATCCTCCTCCCACCTAAATCGGTTGGACTTTTTCTCTAAAGTGGGATGAAATCCAGGACATATTAATTAGAGATATGTTTTGATGAAATGTTGCTCTGCGGCGCGAGCCGTGTAACCAGGAAAGCAGATCAAGTTACAGGAGAGACAGAGCTGGAAGTGACTTCCATAGGGAGAAAGACAAGGAGAGGTCAAGGTGGAGGGTTTGATAGTGAAAGGCTCAAGGAGGAACACGAAGGGGCAACCGCACAACATCAACCTCACCTCTTGTGGGGGCTTGGACCCTTCTGTAGGACACAATGCTGTGACCCCACCTACATTCTCAACAGCTTTGCCAACAGATAAAGGCATTTCTTTATACTGAACTATTTCATGTGCCTTGGCAGAAAAGCACATAGTTGCTGAGCAGTTGGGAAAGTGTTTTGTCAGAGACAGTCTGGCTGAAGGTTTGCTTATAGCACTGTTTGCTGGAGCTCTGTTGGGCTACATTTCTCATCTACAATCTGCTCTGCTTTCGCTGCTTTGTTTTCTTTCCTCATTATTTCTAATCTACCTAAAAGAGCTCTCTTTCCCAAACCCGGAGGAAACTTTCAAAATTCTTAATTTAGTCATTTGGTGCTTTTAGCAGCAAATTCTTCCAGTTACCTGCAGGTAACACGGTCTTATAAGCACCTTTGACAGAAATCACAAGACACATCCTGTGCTTCCAGGCACAGCCTGTGATTTGTCTGACAATGTAGCTCCCACTTTCACCCTCTCTCGCTTTCTGGAAGCCAAATATTGCATAAAACTTGAGCATAGAATTTGAATCGGTTCAACATAAGCTGAAATGTTGTCACAGATTTATTCACAAGTTACAGATCCAGTTCTAGACAAAAACAGACCTGCCTTACTGCTCCATCCTTTTGATGAAAACCTGCTTTAGGACAAATGAAACTCCCCCCTTCAGTTCTCATCCGTACCTTTTGCGACAAGTGAAAAATTGACTAATTCCGCGAAATAATATTTTCTTACTTGTTTTCCTTCTTTGACACAACTGAGATTTGGCCAGGACACAACACCGACCTGCCAGAACTGTGTGGAAGGCGTAGGACTCGTGGTATTTCAGACCCAGTCAACACAATTAAGCAGCCTTGTTCTATTTTAAGTTCACAGAACATGGCACTCACCTTAGAAGCAACTTCCAGAAAGTTTTGTTTTGTTTCGTTTCGTCCTTAAATGTGCTGATTTCCAGAACATTTAGTTTCCAACCTGAATAACCAACTTCTGAGGAGTCATCTGAGCTGAGACTCCGGGCCCTTGGCAAGACTCGCCTGTTGAGGACAGAGGGTGTTCTTTGCACACACAGTCTTGTTTAGCTTCAGGCCCCCCTGTAAGACCTTCTGTAACTGCAAAACTACATATTTTTCAGCCCAATTTAGCCTTTCCTCGAGAAAAATGGAGCAATAAGTTTCAACAGCTCTGACCAAACTTGTCAGGTAAATGGAAAATAAAAAAATCTATAAAACCCTGCAATGTGCCAACAGTACTGATCTATGCCCATGTAAAAGAAATTCAGATGCCCACATTAAAAAATAAGAGACGTTATTCTCTTTCTGGTTTTCTATTTGATTGAAAACTCATTCACACAATATCAGGTTAAATCTAGCTCAGTCTTTTCAGAGCTGTAATAACCCCAAAGCAAATTACATCCTCAGCTTGCTGACAGGAGTCCTAAAGGTCAGAACTCTAAATTCCATCACTTTGGTTTAGTGCCAAGTGTTTTGGAAAGAGAAAAAAAAGAAAAATCAAGTAATCTCCATATCCATCTTAACAGATACGAATAATTCTAATAAAGCTAAACTGTTGCCTGAGACTCTGTGCACCCTGGAGTCTCATTCAAGTTTTGTTCTGACATGTAAAATAAAACCTAATGAGAAGTTACTGAAGATTTATGGGAAGAGAAAGGAGAATAACATTTTTATTTCATTTCCAAACCGTTGTGGAGCCAGTAAGGGATAAAAATGGTCTCTGCCATATACTATGATGTACAGGTTAGATTGTGGTTACTGAGTATTGATTCTATAATATCAGCAGAAAATACATGGAAAACTAATAACCATAAGGCATCCTCTGGGCTTGCTGTGCCCTTAGTTTCCAGAGGATTGTTTTATACCCAGTATGAATTTAAAAATTATATACCTACTATCACCTAAGTTGTTCAGAGAGGAAAATCTGGGACACTGGGATTCAAAACATGGAAGCCAATCAGTTGGACCCCATTACCTGACAACAAGCTCTTGCTGCTTACACAGAATCCCAGAATGGTTTGGGTTGGAAGGGACCTTGAATATCACCCAGTTCCACCCCCTTGCCATGGGCAGGGACACCTTCCACTAGCCCAGGTTGCTCCAAGCCCTGTTCAATATTTTCAGGGACGAGGCAGCCACAGCCTTCAGTATTTTCAGGGATTGCCTTCAATATTTTCAGGGATGAGGCAGCCACAGCTTCTCTGGGCAGCCTGTGCCAGGGCCTCGCCACCCTCACAGGGAAGAATTCCTTCCTAATATCTGATCTAAACCTGACCTCTTTCAGTTTGAATCCAATCCCCCTTGTCTTGACACTCCATGCTCTTGTACAAAGTCCTTCTCCATACTTTTTGTAGACACTCTTCAGGCACTGGAAGGTGGGGTCTCACCAGAGCAGAACAGAGGGACAGAATCCCCTCCCTTGACCTCCTGCCCACGCTGCTTTTGGTGCAGTCCAGGATGTGACTGGCTCATTAGTCGGAGGAGAACGTGAAATCTGCATCATTTTTTGGAAATAAAATATCTCTGGATATTACTGAAAGCACAAGGCAACTGTACCATAACTTGGACATCTCAAACAGGTGTTTAAACAGAAATGGGATCAACCTGGTCAACTGTTTCCAGGCACAAAGGCAGAAAGCAAGAGAGTCCTGTCATCATCACAACAGTGCCTATAGCTCACCCTACCTTCACAGCCCTAGAATTGTGAAAACCAGTAAAAAATGTCATTAATTTTTCAGAGATTCCTTTAAAAAGCTGGGGACTGGGATGTCTTGGGGATTCTGGTACTAAAATGATCCATGTGTGACTGATTCTGTCTCTTCTCAGTCCCTATTCTTGAAAATTAAGCCTAGAGAGGTTGATCAAATACAGAGAAATGGTTCTTTTTGCTCCCTGGCATGAGAAGGCTCCGGGATCATCCACTCCACACTGCTTCCCTAAAAAGGAGAGGAGGAGAGCATGCAGTGCTCTCCACAAATTGCTTTCCCGGGAATGTTAAGGGAGTGATTAGGCTGTAATGATTCTCCCGTGCCTCCTCGGGCAGGGAAAGGTCCTGTTTGCTCTGCCCCACACTAATTTTCCAGCACGTTTGCCTCGGTAGCAGCACTGCTTTTTTCACATCCCTGCTTTCTGTTGAATCAGTGATTTGGTTGTTTCAGTTCCAAGTTTTCTTAATGTTTTCTTTTTTTTTTTTCCTCCTTTTTTTTTTTTTTTCTTTTTTTCCCTCCCAACCTTGGTAAACAGTCCTTCAGTTGTCAGGTCCTGACTTATTGTTTTCACCTGGCTGATGACTTTGCCTTTTTCCTTCTTTGGTAAAAACTGCCTGGATGTAGCAATTTATTCCCTGATGAAAAAGTCTAATTAACTGATAAACCCCAATATCTTGGTACAGCTTATTTTTTAGCCAAATGGTTGTTTTTTGTTTTGGTTTGGTTTTTTTTAACGTGAAATGAACAAAATTTTTCTGTTTAAGTCAAGGTGACATACAGGGAATCTGTAATTTCTCCTCACCGTTTTTTTCCATCTGAAAGGGACCACAATGATCATTTTTGTGGGGAACAAAAATCATCATTGGCTTAGCACCGACAGTGCACCATGGCTATAAAACTCCAGCTGAAGTAGGCCAGCCCAAAGGACTAACACACAGATCTTTGACTTCAAGTTGGCTTAAGACTATTTTATTTATTTTATGCTTTGGGAGCTACCAAATTAGGAACCCCCTCTCAGTCACGGAGTTTTACTTGATTCCAGCCACCTCAAAGCTGATTTTCAGTGAAATCCTCTTCGTTTTGAAATCAAATCGTATTGACTTAGGGGGGAGTTAAATATCACCTTTAAAGCTTTTTAATGGGATACAGACCTTTTAAACTGAGTTAGCTTCCTTCATTCTGTGTCAAAACTGTTTCATCTTCAAAGAACCAATGGGTAGAGATGCATCAGACTCATTAGTTGGTCATTAGAAGGGTGTAGGCCTGTAGGGCCATGCTATGAGTTACTCTACACATCCTCTGTAGTGACAGAAGGTATTTAAGACTGGGACTGGTGGATACTGAGAAGTATTTAAAGGCAAGCCAGAAGTTCCCTGATTAATTCTCACAGAAACCTAGAATGGTTTGGGTTGGAAGGGGTCTTAAAGTTCATCCAGTTCCAATCCCTCCCACTAGACCAGGTTGCTCCAAGCCCTGCCCTACCCTGGTGTTGAACTGTTTCATTTCTAATTTTCCAATATCCACTCAGACTTTGCTTTTTATTTTGCAGTGAGATCCTGCGTGTCAGAGTGTATTTCATTCTCAAACTCCATGTTGTTAAGAAATAGGACTTGAAAAATTAAACTCAGTCAACAAGGATTTTCCTGAATATCCCTAAGTGTATCAGGACAGAAGTAAGCAAAAGGCAATTGGAGGGGGGCACTCTATATGTCCTTGATTTGAAGTTATTGTCTTTCTTCTGTGAATTTCCCCTCAAATTATTGCAATCATGTGCAGTGGTGTTGTCATTATGTCTTTTTATTCCATTTCCAAATTACAGAGGTGCAACCAGGAAGTTTTAGCTATTCGCTTTTGATTTAATAATAAGTTGTGACATCATTTACAACATTCAGAAAGACATGTGCAGTCTGGGGTGGGGATGCCACATGCTGCTAATTTGGGATAAAGCAGCAGGTTTTATCCTTCAGCTCTGGAGGATGTTGGGGCATCCACTGTCCACTGCTCTCACTCCTGATTTACACAGAGGGCAACTGCAGCAGGGCTTAATTTATTTGCTATAGCAACAATCATCTTGCCACATGCTGGCACTGGCACTGAAAGCAGAATAATGTCACCAGAGGCCGTTTCCTACACACTGCACTGGAATTGCTCAAAAATCCCAGCTGGAAAAGAGCCTGACGAGCCCTGAGATCATAAAGGGCTTCTCGTGCGTAAATGACACTGATCCTGGTGCTGGATTGAGTAGTTAAAGACTCTGCAAGCTCAAAAAGAGCATGAAGGAAACTCCTCTGAAGTCATGATACATCTTGTGTTCTGTGTTCCACTTTGGGAAGTGTGTTTGTGTATTCCTAAGGCAAAAGGTAGGTCAGGAGGGGGCATCTGTCCATCTGACCCTAAAAGATGTGTAGGGTGATAATTTCAGACTGAGCCTTTCAAGAATAAATTAAAAATTATTATTATTAAATATATATAGTAATAATAATTAAAGTTATGTAATAATTAAAGTTATTATTGAGCTTCTACCCCAAGAGGAAAACAGCACTGAGCCCGATTCTCCTTTTCAGGTATCAGTCTGTGTCAGGGGTGCTCCAGCCCAGCCCAGCACTGAGCACACAGGCTCACAGCCCCAAGGGAACTGTGTGTCTGTCGTGAGGGGTTGAAAAAGGAAAGCTCTTGCCTCATTTTGCTCCATTTTTGGTATGAAATGGAAAACAGACCAGTGCTGCAAGTAAACAAAATGCAATTTTGCTTCACCCGGAAGGGGCACTTGTTTTTGAACACAGAAGTGAGTACAAGAAACATGATAGCCGTGGTTTTGACTTAAAAACAGATCAAATCTTCTGGCTAACCACCCCTCTCCCTATCTCTGTGGTTTGCTTCTCTGTTTTCAGACTTACATTTTTTTGTATGGTTTGCAGATTTATTTAGCACAGCCACTGGCCATGAGTATCAGGTTCTTCCTGGGAAGCCTTGATCAAGAGGTGTTTATCAGCTTGTTCATTCCAAAAAATAAAAAAAAAAAAAAAAAAAGTCCTTTTTTTTCAAAATCCTTATCAATAAACTGAAAAGCAAAAGCCACAAAATGGAAATAAAGGTCGTGCACTGGTGAACAGCAGGTAAGAACATCTAAGCTTAAAATATTTCTGAATATGAAGAACAGAAGAAAAGAATCGACCTGCATTTGCTGTAGGACTGTGGGCAGTGGCTTCCCTTTGGATTTTGATCACAGACTCAACTTGTCCACGATATAAATTCTCTTTTCTTGTATATGCCTAGATGTTGAATATTTTCTGGTAAGGAAAGTATTTTTATGTTACTTGCCATTAAAACTCACAGCAAAGCAGAAGCTGGTATTAGTCAGAGTTTCACTGGGGTGCAGTGGAGTCAAGAATCAATAATAAAACTCTAGTTCAGGCACATGACATTTAATTTTGGATTTGTGGTTAATATTGGATGTGAGGCACAACATACTTGGTATGGCATTTTGTAACTGTTCACCTTTATTGTAGAGAAGATGATAGGAAATGTTAAATCAGAAACCCATTATCCACAGAATTACACATAGCCCCAGACTCGCTGGGGTTGGAATGGACCTCTGGAGACCATCTCATCCCAAGCCCCTGCCATGGGCAGGGACACTTTCCACTAGAACAGGTTGCTCCAAGCCCTGTCCAACCTGGCCTTAAACACTTCCAGACCTGTAGAGACACGGGAAGAAAAATAATCTGAATCATTCAACGAGGAACAAAGTATGAGAGATGATCTCATGGAAGGGGAAATCTGAAATCCACTAAGTTGTAACATGTAATGTGTCTACGGTGGAATGAAGGACCAGAGGAGGTTTTCCTGAGTTTCTGAAGTCAGCACATGATGTCGTGAAACCCCTTTCAGGATCTTCTGTTGATGTAGCAACAAATTCCCACCCCGTAGATCCAGAGCACAGGGAGTCCTCAGGGGGTTGCAGCTGTCCAGTACTGCTGCTAAAAGCCCCCCAAAATATCGTCACGTTTATTTCCTTTTTTTAAACACCTTAAAACACGTATCCAAAAGCTTGATCTCTCCTCTAGTGACTTAAACCACGTTGATGTGACTAAAAGCTGATCACCAGAAGGTTCAGTGAGGATCAGATGGATGATGACTGAGGCATCCCAGGTCGGGATGATGGACGTCAGAGGCAGCTGGATCCAAGAGTCCAGTGGATGTGAGGCTGCCACAGCTCAACATGGCTCTGCTAACCCAGCTGTGATGTTCAGCGTGTGTTCCCCACACACTCACAGTCTCTCCAGTAGCTGCCTCAGACCTTCAGACCCTCCAGCAGCCAAGTTGCCAACCCTCTGGTCCCTCCAGGGCCGTGGTCTCCCCCGTGCCCAGCTCCCACACCTCTTACCCTTCTCACAGCTGCTCTGGTTTGAAGTTCTCTAACAAACTGTGCATATCCATGTGTGCACACGTGCAGGGCTGCAGTTCCTTAGGGAAACACTCACACCCTGGTCTCCCCAGTTCCTGGACTCACAAACACAGGAGCCCCATAAGCCACAGCCCCTTCTCCAGCTGCTGGTTCTCAGACCCCACACATACCTGTGCACGGGGATAGGGAGCCCCTCGCCCAGGAAAATATCTGGAAATGGAGCTTAGTAAAGAGACAGAACAGATTGAGATGTCAAGCACAGAGTGTGGCCAGCCTGGGTTTTACGTGGTCCACGGCTTTTATCCCTTTACCTCTCTGTTTTCCCACACTTGCTCCTCCCCAGATCACATTGATTGGTCCATCCCCCGAGCTCTCACACACTCTCACAATTCCTGTGAAAACATTCCACAGCAGGTTTTATAGAATCCTGAAATGCCCCTCCTTTACATCCCACTCGTAGCCCTGTCCCTGTGAAGGCAGTAAACCCCACAGCTATCGAGATCCCCCTGGGAAGAACTTCTTTGGCCAAGCCAAGACTTCTCAGTGGGGCAAAGCCCTGAGCATGGGCATGATCACCCTCCCAGGGCAGCCCCAGGAGTAACAGGCGAAGAATTCCATTGACACTAATTACATTTTGGGGGTTCCTCCACCTAATTGTAGTTCCTCAACTCCTTGATGAGCCTTTGTGTTTTCAGTGATTAGCTCTTAATCAAATATGCTTAACAGATGAGGGAGACATCCTGCCTGCTGCCTGGCTTATTGCTCTTCTGGCCAGCCTTGCATGGCATGGAGCATGATTTGCTCATCTGCAGATCCAAAAATAATTTCCCAAGGTCTGGGGAGCCCTGTCTGGCCAACATCTCACACTCTCTTCTTTCCAGCCACTCTATATCAATCACCAGCTTCTCCTCACCCACCTCTTCCTGATATACGATTTCTGTCCCATTTATTGCTGTGGCTCCCTCCCTCCAATTAAGACACAAGTCTTTCCTCTGGGTCTCCTTCTCACTCAGTCTGAGCCAAAGATGTGTGATACAACTCTACCCCATTCACATCCCTACTCCAAACTCCTTTTCCCAAAAAGACTCCCCAAATCAGCTGGAGAATCACCTTCTCCACCCCACTGTGAGATGTAAGTGCAAGAACGACAGTGAGAACCAGCAGTAACTGCTTTATCAAGGAAATACTGTAGACTGGTTTTAAAGCAAAGAAATCAGTTTTGAAGAAGGGTCCACATGGAACATTTTCCCTTTCCCAAACCTGATTACAAACATGAGGATACATAGTCTCTTCCTTGCAGACTCACTCCAGCAGCCACAGAATCTGCACAACACTGACCACAATTTAGGCAAAGCAAAGAAGCAGCTCCACCTCCACGAGCTGCATATCATAAAATTTAGCAGCACCCCAACAAAAGCTTTGAGGACCCCAATAAGAACAGGTTGCTCAGTTTCTCCCTTTATTTTACCAGCCATTGCAGGACATTCTTTTTCTGTGCTTTGATGCTTTACTGGAGCAGGGACTCTGCCCTGAAGGTGTGGCCGTGGTACGGCTCGGAGGATGTACGCAGTCTCAAGACCTGGCCCCACATTTCACCTTGGCCTTTCTGTGTTGATTTAATTTAACCCAAGGCCAGGAATTAAAATATATTTAAAAAAAAAAAAAAACAACCAAAACCACAACCAACAATTCATGATGCCTTGTTACATTTGTGCTTGTGACCTACGCCTGTCCGAACAGGAGTTGGACAGGACAAAGCACAATGCACTTCCTTGCTTTTATTGCTCTCATTCACTTCATGTCATGCCAAAGAAGGTTGATTTAGGAAGTTCTAGTAATTAACTGCTGATGTTTTTGACTGCTGTTCCCGAGGGACTCACAATGACTTGTAATTGTTGTTTTGTAGGAAACGCTTTCTGGAACGATTGTAGATAACGTATATTCTCTGTATGGCTTTACTTTTACTTGATTCTTTTTTTAAGCAAGGAACATGGGTTTCTTTCCTTTCCAAAGTCACCTGTTGCCTGCATCCTGGAAACCTCATAAATCACCTCCTCTCTCAGACCATACCGACATTTTGCTCTCAGGAGTCCACAAAATAAAGAAGCTTCCTAATTCAGTTCCACACTAAACATAGAGCACATAAAGGGGTAAAAACAAGGAGAGAGAAAAAATTAGTGCTGTTTTCATACTGTAAGTTACAAAGTGCCTTTCTTTGCTCTCAGCAGCTGAGAATATTTGGAAGGAGGAAGCAGAGGAGCAAATGTGTATTTGGAGAGCACAAGTTGTTAGAAGAATTTAAATCCAGACTGGTGCTGTTAGAGAAGGCTCTAACAGAATCCTGGAATGGTCTGAGTTGGAAGGGACCTTAAAGATTATGCAGTACCACCCCCTGCCATGGGCAGGGACACCTTCCACTAGCCCAGGTTGCTCCAAGCCCGGTCCAACTGGGCCTTGGACACTTCCAGGGATCCAGGGGCAGCCACAGCTTCTCTGGGCAACCTGTGCCCGGGCCTCCCCATCCTCACAGCCAAGATTTTCTTCCTAATCCCTAATCTAAACCTCCTCTCTGACAGTTTGAAGTCCCCCCCCCTTGTCCTGCCACTCCATGTTCTTCTAAATACTCTCTCTCATCTTTCTTTTTGTCTCCCTTCAGGTACTGGAAGGCCAAAATCAGGTCACCCTGAAGCCTTCTCTTCTCCAGGTTGATCAATCCCAATTCTCTCAGCTTTTCCTCATAGCTCCTAATATAGTTTCTCACTTATCATGTTGTTTCCCTATTAACTATTCTGTCAAAAATTAGTGGGTGCCCTAGCACTGTGGCATAAAACCTAATGTATTTCACTCAGAATTAGAAATCCCAAAATAATTATCACTCTAATTCCTCTTTCTGTGCCCTCTGCTACTCATACACACAGACACAGGGTGTGATTTTTAGGGTTATCATGTGCAGAGCCAGGAGCTGGTCCTGATGATCCTTGTGAGTCCCTTCCAGCTCAGGATATTCTATGATTTTATGTATTTCTGAAAGCATGTGGCAAGCAGCCATTAGATACATATTTTCTCTCTCAGATGACTCAACAATTATGTATCCAGAGCTGTATTTCACACCGAAAAAAAGAAAAAAGCCTAATTTTCATATTTTCACCTTTTATGTTCATCTACTACTGACTGAAAGCCAGTAATAAACCCAGAGTGGATTTTTACGTGTTTGTCAGGTTTGCAAACTGGAATAATAACTTTTGCATGACGCTGGATTGTTTCACAGGACTGACCTGAGCAAGAGGGACTCAGGAAGGATGTGGTGATAGGAATTCAGCCCTGAGAAGGATGTCAGTCATAATGAAACCGTTCTGCCTTGAAAGGCTCGTAAAAGACCAGCTTTCTTCACACGCCAGGGCAGAACATTCATCACTCACTTGTCACACTGGCTGGGGCTGGCATTTGCCAGCTGCAGTTTGCTATTGTGATATTTTCCCCTTTTACTGCTGCTGACCAAATGTAAACAACCTTCCACAGCAGATTGGAAACCGCATCAACAACGTGGCACAGCCACTTAAGAGACAGGAATACGGCCATGGACCCCGGACAATGAGACATAAGGACACAAACCCCGGGGCTTTTCCTCAGCCAAAATCTGATGGTGTATTGAGGGAGTGACCTTCCACGTGAGACAAATAAAAGTGGGCAGCCCACTGAAAACAGTATTTAGCTCCTTTCACAGAATCACAGAATGGGTGAGGTTGGAAGGTGCCACAGTGGGTCCCCTGGTCCAACCTCCCTGCTCAGACAGGGTCATCCTGGAGCAAATGGCACAGGATTGCACCCAGATGGTTCTGGAACATCTCCAGATTTATGCTTGGCATGAGTTTGCCCCCGAGTATGTTTTTCTCCTGCATTTAATGGTCAGTAAAGTAAACTAAGTGCAGGCTTAAAACAGCATCTCAAACAAGAAAAATTCTCAGCAAACACAAAAATCATTGATCTGTGATATCCTGCACCTCTGGAGTAAAAGGGTTGGTAACGCCTTCCATGTTCAGTGTTTGAGGGGACTTTTTTATTTCACTGAGGTTACTAAAGTTAATTTGTTGTTGC
The DNA here is from genome assembly GCA_013399855.1 of Oxyruncus cristatus. NCBI lineage: Eukaryota > Metazoa > Chordata > Aves > Passeriformes > Cotingidae > Oxyruncus > Oxyruncus cristatus. The sequence continues at coordinate 162,314 of VXAY01006934.1, read as the reverse complement.
ATCCCCACTGATGATGATGCCTTTTTAGGGTTTAGGATTTAATCCCTACCAAAACTTCACTGACGTGTCTCACATCATATGCACAGCTGAGTGAGGGGCTGCTGAGTAACTGTGATCTTCAGTTTGGATTTCTACTTCTCTTTGGAAATAACCTTGCAGAAACCCATCTATCCTCAGGGAACCGTTTCCCACAGACCTGCACAGGTGGAGATCCTGGACCTCTCCCTTCCCTTAGCCAGAAGTGATTTTTTCCCCCCCCTCTCCCTGCAGCAATGATCCAGAATCCAAGGTCTGGAGACCTTGGCTCACATCCACACCACTCACCACACCAAGTACATCTCAGCAAAAGGTATGTTTGTGGAACAGTAACTTTTAACCTCCAATTCTTTGTGTGTTTTACAGAGAGGAGCTGCCTACTGTAATTCTTTTTTTGGTTACACATTCTTTGCTGGTGTTTCGTCAATCAATAAATATTTGCTGAATTCCACCGCACGGAGTATTTTTACAAATGCCCAGAATATTTCTTAGATTAATTTGGAAGCTCTTGCCAAGTGATAAGGTGATGATAAGGAAGTAAGCAGAACACCCACACGAGGTAGATATCTTGGGTGTTTTATCAGGATTTAGGGTTGTGACACAGTCCCAGTGCTGTTACTACAAAACCTCACGTCCAGGACACCTTCCAGGTCCCAGGTCTGCCTCCTGTGTGCCCATGTGAGCAACCTCATTTCATCAGTAGCCCTTTCTCCAAAAGCTGGCAAACTCCTGCTGCTCAGTCCTGTGCTTTCTTCCACAGAGATGTTTCTCTACCTCACAGCTGAAAGCTGTGAAGTGGTAGCCAGAGGTGAGAAGGGTGCAGGAGCCAGCAGGAATCCCTCACCCATCATCTCATTCACTTGTTTTGTCAAGAATATGGTTCCATAAAAATTATCTCTTTTTTTTTTTTCTCCTGGCTTTATTATTCACACACAGTGGGATTCATTCATTCCAGACAGTCAATATAATCCATGGAGACCCGGACAGCAGCTGGCAGGGAAGCAGAAATGCAATTCCTTTTGCAGGCAGTTAAAAAAGTTCATTCCTATACTGTGCCCATCACTCACCAGTGGCTTCACAGATAGTCCTGGGTCACTGGTTTACATGGAGATATCCACCCTGTGGACACCTCTGACCAGATGAGATGGATCCTACCTGAGACTCACAGAGGACACTAAACTTCCTACAGCAGGAAGCCACCTGAGCAGGAGAATTACTGCCAAGACTAATCGACAGTGTTGGAGGTTTTTGATTTGGGATGCCCACTTTCAGACACGTCAGATTTCATTCTGAGGTTGTGGATGGTCACTATTCTCCAGTCCTTTAGAGCCACTGGGACATCAAAAACCAGATTGTGCTACAAACACCTCCTGGTAATCAATGCATGGGCCAGCAACAAAGATGACGTGTTGGATTTGAGTCCATTTGACTTGCTGCACCTCAATTAGTGTCCTTAAAGGAATGAGGGTTTATAAGTTCACAGAATCATCCAGTTCCACTCCCTGCCATGGGCAGGGGCACCTTCCACTAGACCAGGTTGCTCCAAGCCCCGTCCAGCCTGGCCTTGAACACTTCCAGGGATGGGATATCCACAAGTTCTCTGGGCAACCTGTGCCAGGGCCTCACCACCCTCACAGGGAAGAATTTGTTCCCGGTATCCGATCTAATTCTTTCCTCTGTCAGTTTGAAGCCATTTTCCCTTGTTCCATCTCTCCATGATCTTGTCCAAAGTGCCTCTCCAGCTCTCTTGGAGCCCCTTTAGGCACTGGAAGGTGCTCGAAGGTCTCCCCATCTCCAAGCCTTCTCTTCTCCAGGCTGAGCAATCCAACTCTCTCAGCTTTTCCTCATAGGAGAGGTGTTCAATTACTCTAATCATTTTTCCTGGAATCCAGCTTCAGAGCCATACTAAAGCCACATTGCAGCTTCTAGAATTACTGCTTCTGAGACTCTTAATCTACTCTCTGCACAGGGGCACCTCACCTCAAGCTGTCCACAGCCACCTCCTCATACTCTATTTTTTCATAAATGATCTCAGGTTTGTCAAGTTGGCCTTGAAAACTGAGGTACCCAGATCCTTGATAGGACATTTTAACCTGCACAGACCAGGAATGTGCCGTGTAAAACATCTGAAAAGAGTAGGATATGTTTACAGTGTCATGGAAACCACACAGCACCTGAAACTCACCTCGATGCCAAGAGCCAAAGAAAACATTCTGGTTCAAGAGCCTGGCCAAAGACTCAATGTTCCCTCCTTATGAACAGTGAAGAGCTGTCCCTTTAAGGACAACTTCCATGAGGTGTCACCTGTTGCAGTGATGTATAATTCCCTCAAGCAAAAGAAACATTTTAAAAAACCCCACAGCACTGAAACTTGAAGCCTTGAACCACCGATAAATATTTATCTTAGAAATAAGTCACTTTTTCTTTATAAAATTGGTACTTGTTTCTACATTGATAAAGTCAACAACTACCTGTGAGTGACATCACAAAACCAGGTTGTTTTCACTGTACCAACAATCCTTCCACACCCCCATTGAAATGACAAATAAAATATCTGATTGAAAATGCCCTTTTACCTTCTCTGGTTTTATAAACAAAGCTGCTTCCTTATTTCAGAACTAATGTTGGATTTATTATCTTTTAGCCAATGAAAACAAATAAATGAAGAGCGTAAGTATACACAAAGTGTCCTTAATGGGGTGACTTTTCCTTAGCTTATGCAGCAGACGAGGCCCTGGATCACACAGAGAGGCAGGAGCGACAATTTTCTTTCCGTAAAGAAACCTCTGTTTTCTGTGTGACCTTTGTGATGAAAAATACAGTAAAATAAAATAATAAAATAAAATAAAATAAAATAAAATAAAATAAAATAAAATAAAATAAAATAAAATAATGCACATTTGTCATTAAGGCTTTGGTACTTGATTCTCAATTTTTACATTTCTACAAATATGAACGGAAGAGACAAATTATTACAAGACCAACGTCGTTGAGGGTTAACTTTTCATCATCTACTCAGCAGGAACTGTCCATACCTCAAGTACAGTCAGTGTGAAATTCAGGGCAGTTTCCTCCATAATAAACTTACCCTGGGACAGGAAAATTAAGCTGTTACCAGAATAATGTAAATCCATATTTTGTATCCCATTATGCTTTTGCAATCCCACCCAAATCACGCAGGCCCTCTGAAAGAACTGACTGTTTTACTCCTTCAAAAGATTGGTGCCAGTATTTTCAGAAATAACCAGTGATTTGAGGTCCTTGTGGTTTAATGGGGCTCCCCGCCACCACCACGAGGAAATCGTGCCTTCTCCAAGTATTTCACTTCCAGCAACTGAATCTTCAGAGCCCCCAAACCACTTCCCACTGCTGCAAAACTTGGCTGATGGTGGTGTCATTCTTTCCAGGCTCTTCAGCTTTCCCCTGATTTCTGAAGTGACCATTTCCTGTCTTTCCAAATTAGCCCATTAGATACATTGTGAACATAAACAAAGCGGAATCTGCCTCAGGAAAGTGAAAACTTGGAAACAACAGACTCCCGCTGCCGTTTTTTTCTCTGTCTGGGAACCGAACACACGGTGACTGCAAAGATTCAATCGTGTCAGCCATCGCACCCCAAAGTTTTCCCAGTATAAGGGCAGATCTGTAGAAAAACAAGTAGCAGCAGGTTTATCAAATTAAGCGTGAATTTTACCCACAGCGATTTTTTCCACAGCTGTTTGCCGCTTCTCGTTATTACTGCACCGACCCGACGAGGTCCATGAAACACTCACAATTTAAATCTCCCAGATTGATTTCCACTAGAAAATTAACTATTAAAAAAAAAAAAATGAAGAGGAAATCTGGGCTTTTCCTCCGACCGTCCCTTTCGATGGTTTATTTGTACAGGACACTCTGTACCAGACAAAGTTAAATAAACACTTTGCACAAAGGTGGTATATATGACACCTCGCCAAAACAGTAGCTCTGTTCACATATTCATCTCCAGGCCCGATCTGCCAAGTCTGTTGCTAGTTGAGGGGTCAGTTTTCAGCACAGGGGTGTAATTTTTTTATGTCATGAAGACAAGAGAACGAAAAGAAGGCATCGTGCAGAACAAGTGCCAATGTCACCCCCCGTCTTTTAACGCCCAGTTATCAAACTGCCGCTGTTTTGGTTGTTTCAGGAAGTCACATTATTTGAGCAAAGGGAAAATAAAAGAGAAACAATGAAAAGGAAAATATAATTAAAAAAAAAAAATCTAGATGCAGGCTGCTGGAACAGGATGTGTTTCTACACGGATCTGTGCAAAGGTTTTTGTACTGCCATATAACATTTTGCACTGCTTTGTCTGATTGACTCAAAAAGCTCTTTAAGGCCTAAAGGGAAATAACTTCTGGTGCTTTATATTGAATAAAACTAGGCAAGTCTTATTCTTGAAGCAGACAGTGATCAGGTAATGCTCTGGCATTATTTTTTGAGAACATTTAGACATAAATTAATATTTGGATTTCTTCCATATGGAAGTACGTCCCAGAAAATCTGAAGAGCTGCTCCTTTGCCTGGTAAGGACACTGGCACTGAGCCCTGGTGAAGGAAGACACTCTTAGGTTCCAGGAGCAAGGATGGGGGAAGGAGCTTAGAAATGGGGGAAGGAGCTTAGAGGTTCTCAGTGTTCCAGCTCAGGGGAATTACCCCACACAGGTGGTAGGTGAGGGTTTGGGGAGGTGTCCACGTGCTTTATTTCTGCCTTTGTGAGTGAGGGAACATCTGAACCTGGAGTTAGTTCTTCCTAAACAGATGGTAGGTGGACAGTGGACTTTTCTGAACAAATATACAAAGACACAGTGACAGATAGTAGGTGAGAAAGATCTGTTTGAACAGTTTTCACAAAAATACTCCCCATAATCTACGATGAAGAAGCCTCAAAAGTTGTTTGGAGTCTGTTTTTGACAAAGGGTCAGAGTTCAGGGCCTCTCTCGCCTCATCTTCATTTATCCTCCAAGATAATCCATAAAACACAACCTATTTCCAAGCCCTATTCACTAATCTATCCTCTTTCTTACACCCTGAAAATCCTTACATCTTCATGGAAAAAATCCATTGGAGGAATCATCTCGGGCTCCCTTCATACTCACCAACCTACAGCCTGGCACACAGTTCTTTTTTTTATCCTAAAGCAAAGATAAATCATACCCTGCTATCTCCCCTCCTCTGACCAGAGGAGAACAGATCCTCTGGACACATCTGCACTCTGCAAACACCCACATTTCAGCCAGATAAAATCTGGCCTGTCACAAAACAGCTCCCCCCCTTCCCCAGATGAACACCTATCTGCTACCAGGGGATGCAAGCTTATCTCCGAACTGATACACTTTAAAGCAGTGCTTTAAAATAAACGGTGCAGGTTTACTACACTGGAAAATCCAGACAGGAATTTTTTTGGTTCCAAGAATCTTCCACCATTTGTCATCTCTGCAGTATTTTCTGTCCAAATGCATTCTGCAGAAAAAAAAAAAAAAAATCTTGCTGCACATCGTAGATGTAAAATCTCCCTGTGAGGTGGGTGGGAAAATCAAAGTAAATTTGCTTCATGACACAAAGTGTGGACTTTAGAACGCAGAAATTTTGAGAGGGGAAAAAGGCTTTGAAAGAGGGATCTTTGGCTGTTTGGGATCTTCCACTCCCAGAAACACTGGAGCTCACAGTGAGGCCAGTATCTTAAAGGCATTATTGAATCTCCCTGTAGCAGACAGTACAAACACATCCCTGTGTGTGTTTGATGAAACAGAGATGAAAGGATTTGCCAACATCCCTGTAGGAGAGTCAGGAATGAGCTTGGAAGTGATGCTGCTGATGCCTCAGGGGCCGAATGGGAGATCTGCGTCTCCCGAAGTTCTAAGAAGTTTGCCTACTGCTCTAAACCAAACAGCTTATTTTACAGTGAATTAAATAAAATTAAAATCACTGAAACTCTGAGATGCTTTACTGCATAGAATGGCTTTAAACTGACAGTGGGAAGGTTTAGAACAGATATTTGGAAGAAATTCTTCCCTGTGAGGGTGTTGAGGCAACAGAAGCCGTGGTTGCCCCACCCCTGGAAGTGTCCAAGGGCAGGTTGGATGGGGCTTGAAGCAACCTGGGATAGTGGAAGGTGTCCCTGCCCATGGCAGGGGGGGGGAACTGGATGATGATCTTTAGGGTCCCTTCTAACCCAAACTATCCTGTGATTCTGTGATATAGATATTTGATGTGAATGGGAAGCAAAGGGGGAGACAGACGCTCATCCAAAGACGACCTAAACCTTTCTGGTACTTTGTTATGGTTCATATTCAAGTTGGTTTTCAAATCCAACTCAAGAGCTAATTTCCGAAGGTCTTTTATTTGCACAGTCATTTTGGTTTCTCCACACCCCACACATCAGGACATCGAATTTTTGTTGGACATTCATTTTCCATGAGTTTATCGGGACTCGGAGGAGTTTGCATACTGACTAGGAAGAAGGTGCTATGATCAACAGCAGAAAGTAAAAGTTCTTTATTAAACTCTCATGAAATATTCACTCTCAAGAGAGAGGTATAATTCTGGAAAGACCATTTATCTGCCTTTTTTCCAAGGCATTTTTTTTCCAATCTTGACTACAGTAACTTGTTCCAATTTTGATCAAGTGCTGCTAAAACATGTCACTTACAGAATTAATTTCAGAATACAAACTGCTGCTTCAGTACCTCATGACACATCTCCACGGTACCTCATTCCAGGACATGCACTTTATTTAATCATGAAAACTGGTATCTGTCACAGAAAGGCACCATTTAAATTTCAAACCTGACAACTCTTACGGGTTCTTGTAATTCTGAAGAAGCAAACCACAGATCTAATCTGTAACTCGGGAGTATAAGTAACAATGTAAATGTAAATATACTGATACAGCTGCCTCTTATCCAGGAAGAAAAATGAGCTGTATCAGCATGAGGCACTGTTACACACCAACTGCACCCAGTAGTAAGAATGTACTAGTGCTAGTATCTTGGTAACACAAAACCACAGTCCTTACTGCAAATTTATGACACCACAACAACTTTGTGTAGGTCAGGCTTTATCTGAAAAGCCCTTATGGTCACCGATCTATTGAGTGCCTATAATATCAGGTAAGGAAGTGAATATATTTTCCTTGGATGGTATTTTATACTGGCACTGGAGTTTTGCTGGAGAAGAACAAGGCAGTACAGAGAAGGCATGCCCAGAGAGAGAAATCTGGGTTCAGCATCTTTCATCAGATGCTTTCAAACAATTGCAGGATACAGAGTGGATCCAGAAAGGGACCTCAAGGGGACGTTGACGACTTCACTGCTTCATCTGTAACCTTGGTTTGGTGGTGGGAACTCCGCCTGCCCTCAGAAGTTTTATGTTGAAGGCAGTGACAAGGGATTTACGTAAGTGTTGTTTATATTTTACGCAAAATATCTCAAGCACAAGGTGATTGAGGTGAAAATCCTCCAGCCTGCAAACCGAAGTCATTCTTCCTCAACATACACTGCACAACTCTTGTCCCATTTCCTTTACTGGTGGGAATAGGAATGCACTAATTCAATCATTTCCTTTTTGTCCTGGCAAATAAAGTGCAGGTCAGGCCAGTCACAAGATTGGTTCTGTGCCATTCCAGTCGATGACAGCTCCTTGCCACCTAGAAATGAGAGCAACCATTTGACACCCATCAGTTAATCAGGTCCTTGGAGAGGCAAATTCACACCCCTCAACCACCCAGCAAACCTTAGAGGGATTGGGATGGACTTGTCTGGGATAACTGACCACATTTCAAAGGGAAAGAACAGAAGTGAGGTGGTTGTACCCCCTCATTTTAGGTGCCCAAGATTGGAGGTGTCTCCTCGCCCTTTCCTCCAGTCTCTCCTTGGCATTAACAGAGAGTCCTCAGCAGCAGCTGATTCAGAACAAGGACCTTCATGTTGCAAAGACTACAGGGAATACCCAAGAAGGGTACAGGAATTAACCCTATATAACCAGAATACTCAGTCTCAGCTGTTAGCAGGCAATCTGCACCCTCCTCTTCAGCAGGGCTCTGATCAGGAACTCTCTCAGAGACCCTGCGCCCAGACCACTTCATTTATCTTTGCTCCTCACCTTGGTTCCTTCAAAGCACCCAGTGCCTCATTTTAATGGTGATGTTTTGCTTTTCCTATGCTGAGGTTTTGCCTCTCTCTGCCCTTACTCCCTCTTCAGAATAACACTGAGAACAATGTTTCCAGGTGAGTCCACACAAACGTGCACAAAACCATTCCATGTTTTTAATTCCTGGCTCTGCACTGGCTGCCAAAGCCCAGCTTGGCGTCAGGAATGTGACAATGCAAAGGAGGTTATCAACCCTGAATTTGTCACAAAATGTGTCTTCAGATCACGGCAGAAGACAAAGATCTGAACCCAGACTTGGTCAAAGCAGGGTGATGTTCTCCAGTCACGCTGCACTGAGTCAGCTGCCTGTACAGTCAGAGCCCCTCATGGCACGAATTCACCCTTGTCTGGGGCATTTCTCATTTGCAAGGTCATGGCCCACACTTTCTGGGAACGAAACTATTACATTCCCAGTGTTGAGTGTTTGTATCTGTTTTGAAAATCTTCCTAGGGAGCGTGTTCACATCAGTGAGGCACTGGGGAGGGGGTGGAGGCCACGGTGAGTTGCCAGAGTGCCACATTCCTCCTGTCACCGAGGAAAGGATGTGTCAGCAGGGGTATGGCAGCTCAGGCCTTTTGCTGAGCAAGTCAATTAAGTGTAAAACAAAACCAAAAGCTGAATCCACACGGCATTCAGAGCAGTGTCTCAAAGGAAGCGACCATCTGAGGGCTGTTGTGAAATTTTTCCTTCTGTGTTTTTCACTTTGCTGAGAAAATGAAAATTAAAAAATAGAAAAAGCAGAAAGACTGTTTCCCATCAGGAAAATTAGCAGGAATACACGGCAGAGATGTCTCACATCTTAAGCTAAGAGCAGAATATGTTCTAGCTGAGGATACCCGACCTGGCATTTGCCAGTGGTGAGAGCTCTTCAGAGCATCACCCCCAAAATGACCCAATCCAAGTGGAAAGTACAATTGCCACCTTCTGTCCCCACTGGACTTTTCAGGTAATAACACAAATCATCCCTAATCTTTGTGTACAATCTTTCCAAAGTGCAACCCTCTGCCTCACCAGGGTGATTAAAGCTTTGAGAGGGATCCACAGAGACCCCACAGAGGCCAAAAGACACTGAATTAAACCTGCTCTGAGACTACACTGTACTCTGGAAATACTCATAATGTGACACCATTTTTGCTGTTGTTAAAGATGTTGTTAATCACTCTGCAGTGAGGAACTGGCCTTTTTTAAAGCAGGCTTTCCATAGGGAGCTTAAATAGAAAATTATATTTTGAATCAGGGCTGAAGGCAACTTACACAACAAGCCTTATCTCCTGGGCTTATTTTCAAACCAATTTTTAGACTGAAAAGCAGCCTTTGGCTGTTTGCTCCCACGGACGTGTGTATAAAACTTTCCCCCATTGAATCTGCACAAGAAGAGGTGTCAAACAGAGAGGATCTCACTCACAGGTGCTAAACAAGTTTTTTATTCACAGACAGAAAGAAAACTGCCCAGACAGTGCAGGGAGGATCACTTCCCAAACTATCCTACCACAAAGTAATTCCAATGCAAGGCATTTTCTAGCTGCTGATTCAATCAGAATTCATCAGATGAGCAAAACTAAAACTGCATTTGACCTATCTGGTTCAACTACAACCTCACCCAGGGGTCATGGAGTTTACGGGAACTGAAGAGGAACAAGTTCAGGCCCCGAACAATGCTCAAGTCTGGAATAACATTCAGTGAGTATCTCCTGGACTAATAATTTGGTATTGTTTTAGAGCACATCAGTAACTCAGGGTGAAATGCCCATATTCTCCTCTTCTGCTTTAAATTCCCGGTGGTTGTCTCACTTCAAAGCCAAACAGATGCACTGAGGCATCACAGAGCCCCACCAGCACAGACCGATGGCAGAGGGTTAACAAAAAATACACCTCTGAATTCAGATTGCAATATCAGATCCCAGTTTTATTCCCCTCAGGCAGAGCTAACAGATGTTATTTCCTCCAGTGCAGAGGGATGCCGAGGATCAGGGCTGTGATATAAGAGAGTTCTTCAGGGAAGAGCGGGATAAGATGTCTGCACGGCATCTCCAAAACAAGCCAGGGATGCACATTCCAGACGTCCCTTGCTCACAATCTGACTGCTTCCACAGATGTCTGGGGCTGGGAGCCACAATAAAAGCACTTCTGACCCATTTTTTGGGAGCCTGCAGGTTAAAGTGATACCTGTTGGTGACTGGTCACTCCAGCCACCTGCTTTAAACTCAAACCTCACTCTTCTGACATTTTATAGACCGAAAACATGAGCCTCCTCCTCTTGCAGAAGAAAAACAACCCTTCTCTTCTGATAATAATAATAATAATAAAACTCTAAAGACAGAAACAGTCTATATTACATAGGCAGTTTCCCCTTTGGGAGGGGATAAGAGAACAAACAGCAGAGAGATGTTGGGCAGAGAGCTCAGTGTGTTACAGGACGGTGCTGCTCACGTATTGAGGCAAACAATGGGATAGTCATGGATTAAAACAGAACTGAGGCACGTGAATGAAAGGAAAAAACCCCCAATCAACAATAAAACCAATTAACAGCAGTTAATCTTCTCAATTCTGACTGTGCAGGCTGTGAAATTCTCCATTTTGCCTAAGAAATTATCCTACATTTTTTGATGAGAAAAGTTTGATAAGGAGCTACATCATGAATACTTTGTCAAAATGAGCACCAGCTCTTTGCTTGCTTTACTAAAAACTAGTTTAGGAGTGATTTCCATGGTTTAACGATAGAAAACATTCCTTTATTTTATCTCCAAATTTGTTAAAATATTGGTTAGTTGGGTTTGTTTTTATTTTTCCTTATATACTGTTTCGTAGTTGGAAGAGAAAGTTCTTAAAACAAAAAGGGAAAATTTAACATGAAAAACCTTTTGCAGCAAGGCCACACTTAAATAAACAGGCCCAAAGCAAATGGAGAACACTGAAAACAAGGAGCCAGAACGATCAGGGTAAATCAGACAGTCCTGAGAACGATACAAACAAAACAAACTGACACTGGAATTTGCTGCTAATTTACTTCTAGAGTAGATTAAAGCAGGGAGCTTAAAATAAACAAACACCAGCACTACAAACACTGTATAACTTTGATACAACGCCATTGGTACATTCCAGGAAATGGAAGATATTCTGAGAGCAACTTTAAGCAGTTGCATGCATTATTCCCCCTGTGGGGGGTTCTGAGGTTACACATTATTTATTTAAGTTTGGAGTCATGCTTATGTGTTACTGGAAGAGAGGAATCAATAAAATCTGTATGTGCAGGGAGCCTGGACTGATGTCACTGCTGTCACCTTTCAGGTTGCCTCTTCTGCCTTCCTGTAGCTTTATAATGGCAGCCCTTCATCAACACACTGTTTGGCAGCCCTTGACCTTATTTATTTATTTTTTGATGTTTGGGTTTGTTTTTTTTTTACAGAACAAATTGTGGCAAGGAGAGGAGGGAAATTACAAGAGAAATCTGAAGCTTGGCTTGCTGATTTAACAAATGTCACGGTCTCTGACAATGAGGCTTTTACTTCTTGCTCCAAAGACATCCAGATAGTAACTTTCAAAGCCATGCTGGAGTTGATATAAAGCCGATTTTTCTACCCGGTTAAATGTCTCCATTTTGCTTCTTTCATGCCTCACTAAGCTGAAAATGTTCCCATTAACTTCAGTATGACTTGGATAAGTCGCTTAAAAGCCCATCATTTAATATCATATAAACCTCAAAATGGCCATGAGAATCTTAACAGGGCAGGAACTAGCCTTGTATGAGAAGATGAGCTAAGAGCTGTCATGAATGACTGCACAAAACATAGTGTTTTGTGGGCTTGACAAACTCTGTGCTGCACTCAGACTGCTGGAGAAAAACAAGACTGCTGAGCAAAGGGCTTCATGCCTTGAAAAGGGTACCCAGGTCCCCCCAGTGCAACTACACTTCTCAGAAAAGACTGATGAAAATCGAATAAACTTTCTCCTTTTCCCATTATACCTTTGCAATAGGGATCAACCACTTTTAGGAATCTAAAGTTTGATCTCTTGAAACCGAATTTGGCTCAGTCAGTTCTTGGTGACATCATGGAAGTTCCTCTAAGAATGAAGTGCACACCTTTACCAGTCCAGTGTTAACCACAATAACACAATTAAATGTGTAACTATTATCACAGCCTGGCCTGTTCAGATCTTTTCTGATTTTTCAGCAGTAATTTTTACCAAGTTTACTCTCACCAATATTTTTACTATGCTCCAGCCCCACGTACATTCTTTGTATCAATGACCGAATACTATCTGCATGAAAACCTGTCATTTCACTTACTTTGTCCTAATACAATGCTCAAGTGGAGGAGTGAGATCATTTTCTTTATCTTCAGTGCACACCTGAGTAGTATCTGCAGAGACATAACAGACATAGTCAGTAGTGGCTGGAATCATTTCTATTCATACTGGATCCCACAATGGCTTATAGGAACTCCACACACGGAAGTGATGGATTATCAGTCACACTGCACATCTCCCAGCCCCCTTTGGATTGAAATATCCTGGAGGGTGAGCACTGCTGTCACTTGAATACCATCTCCTGCCCTCATTCATACAGTCTGGATGGATGGCCCATCCCTGAAGTATCCAAGGCTGGGTTGGACAGGGCTGGGAGCAACCCGGTCTAGTGGAAGGTGTCCCTGCCCATGGCAGGGGGTTTGGAGTGAGATGATCTTTAGTGATCCTTCCCTGGATCACTAAACCTTTCTATGATTCTATGACCTACAAAGAGTGGTCACAGACAGGGCTGGGAATACTCAGAGTACATACAACAACTACAGCTCATGGGAAATGCATTTTTTGGGAAATACGTTTAAATACATTATTGTGCCCAGTATTAGTTGTTCTGGGCCAGAAACTCGCCCAGAATTGTGCTGGCTACTCAACAGTCAGGATGGTCGAGGGACAGTGTTCAGGCTCATTGAACCACAGAATCATTAAGGCTGGAAGAGACCTCTCAGATCACCGAGTCCAACCATCAACCCAGCACTGACACACCCACCACTAAGCCACGTGCCCTGACCCAGGTTAGTTCACTAATACAGGGATGGTTTCAAGGAAAACCGCAGCTCACAGAGGGAGGGCTGTCATGAGGCCTTTATTTCACAACTGATGTCATAATTACTAAGGAAGTAATTGCTGTTACTCAAATACTAAGAACAGCGGTAGTGCTTCACTTGAACAGCAAAGCCCAAGTCCAGCCCAAACTGGTTTACGACTCTTTCACCCTGAAAAAGAAGACTGCCCCTTGACTACTTAGCAAGCAACACACAGTCAGGAGAAGAGGAGGCTGTGTTGGATATCAGAGAGCTGCCCCAGGCTGTGAGCATTCCTTTGGGATGGAGAGGAATCCCACTGTTCCGGGGAAAACAGAGAGGTCACTGTCTCAGACAGGGGATCTGTCAACAGTGAAAGTAGTCGCTGAACTTCCCAGGGACAAAACATCCTGCGACCAGCTTGGATGTCAGTCTGCTCAGCTGTTTCCTGTTTTGGAGTAAAACATTTAAACTGCAGCAGGTTATTTTATTTTTTTTTCTCTCTCTCTTTCTTCTTCTCTGTCTGTCATCCAGTGACTGAATTGGTTGCAAGCAATGAGTGATGCCAAGACAGGGTGTAGGATTTGGGTCTGCTTCAGTGAGACTGCTGCAGACAGGATGGGAGGGAATTGTTCTCACATTCCCAGCTGCCAGTCTCAGATAGATCTGGTTTTCTCATGTCACAGAGAAAGCCTGGCTCTCCCCTGTGTGTTGATCTGATCAGTGTAAATACATTTAGAGAACTCTGAATGACTGTAAGGGCTGGAGCAGGAAACGGGCAGTATTTAAAAGTGCATAAAGTGCTGGCAGTTTTTTCCAAGATCCTCAGGAACTTAGAGTTATACAGGAATCTTTTAAGTTAAAAGAGCCTCTTTTATTCTAATATTGAAGAGTTTATAACATAGAATCATAGAATCATTGAGGTTGGAACCTCTAAGATCATCAAGTCCAACTGTCAACCCAGCACCACCACCTTGTTCACCACTAAGCCGTGTCCTTAAAGTGCCACCATGGTTTTTGAGATCTTCCAGGAATGGTGATTCCACCCCTTCCCTGGGCAGCCTGTTCCAGTTCTTGACAACCCAATATCCAATCTAAACCTCCCCTGGAACAACCTGAGGCCATCTCCTTTTGTCTTATCACTTGTTACCTGGGAGAAGAGACCAACCCCATCTGGCTACAACCTCCTGTCAGGGAATTGTAGAGACTCCAAGTTCTCCCCCCAGCCTCCTGTTCTCCAGGCTGAGCCCCCCCAGCCCCCTCAGCTGCTCCTTGTGCTCCAGACCCTTCCCCAGCTCCACTCCCTTCTCTGGACAGGGTCCATTAGAGGTCTCCAACAGTATTTGGATCCCTCTAGGAATTCCTGATACTGATGTTCTGGATGTTTTCACAGTGAGAAGCAGCAGCCACTGTCCTGACCATAGTACTGGTAGCAGGACAGGCACATGGCATGGCTGCCCTTCTGAGTCATTGCCCACTTGATAAATTTTGGCATTTTCAGCTTTGAATTCTTCCAACCAAGAAGTCTGAATGGAGATTTTTCATACAAAAGGATAGGAAAAAAATATCACTAGCAGTGTATCTTACAGGAACACTTAGCAAAGTTAATAAACCTACAAACTGTGTGTTAAAGTGTTTCCTACAACTCATTTAGAGCAAGTAATATTGAAGTTACACTCTTCCATCAACAGCAAGAAGGATGTGAATATAATCTCTTCTATGTCCACTTACATTCTAAGGCAAAGGTAGGGAGAATCTGAGGACCACCACAGATTTCACTGCTTGTGCTGCTTTCCATGGGATCTGGAAAGGGGCTGAGGATGGTGCCTGTGACTCTGGAAGAATCTTCTGGGGAATTTAATTATTTATTCTTAGCAATGATCCAGCTGCTGTTTGAAAACACCTTGAAAAGGATACTGAGTTGAAGGTACAAACCAAGGAGACGTAAGGAAGATTTTTTAAAACAGATTGTACAAAAACTCCCTGTGTCTTCACTTGGAGAGAACATATTATAAAAGTTAACACAGGTAGGCATTAACTGTATTAGAAAGGAGCAGCAGTATCTCTCTGGGCAGTACAACACATTCTTCCATATAATATATATAATGAAAGTCCCAGAATCTCCAGACTGTCCCCAAACAACTGACAAAAGAAGGTGAGCAAAATGCAGAGAGTTATTAATTCAGATACAGTGGCTTCGTTTCCTTCTCTGCTTATCAGAAATTTCTATCCCAACAGAAAGGATCAAAGACCTTCATCCCTTTAGGAGTGTTGAATTCACTAGCAGGTGTTTTATACTAGCATGAATTTTATATCTAGTGGAAGGAGTCCCTGCCCATGGCAGGGGGGTTGGAACTCGATGATCTTTGAAATCCCTTCTCACCCAAACCACTCTATGATTTCTTGTCTACATTTTGGCAAATAGTTATGGGGATGGGAAGTAGGACAAGTTCTCAATATAAAGTGGCAATTGCTATCACTCTCAAAATTCTACTCTTTCATTCTATCTTCTCTACCTTTCTTGCCCAGCGTAATGACTTCAAGATTTCCTAAAACGCAACCTTGATTTTAATCTTCCTAATTACAATCAAGACTCTCATTTTAAGGAATTTACCCTCTTGCTCTGTGAAAAGCAAACAGCTTTGCTGACCAGCACCAGTGAGATGTAGCTGGGACAGCACCCTGTATCTCCAGGTAACTCTGCTTAACCACCATCTCCTGTTGGCATTTCCACCAGGGAAATACCAGTAATACTCAGCATTCTGATATTTCCATCTGGTCCTGTGTGCATGGTTGAGACGCAGGACCAGCGTTACCTTTTGGATGTAAAGTAAATTCGGTCTTCTCCAGACCCAGCAGAGGATTATTGCCCAGCCAGAACTAGGACAGGGCTTCCCTGGAATGATGAAAAATATCTGCATTTTACTGCCTTTTGCAGAAAGTCACAGATAACAGAGGATTTACTAGGACACATCCCTGGAAGAGGCTACAGGCACAAGAAAGAGATTTCTATCTCTCCACGCAAATTTAGGCTCTGAGGAGAAATACACAGATATGCCACGACAGGTTGAACAGTGAAGAGAAACATTTCTACATGCTCTGAGCAATTTCTCATCCAGGGATCTCAGAGCACCTGGCAGCTCTGGGTTTTGGAAACATTCCTGCTTTATTAATGGTGGAAAGACAGATAAGCACTCCTGGTTTGAACCATATGTTACGTGGTGCAACACAACAGAAAAAAATGTGTTTATAGTCCTATGTTGAACTTTCCACGTCATTTTTATCTGGGAGAGACCATGTGGGAACCCGTTGGCAACTAAAGTCCTGTAAAAGCTTAAGCTTTTTTTGAGATAATATATAATGTGATGCCTACAATAGAATGACAGGGATTTTAACTAAAATAAGAGGATAAATAACAGGCAGAATGATGATTGAATTCACTCTCAAATCTTGTGAGATGCTGAAGCCCCCAGCACCACATAAACTTCGCTTTGCCTGGACTCAAGTAGAACATAAAACACCCAAATATAACCCATTCTGTCCAAGAACATGGATATCGCTGCAAATAACTTATTTTTAAGGAGCAGACTACAACAGAGTGGCTCCTTAAGATTGAGAAGGAATTTGATTATCACAGAATCACAGATCAGATTGTATAAATGCATCGAAGGAAAGAAAACAGAAGATAAGTAAGATATTATTAGCAAATAAAAATGTAGTCGTCAAGAATGTCTTGATATGGCAATAAGTAGGTGCTTTCTAAGGATCAGGATACTTATCCAAATGCCTTCCAGTTGGAGAAGTGTGTAGTTACTGTAAAAGCAGCTGGATAATTTGGCATGGTTTCCTGAAAGAAGGAGTGTAACAAGCTGGAAGATCTTTTGCAGGCTTGTGTTTGCAGGTATGCTTACAGGCAGGTAAGAGATTTTTTTTTAGCAGATTACTGGCACCATCAAGGATTTCATGCTTCCTCACCCCCTCCGCTCATTTTCCTACTGGTACGGAGGGTTGAGGAAGAGGAGACTTGCATTTCCTGCCTGTAGGAACGACGTGAGGTGAAGGAGAATGGGAGTAGTTAAATATGGTTTAAATACAGTCCTGGGAGTATGATAGGCCGGGTCACCACCTGATCCTTGGAAATCAGTGCCACTGATTTATACACAGAGTGTATAAAGTGAGGAATGCTCACTTTTAACCCTTTCAACAGCTTAGCCTCAAAACCTCCTTGCGAAACCTCGTTTCCAGTTAACCACCAATGCTAATTACGGAAATCAGGAAACAGGCACACAATATTTAATGCCTGTGACCACCACTGTTTGTATTACTGGACTCTTCTTTCCTGTGGTGATGCTGCTGCCACCCCCAGAGCTGAGATCCAGGGTGACTGAGCTGCACATACCAACTGTTAACCGGATCTCCTCGTCCTGGTTGGCCAAGCCATCGTAGTAGTAAAGGTCAAATCTCCTTCCCGTTTTCCAGTCACTGAGTAAGTCCTTTTCCAAGCAGAAAAGCACACTGAAGTGGCTCTCACTGCACACCAGCCAAATTGGGTACTTGGGGGTCTTCAAGTAGCAACCAACCTAAAAGAGATAAAAAATGAGAATGTCACGAGGGGCAGGGGGAGAAACAGGTCACTGTGGAAAACATGGAATTCATGAGATCACTTATTTATTATAGTCTACGAACTTCAATGAAGGCTCATTACAGACTCTTGATGAGGACACCTTCAGTAAGTCAGGGAAGATATAAAGCAAGTATTTGGCTTTCAGTTATAGGCAGGTAATGACATCCAGCTGGAGTGCCCTGACAGCAAAAAGATCATATCCCACATGACCAGAACCAAAAGGAACCCTGTCCTCTGCAACAGCTGTAAAACCACAGTGAGTTTAGGCCAGGAATGCAACATGAGATCAATGGGAGACTCGGTTCTCATGCAACAGTAGCTGGAAGCCAGGCAAGACACGAATAGGATCTCAGACAACATGAGAATCCCTGTGTGGCCAACTCAACTGAACCCAAAATCTCTCCTTGAATTAAAAGCATAATATATTCCCTTCACTTTACCATCTTCATTTCTCTTCACAGTCCAGATATACAAAAGATTTTCAGCTATTAGAAGAAACCAATAACAGAAGCACTGGTTTTGCTTCATTATTCTTAAAAATGAAATACCGTCACCTGAAAAAACACAATGATTTCTTTAACAAAAGCCTTTACAAAGCCTTTGCCCTCCTTCTGAAAGTTGGAAGTATATTTATAAATATTCTGAATATTCTGTATGAAATTACATGTAAATTATTTCCATACTCATTCATAGATGTTTTAAACTTGAACACTCAAAGAGATTTAATCTCTAATCAGTGGGGGAATGAGATTGAAACAGCACTGCAGAAGGAAAGACAAGGATTGGCATGGCATCACCTGAGCATGGCAATCCTGGCAGGAACATTTGCACTGTTCCTGGGAGCACAGAGGGCTCAGGAATGTATCTGAAACACTTGGACACCAACAGACACAGTATGGGAAACAAACAGGATGAACTGGAAGCGTTTGGTCACCTCCCAGATATCCCTGGTGTTAAGTTTTGAAACTCAATAGATGCTGATTTACACTGAGTCATGGAATTTCCTGCATCCCCTGAGGTCGGTGAATCTCTTGTACGATTTTCTTCACCTCATATTAATGTGTTTTGAGACAGATACCATCCATCTACTACTGCAAGCTGCTGCTATAAAGCTGCAGCATCAATTAAGGATATTAGCTCCATCAGAGTAAATCAGAGAGCAAAATTAATCACTAGATTGCTCAATGAAGCAAAGAAACCTTATTTCTTCCAGCTAGGATTTTAATATTCAGCTACAACGGGTATTTATTATCAGCTCTACTCCTGTCATTGAAATCTGTATTCTAAGGTTCCAAATAATACTGGTTTTCCCCCACACACACTGAATTGCTGGGGTTTGTATCTTGGATTCAGTGCTCAGGGAAACTAAAATCTGAAATGAAACATTTTGTTTTCAGTGGAATGCTGCTGGAAACTGGGGGGGTTTCAACAGAAAAATTCTTCTACATGTTTTATAGACATAGATTTGTGGATATTCCACAGTGCAGCCCTCAGTTCTTCCCCTTGGGCACAGGTGCAAATGTCATCTCATATGCTGCCAAAAGGCAGAAGCCAATATATTCTGCTGTAATTAAAACTCTAAACAGCACCCTAAGTGACAAAGAGTGTGTGTTTTTATCATCAATGATATTTAGAATTTAAATCTGAAGAGTTACAGGAGTGCAAATCCGACTGCTTCCCCATGAGAATTTCTTCTCATGTTAGACAACAAGTCTCCAGCTAATTAAGTAACTGTTCTCTGACTCATTACTTTGCTAAAAATCTATTTAAAACAGTCTTTTATGCAACAGTTTTGCTTTTTATGTAAATTCTTGGCTTAAAAGTAAAGACATTTTTTTACAAGCTTACAATAATACTGCTAACAGGAGTCACCAAGAAGGGAAATGCGCAGATGCAACAAAAGATGGGAAATTAGAGGGACACGGATGAAAAGATTCAGTCTCACAAAGATGCATATTTTAATATGCAGATAAGCCAAAGCCAAAAAGAACAGCCAGTCTTCTCCATATGTCTGCAAAAGTGACTTCCCAGCTCCACCAAACAACATTTGACAAAATAAGATTAATGAGTAGAGAACTTTCAAAGCCACATCCACTGAAGTTCTCACTCCCACGAACCGCCCCACCGAAGTCAGGACAAACTGTGCAGATGATTAAGGGCTGTAGGAACATTCTCCAAATACGTATAGTTTCCAATTCCAACCCTTGCAGAGAGCAGTGAGGGTACGAACTTTGAGACAATAAAAAGTCTAAGAGTGTAGCTCAAATCCTCCTGTCCCATGAGAAGGGAGGAGTCTTCATTTGGGTTACATCACCTGCATTAGCTGAGGGTTAGCTGCTGTCTTTTACATCATGCTGCAAAACATGCTTAGATTTTTTTCTACTATATATAATATGGAACCATGTTACTGGCAAAGTAAGGACAGTCCTCATTGTGAGGATTCCTTTGGCTGCTTCTTCAGCCACCAGTTGTTCAGTGGACTGGAATGACAGAATTGTGGAAGCATTCAGGCTGGAAAAGACCTCCAGGATCATCGAGTCCAACCTTCAACTGAACACAACCTTGTCAACTAAACCACAGAACTAAGTGCCATGTCCAGTCGTTTCTTGGACACCTCCAGGGATGGTGACTCCACCACCTCCCTGGGCAGCCCCTTCCAATGGTTAACTACCCTTTCATTGAAGACATTCATCCTGATGTCCAACCTGAACCTCCCCTGGCACAGCTTGAGGCCATTTCCTCTCATCCTGTCTCTCATTGCCTGGCAGTAGAGGCTGACTTCCACTTCACTACAAAACCTTCTTTCAGGGAGTTCTAGAGAGTGGTAAGGTCTCCCCTGAGCCTCCTTTTCTCCAGGCTAAATAATCCCAGCTCCCTCAGCCACCCCTCATCAGACTTACTCTCTAGACCCTTCATACAGCGAGGCACACCCTCATTCAACTGGTCCAGCTGCTGAGGGGTGAGTTCTTCCTCATCTGCCCAGCCAGGTTGGTTGGTGGTGATCCTGGAATACAACAGGACCCTGAAGCAGGACAGGGAAGAACAGGCACGAACACCCAGTGTTCTGACTCCTCAGGAAAATAATGAAACTCAGTCAGAGTGTGTCCATCATCCAACAAGTGCCTGACAGAGAACGAGGCTCTCCTTTCCAGTGTGTTCCCTATGACTGTAATGCTGGCTCTGATTTCCAAAGGCAAATCAAGGATATGTGACCTCCATCTACTTCACAAAATATTATTTGTTCAGGGCTCAATGGCTGTATTCCTATTACTACTCAAGTACTTGTTTTCAAACAGGCTCATTAATCTTCTTCAGTTAAAAACAAGTAAGGGGGGGAATGAATTAGGTGTCCTTCCATGCTGAATATTTTCAGTTCTTACAGAGATGTCACTAACCCTAATCCTCTCCCTTACAAATCCCTTAAGAATGCTCATAAATTTCAGGGACACTATTCTGATCTTTGGAAAATGTCAATTTTTCACGCAGGCACCTTCAAAGGGCTCATTTTCAACACTGAGGGCCATCTTTTTCCATGTCTGATTTTAGTGTGTATTCTCACAACAGCAAAATTAAATCTACACGCAAAAATGTTCAATCCACACACAAATACTTATCACTGGAGAATTATTCCAGCATCTCTGCCAGAATGAGCGGGTGGTACTTCACCACTCAGCTTTTATTTGCTCATTGAACAAGGCTGCCTTTTGCCACGTGAATTCCAAGAGAAGCAAACAAGAGAATATGATACCAAAACCAAGGGGTATCACTGGATATGACTGATGTGATGGCATTTTTCTCCGGGAGTTCTATCACTTCATGTAATTTCCCCTCCTTGCTTGTTGGACTGCACTTTTTATTTTCTAATTAAAATTTTAGTCATTCTGATTGTTATATTCAGAATGTCTGTTTGCCCGAATACAACTGCTATAGATGCTTATTTCCCAAATTAATCATAGACTGTAGTGATTCCACTGGGTTCTTGTCAAACTGAGTAATTGTTGGTTGTACTGAATCCAATAGGAGTGGTAGACATAAGGATAATTACACAAAGCTTTCAGAGTTACAAGCAACAGCCTATTGTTTGTTCTGCCAGTGTTTTTCCCCCACAGCTGCAGTGACCTTTACTGAATTAATATTAAACAATGTTCCAATGGTGTCAAGACTGAAGTGTCCATGGCGTAAAACCAGATATCTTTGCAATAGCCCTTGGGTGAGCAGGAACCCTCAGGTCACCTGTTCCACAGTTAAGGGACACAGTGAGGGTGAAATTACTGCCATCGATACGTACTTGATTTCAATCAGATTAAGAAAAATAACATTAATGCTCATGATCTGACATTCAGAGTATGTACAATTAAGTGGCTACGCCAGGTGAGACAGACATTGAAGAGTTTTTAGCCATACAGTTACAAGGTAGTAGCAAACGCTACTCCTACCTGCCACCTAGGAGCCCTAGATAAATTCTCTGCAGCTTTGGAAGCTTTTTGTTGTAGAAAACGTAATGTTTCTGATAATGAAATACGGGGGATAAAAGGGCAACATTAATAAAGAAGAACAGAAGGAGATGTGTGTTCAATCCTAGGACTCCCAAACCAAAGACTCCTGGAAAGCACTGGCTTAAGACTGAATTTCCCTTATGCTGCCACAGTATAAAAGACAGCAGAAGTGGCAAGGAAAATAGATGTCAGGGTGCCAGAGAGCCTCTGGATCTTGTCTTTACCCTTGTCCCACTCTGCTGCTCTTCTGGTATGTCCCAACAAGTGAATAAATCATGAGGGAGATTCAGACCTTCACTCAGACTTCAGCACTTTGCCATTTCCTCACTGCACATGAAGGAGTTTCTAGTTCACTGTGCTAAGTCACATCACTGCAATGACAAGGACACAGGTCAAGATTCACTCCACTTAACTCTTCTGCACCTATTTCTAGGCCCTCCAACTTAGGTTGGCCCTTAGGCTTTGGCTGCCTGTAAAATTTAGCAAGGAAGAGACAGGTGTTGTCAGAAATTTTGACATTCCCCCCTGTTCCTCCGTGATAAAGGGAGTTGGCTGGACTCTGACCTGAAACATTCTCAGCCTATAAAGGACCTAAAGCGAGATGGCATAAATCCACATCCAAATGCAGGTATTTATAATCTAGAGAGACATGTGGAAAATATTTGACTTATCATTTTCTGTTTTGTCTGTTTGCAAAGCATGCAGAGCTCTTCTAAACATGTGGGCTTTGTTATTCTTATTGTCCCAAAGAAAAACTCTGTGACTCTATTTTATTTGGAAGGATGTTGAGAAGAAAGCAATGCCAATACCCCAGCCACAGAGACTGGCCTCTGGGAAAATAACTGTCCATAACTTGGGAGGACAACGGGACTTCGTTAAAGAACATTTCAGTTCCAGGCTAGAAAGGGAGATGTAAAAACAGGGAATGAGGAACACGCTTTTTCAAAGGCCAGTGCTTTGTCAGCCTTGTTTCAGTTAAATCTGAATGTATCACATGGTTT
Organism: Oxyruncus cristatus; assembly: GCA_013399855.1. Classification (NCBI taxonomy): domain Eukaryota; kingdom Metazoa; phylum Chordata; class Aves; order Passeriformes; family Cotingidae; genus Oxyruncus; species Oxyruncus cristatus. The sequence continues at coordinate 138,942 of VXAY01006934.1, read as the reverse complement.
TGCCCCCAGTGTCACAAATGCCTCACATAAATAGCAGCATCCCTTGGCCGAAAGCATCTACAGGGCACAATATCTACCCCTATTCCTGAAAAATAAACGGAAAATTAAAACCCACCATCAAGTTTCCATTTTGCACTTGCATATTTTTGTTGCTGGTTTCTCAAATGAGGTGGTCAAAACCCTCTTTCTAAACCTCCCCCTCCACAACCCCTGGCTTGAATCCAGTCCATCTGATGGATAAAGGTGGTTGTTCAGGAGACATATTACCCAGGGAAGAAGGTTATAAGGAAGGATGTTCCACGGGGCAAATAAACCACTGAGGTGCCAGAGGACAGAGCATGTGTGCTGAATTTAATAATTCAAGTAGGTCCTGTCACAGCACAGAGTGTGCTGGCTTCATCAAAAGGACCAAAGATAATGTTTCCCATCTGTGGAATTTTAATGAATAAATTCTGTTTATTTCTGTTACTCTTTGAAAAAGAAAGAGGGGAAAACGAGCACAATTTCTTTGCCAAAGTCCTCTCTTCGTTTTCAGAAAAGCAAAAACTAAAAAGCAACGGTCTCTCGAAATGCTGACAGCTCAGGGAGTGCTTGGGACACTGTCAGGAATCAGAGTTGGGAGAGTTTGGGAGGTCAGGAGATTTAACTACTGCAGCAGGCGGGAGAGAATCAGTGAAAACAGAGAGTCAGAGTGAAGGTTCAAAAGAGACTATTAACCTTGAGTATTCCCTTTACTTCACATATAGCAGCACATAACTAAAGTGGTTTCAAAAAACTTTTCAGAAGGATGAGCAAATTCATCAGCCAATACCATACTGCCTTTAGAATGAGGGATTCAGATCTGTGCTACTCATCCCAGTTCAGCCACGAGCTTACTGGGGGACTTACTGGGATTTTGACTTTTATTCATCTGTTACCCCCCTCGGTAAAATGGTAATGACACTTGGCACTCTTGGAAAGCACAGATCTTTTAATAGGAAATGATACATAAATGCTATATATTACTGTTATTATTATCATTATTAATATTAATCAGCACAGTGGTACTTATTGATGGGTTATTAATGTTATTGAAGTTAGTAAGTTATTAATAATAATAATAATAGTAGTATCTTTTACATTTCTCACCTGAGAATGTAGATTATTTTCCCCTTTGTCACTGTAAGTCTTTTAAATGACGTGCCATAAAGATGAGGAGCATCTGTTTGTATTTCTACCATCAGGAAAGATTTTGAAAAAAAGACCTTCATCACTCTAATTCTTTCCACCTGCAATTTTAATGTGGCATTTAGGCCAAAGGCTCTGACCCTAATGCAGGCACTTTCTCACCCAGGACTGCTATAATCAGCCCTGCCCACTCCTGTTCCTCATCCCCTTCCCTGAGGTCTTGTCCCTGCTGAGAAACCACTCAGCTTCCCTGAGACTTCACTGAACTGCTGTGTCCTACAGCACAGCAAACACCAATTTTCTGTGGACTGACCCGTTTTTGGAAACGTTTCTGTTGCTTTAAGAGCTCTAAATAAAATCCCAGAAAACCTAAAATCTCAATTTAGGCTTGTAAGTCAAATGTGTAAGATCACATGGAATTAATATTGCTTAAATACAAGCTTAGCACAAAGCAAAAAAAAAATAAAATAAAAAATGTGTAACTTGGCTACTGAAAAGTAACAGAATTGGGCTTTTAGCTTTTTTTTTTTGCATTAAAATGGGGAATCTCGCTATGGAACTAAACGTTTGCACATGAAATGGATCCATCTGTCATTGGGAAACAATTTGCAACAAGTAAATACACTGCAAAAAGCTCCTCTGAGTGTGGTGATATGTCAGGGCTGAGAGTGATGATCAGACATCAACAGCTCCAGACAAATTACATGGAGCACACATTTTTCCAATCAGCAGAGATAACACATCCAGCATGATCCACTGGCAGAGATTAATGCACTGGGAACAGTGGGATTCTCCAGGAGAAAAAGGACGGGATCATCCTGTTTTCATTTGCTACTGCTGAAGTTTTGACAGGAGGATTAATTCGGTACACATGCCCTCATGGTAATTTCAACTCAGAAGCCACGCCAAGGGAATTGTGGGTTATATACAAATACTCCACGTATTGGACAAGGGAGATAAGATAGTATGGGAATCTTTCTCCACGTGGATTTTCAGCATCCAGCCTGGAATCTTGAATATCTCCTCCTAAACGTGTCGGCAAGTTGGAACAAGTCTAGAGCAGAGCAGTAAAAACAAGCTTTGGGCAGGATGTACTGATGAAAAAGGGAGGAACTGTTACATCAGCTGCAAACCTCCAGCGGATGGGGAGGAATTGTTCAGGGGCAGGTTGGATCAGAAATAAAACTATAATCAGAGGAAACTAAGTGAATGAAGAGTCAGATTTAATATTAGTGTGTCCAAACACAAGACGTGTAGCAGATATTAAAATCTCCAAATTCACAAGTACCCACAAATCTGTATTTGTACTTGTATATTTTAAAGTAGAGATGTATGAGAAAAAAAGGTTAAGATGACAGATGACAGCCCGAAAATCAACTGAGAAATGGCCACCTGAACACAGAGACAGGAACTTCACGGACACGGATTTTGAAAAGAAACCCTGCTATATGACAGGACACAAAAATATCCGGAATTATCCCCTGGGAGATTGGCTGGATATGACCTAAAGGTAGTTTTCCGACTATGATTCACCATATAGCACGCTCAGGATTTTCTTGCTACTGGAAACAAAAAAAAAAAATAAAACCAACCAAAAATGACAGTCCTTTTCCATGACTGGTGTCAGTTCCCAGCCTCACGGCCACACTGTAATTGGATGCTGAATCCACTTACTCAGAGGAAGAAAAGAGTCAGTCTGAAAATTCTATTCTCAGTTCCACTCCTGCAAACTACCAGTGACATTTATTTTTCCTAAATTGCTCCGAATATTGTAACAGAAAGCAGAATCTGGCCCTTCGTGCTGAAGCCACAGTGGAGACACCCCGATTTGAGGCCAAAGTCCACCAGAATGTGACTTTTGTTCTAGTCCTGAGCAGACACTGCATCTGAACTGAAAGGCAGAGAACTCCCAGATGTTCTTAATAAAAACCAAGACAATTTGCAGCGATGCCCAACTAGTGTAGACTCCAAAAAAAAAAGGAAACTACGTCTACCGGAGTTTCTGTAACTGATTAAGAGTCACTGGCTTGGACAAACAGATCCCTGCTCACGAGTCCAGCTCCCAGGCAACAGCACAGTAGTAGAAACAGATCCCCTCTACCATGTAATTTGCAGAATAAGTGGAAAATGGTGTCTGATTCCCTGAGTAACTTACTTTATTTTTAGAGGGCAGGTGGGAAAGAAATAGCTCTTACCTGCACTGACCTCACTTAGCATTTTGCTACTCCCAAGTCATTTTCCTCACTAGAGAATGGAAAAAAATGCTACAGTGGTGCAGAACCATTTTTTGAGGTTTTAAATGTTACATTGTTTATAGAAAAGAAAAAGAAGCGTGAACTAGACACAGATGCTTATTTATTTTTAGCTCACTCTGTTCTGAATTCATCTGATTTGGATACACTGATATAATTTCTTGACTGAATTCAAGCCTTTTATTATATTATTATGAATAATATAAACGATTGTGTTATTTAAAAATAACAAAAATTATGATTTGTCAATAGGAGGAAAATGCAGATGGGGAAAGATTAAAACCAGGTTTTCTTTTCAGTCACACATTTATACTGTATCAGTACAAACAATTTCTTTGGCAATCACTTTCGAATTTTCTATAGAGGTGCTGACTGCAAATCCAGATGGGACTGCTACAAGTATCCAATCTGGGATCCAACACAGAAAGAGAATTGCAAATCATATTCTTGCATCTAACACAAAACTGTCTAAGATAGAACATGTCTTAAGGAAAGATGTCCATCTCCTCAATACTGTAGATGGAAAACCAGTGAAATCCTTACAGAAGCTTGCCCAGAAGTAAACTAATGGCTGTCACTTCTCTGAAATTTTTAATCTATCTTTAATTCTCATGACAAATACAATTAAAATACTAATTCCAAATGCATGCTAAAGGGAACAATCCCACCGCATTAACAGCTATTTTAATTTCTCTAATTTTTTTGTCACTGCTCACACAATACCACCACCCCTCCAGCCCAGAGAAGAGCAACTGAACCAAGCCCATCACTTCTTTGCTGCTGTACTCACCCCCAAACTAATTTTACATGTAGTTGTTTTCTTTTTGATTAAAGCCAGAGAAAGGAAATACCTGACAGACATCATAGTGCTCGAAGAGAGACAGCAAACCAATGTCGCTGCGGCTGGTGATGCCTTTCAAAATCGTGATATTCCCATTCCCGGAGTCCAGCTCTATCACGTTGTTGAAAACATTGGACACTGCTTTGCCAGTCAAAAGCAAGTTCACCAGTTCCTGTTTGTGGCATGTTTAAAACCAAGACAAAACAAAAAAACAAACAGTACTTAAGCATCGGCACAAGGTTCACTGAGGATTGCTGAAAGTTACACGTGTACCAGAGCCTTCATTTACATCATGGCTTTAATTTTAGGGTTAGGATTAGGACTGCTTATGAAAAACTCTCCAGATATTTTGGGCAAAGTCTACTCCTAAAGTAAAACGAGGAAATATTAGTGGAGTTTCCAATATTCATCTTTCCAGAGGCAAACAGCTCATAATCAATTTAGTCTTACATCCAACTCTCAACCTTCTCACATTAGTGTTGTTTTGTTTGAATTAAAATATTTTGGTGTCCCTTTTTCTCTATAATGGAACTACAGCATAAATGAGATATATCCAAAGCCTGTCCAGTACTATCTGATATTTCTGTATGTGCTCAGTGATGTATTTTGAACAAGACTCGTTAAATTATTTTTCTTTCTTGCTGATTATTTCTGGATGAACTCAAGCCTCCTTCAGTAAGATATTCACCTATATGGACCCGTATCACTAATACACTCATATTTACCATAGAGGATTGTAGATTATTTCCTCTCCAACTGAAGTAGGGGTTTGTCAGAGGATAAATACATGTGAGAGGGTGGGGGATGTTCACGTGCACATGCAAGTGCCCATGAAGTTCAAAGAACAGAGACAGGGGACACATTTCTTAGTGTAACATCCCACAAGGGATGTAACCAGAGCTCAGAGCAGACTGTGCAGCAGCAAGGAACCACCTATTAATAAATAACATATGGCAAGAAACAGGAGGGGGAATGACAAGAATAAAGTTTCCAGAAAAAACAGTCCGAGTTACCGTGCCCAAAGGCATGAACAACTCTGTTGTAGCCAGTTTGGAATTGGTTTTAAAACTACTGCACACAGTTACAGCTCTGCGTTTCTCCTGAAAGACTCCCCAAAATTTATAGGTTCTTACTGATGTTTTTAGCAGTTCTAATCCACCAGTGATGTTCCATCACCTTCTTGAGGAATCACTGTGAAACCACAGTGTCATAAAAGTCTTCTAAGCAACAGTGCAAGAGAACACGAAGCCTGCCTTTGGCAACCAAAACGGCAGCGGAATCACAGAATCATAAAGGTTGGAAAAGACCTCTAAGATCATCAAGTCCAGCTGCCAAGCCAGCAGCACCATGTTCGACACTAAACCATGTCCCCAAGTGCCACATCCATAAGGTTTTTTGGACACTTCCAGGGATGGTGACTCCACCACTTCCCTGGGCGGCTGTGCACCGTATTCACACCACACCACGGCCCAGCTCCCAGCTTTGGGGGAATCACAGAATTCTGTGATTTACGTGTCCAAGGCAAAGTGTTTCCGACTGGGTGGATGCCTCTCGAGGACTAGAGCCAGTGGGAGACATTTGCTACAGGACATGAGCTGGAATTAAGCCATGTAAAGTTTAGGTCCTACGCGTCAGCCAGCAATTCAGGCTGGTGATTTTCAAGCACCACATGGCTTTTAGACACAGCTATAATAAGTCAGGGACTCCAGTTTGAATTACCAGCTATCTTCCATCAGCAGCAGCTCAGTTAGTGCAGCAGTGACCATTTACAGAGGAGCTGTAAGATCAGACAAGACCCTCCCTGAAAGGACAGGGAGGAAACACAGCGGTATCTCAGCACTAAAATCAACAGAGGAGTTCAAAAAGAGGCAGATGAAAGGAGTGTAAGGACATGCACATACAGGTACGGACACACACGGACCAGAAAACCAGGCTGGAAAGCAGAAGCTCTGAAAGCAAAGACAACATTTGCCAAAACAAAAGGAAAAAGAACAAAGGATGAAGGTGCTGGACATTATGGAGATGAAGGAAAAAAACTAAGGAAATTTGTGAAGAGCTTAGAGTAGCCTTCCAGTACCTAAAGGGGCTCTAAGAGAGCTGGAGAGGGACTTTTCACAAGGGTATGGAGTGATAGGACAAGGGGCAATGGCCTTAAGCTGAAGGACTGTAGGTTCAAATGACATTAGGAAGCAATTCTTCCCTGTGAGGATGGGGAAGCCCTGGCACAGGTTGCCCAGAGAAGCTGTGGCTGCCCCATCCCTGGAAGTGTCCAAGGCAAGGGTGGAGCAATCTGGCCTGGTGGAAGATGTCCCTGCCCATGGCAGGGGGGTGGAATGAGATGACCTTTAAGGTCCCTTCCAACCGAAACCATTCTGTAATTCTACGATTCTGCAACTTAAAGTAAGAAATGGCATCTCTCTCCAGAGGTTAGCTCCTGTGACATCCCAGGATCCCACCCTGAGCCCACCTGAGTGCAGTAGCCGTGGCTGCCGATGAGGCGGTTCGTGAGCACGTCGAAGTCATTGCGCACCCTGGAAAGGAGGGGGAAACGTAATTAAATCGGGGCTGGAAAACACTGTTAAATGGAAATACAACTGTTTCTTTTCATTAGACTTAACATCTCTAAATCCTGGGGAAAAGCAAAATCAAACTGCTCCCCAAGTGTAAGTACAGCTCTGCGTTTTTGAATCCTTTCACGGTGATTTTTCACGTGGTAAAGAAAAAAAAAAAAGTGAATATATCAACAAAACCCAGGCTAAGCAAAAGTTGACAGAGCTGGACTTGGAAGAAATAGCTGTAGGGAACAGAAGTCATTGTCACCACTAGTTAGAACATCAGAAATTAGAATTACTGCACTACTTGTCTGACAGAATCACAGAGTGGTTGAGGTTGGAAGGGACCTCTGGAGGTCTCCTTGTCCACCCTATCTGTGGTCACCCAGAGCCAGTTGCCCAGGACCATATCTAGATGGTTCCTGGATATCTTAAAGGAGGTGAAGGGAAAAGACAAAAAAGAAAAAACAAGAAAAAAAAAAAAAGGAAAAAAAGAAAAAAAAGAAAAAAGAAAAAAGAACAAAGAAAAAAAGAAAAAAGAGAAGAGAAGAGAAGAGAAGAAGAGAAGAGAAGAGAAGAGAAGAGAAGAGAAGAGAAGAGAAGAGAAGAGAAGAGAAGAGAAGAGAAGAGAAGAGAAGAGAAGAGAAGAAAAGAAAAGAAAAGAAAAGAAAAGAAAAGAAAAGAAAAGAAAAGAAAAGAAAAGAAAAGAAAAGAAAAGAAAAGAAAAGAAAAGAAAAGAAAAGAAAAGGAGATGGACTCTATGTGTAAACATTTATAATGGTGCTGTGTGGCCCCTTCTGTTTTGTGAAATCAAAGAGAAATTCCATGAAATCGCATTACTGATAATTATGGAGCGATGTCTCCCCAAGGTTCCCTCTCTCATAACTCTTGGAATTATTGAATTAGTGATTGGTTGATGGCCCGAAAAATAAAGGTTGTAACTGTGATCATTTTTAACCTGCAGATATAACGTAATTGCAAACATTATTTTATACATGAATTAATGTTTAATCTAGGTTTGAGAAAACACAATGTACTATATCCTGGGAGAGCTACAGCAATAAACTCCACAGATTAATTCTATGGGTCATAAAAAGCTATTTCCCTTCAATATAAAATATGTTGATCTCAATTGTTTTGGCTCCATCTTTATGCTGGTATTGCTCCAGAGGTAGAGAGAGTGCCTGAATGATCATCAATTAAAACTTAATTATTCTAAATCATCTGGGCTTCTCGCTGTCATTCGGCTTGGAAAAACCTTCTGTGCGCACAGATATTCATGTTTCTTGACAATTGGCACAATATTTTTTTTTAAAAAAGGAAATATTTTGTTTGTGACAAAGTAAGAGCTGACTTGATGTGGTGAGGGCAAAGGTAGCCAGACACTTCCCTTTAACATTGCTATACGTGCTCCACTAAAAAAATCTGTTTCTTAAGTAAAAAGCTGGGACATTCTGTGTCTTCACCCTAAACTTTAGATAATTACTTTCTCACAGGATTTCTTTGAATGCCAAAATCAGAATGTAAGGTACAGTTTACACCATTTACAGCCCTAATGATACTTAAAATAATGGCTACAAGTCATTGAGTCACAATTCCCTGTAAGAAAAAATCATTTTGCCCCTTCATTAAAAAATTAGTTTATCTCTTTTAAAAAATATATTTCACCCCTTTATGAAAAATGTCTTTTAGCCCTTTTTAAAAACTTTAAGATAATTTACAGGTTAGTGTCAGTCATAATAAAGTGCCACCCGACATCTGTTGCCAGCGTGAAATCAAAGGAAAGACCAAGGAAAGCGTGCCCGTGGTAGGGAAAATTCACTCATGCACCACTGCAAGGCATGGATGGGATGATAATAATCTTTGGATTTTGGCCATTTCTTAGTTTTAGAAACAGTTTCATCTTGCAAACACCGTGACATGAGCAGACTATACAATATGCGTCAGTCGGGGACGGTGGGACGTACGACACGGACAATGGCAGGAAGTTCTAATTCCATCTGTAGGTACAAACAATATGGGGGTTTAGAGGTGGATCTCGGATTTTCAAGAAGAAGAAGAACATCTGCCTTTCGAATCAGCCCCGCTAATGAGGAAACAAGTGTCAGGCATTAAAGCCACGAGCTTTACACCTCCTCCGAACGGGTTTGAGGTTGTTGTTCCCACCTGCCAAAGGCTCACCAGCTTCTCTGCAGGTGTATTCATTGGGTTTTAGGTGCAACTGCACTTCAGGCATTTTAAAAATATTAGATAATGATAACTGTGTGGGGTTTTTTTCTGCTGGGCTGTGGAGACATTTGTTGGTGATAAGCAAACACGAAGTATTTGGTCATGCTGGTGTCCTGGCTATCAGACATCAATACAGATGTAAGGAATAATCATCACTATTAATAATACTTTGTCCCAGAATGGAGTTTACCATTTATAATTTTTAAATCACTTTAAACTAGGAAAAAAACCACTCTAACATTAAGCCAGGAGTCTTTGAAGCATCCCAGTCATCATCAGAGTGAAGGCTTGACTCTTGTGAAACCCTTCTTAATCCCAAACCCAACACTCCGTGTGCTGCTGTGACAGAATCACAAATTAACGTAATGGTAATTAACACTAACAGTGTTAATGGTAAATATTTCTTCCTTTTTTCTGCATTGTCATTATTTTCCAGTGTTGTGACAGCACATAGTTCTGACTGGAAAGTGAGGTAAATGTCTGTCGACCAGCGGTGCAGAATGGTGGTAATTACCTGGTCATACTGTTAAGTCTGTGGGAAAAAAAAGTTGTTGACTCAGAGGCAAGACACTGATTTTTAAAATCTCCAGGCCAAATACATAAAATTACACGTTTAAACATGTGTAAGCACAGTCTTCAGCAGAAACAATTCCCTGAGCTGATACAAATAAAAAGTTGCTGAATTTCAGATCACTCAGTGAGATCTCTCTGGTTGATTCTTATTTGTAGTTGTAACGTGTGTGCTGCAGTTTACGTCTCTGTGAAACCAGAGGGGACAGATTCATTCTGTACTGCTCTTTTAAAAAATACTTCTATTTAAATCTTCCTTTTTTCCCCAAAAAAAGGGTGATTTTGTGCCTTTATCCTGAGGCTTAACTGTCCTTTCTTTCCTCATGCAAGCAAACATCTTTTTCTCACATTAGAATCACACAAAACAAAATTCATTATGTGGCCAAACCAAAAGATAAGTAAGGTGGCTTCAGACAAAAAACCTACTTTATAACAACTTGAGAAATCTCACAATGTTTGAAACACACAAAACACACCTGCTGTGAATTATAATTTTTTTCCCATGTTTTCTAATGCTCTTGGGTTTAGGGCAGAAATGCCTTTCCAAAAAATATCATTTTATATTATGAATCTCTTTGCTCTTCTTTCTCCTATTGGTGACTGTGTGTTCGTCTTCAGCCTTGTCTAAACCGTTGGTTTCAAGTTCTAAATAATGTGTTTATTAAGGATGTAAACACTGAAGGTGGACAGATGTTCTGAGCCAAACCTTTGACTGCTCTGAATTGACTTCAAGAGAGTCACTGGAAAACTGATTCATGTTTTCAATCCATTCTGGGATATACAAATAATTAAACAAGGTTCTAAGAGTTTAAGACAGACAAAAATACTATTAAGATAGAAGAAACTGCAGTGTCATTATAAACCTCAGCACTGATGGTGCACAGATAAATCACAGTGATCTGCATGGACTCAATAAAAGTTTAAAACTGCATAAATACAAATCCAAAATATATATATTTTGAGCCCTGGATGCTCCAATATAACACACTCTGTAATCAGATGAACTTTTTCTTAGCAAAAACTAAGTTAAGACTTTATTAAAATGCTTCCTACACCTTTATCTCCATTTACTTCCAGGAAAATTCTTGAGAAGTCTTAAATGGAGAACTCCATGCTGGGACAAATTGGTATTAATATTGAGTATTAAATATAAAAACTGAGTATTAAATATTAAATATTAGTCAAATTAGTCAATATTAAACACAAAAGTCACCTACAAACTGTAACACTGGAATAACTCCAGACTACCAGAATATGAGTGAGTTTATATCAGTTATTTACCACAGATATTGTTTGGATTGTACAGCAGAACAAAATAAAATAATATAAAGGGGAAAAAAAGTGCATTAATGCAAATGCTGGTTGTTTTATGGTCCTTAACTCTGTAGCAGAGCTGCCACAGAAAATGGGTGACCTCACTTTGCTCATGGCAACAGACAGTTCCATTAACAAACACACAACTACAAGTCTGCTCCCAAAATAGATTTGGGGTTGGCAGAGAGGGAAAGCTTGTCTTCAGGCATAAGGATTCCAAATAATTACAATGGGGATGTGGAAAATGACAGGATGGGTGACTGCCTTATTGTGTAAATGTTCCAGAATATTTTTTTTTTTTTTTTAAAAATACTGGCACATGGCAAAGGTTTCAAATGAATGTTCAAAGAAGGAGGGAAGAGCCCCTCTTAAAAAAAAAAAAAAAATGTTGTTTGGGATTCAGAGCAGTGAAAGCAAGGAAGTGGCTTCATTCTTTATTTATCACTTTATCACACACCTGCTAATTTCACAAAGTTCTTAAAATGTACATGTACCGTGGTATTCATGCACATTTAATTCATCAGCTCTGCTATTGCAGGGTGCTGACATTTATATATTTATTTCACGGGGATAGATCTGATGGGAAAAGTGATAAATCTATTGGCACATTCAACCCACTATTTTTATTTTCTTATTTCTATTTTTTAAAATAAATTCTCTTTCTTACTGAATGCAATGTCTTCCTGAGCACAACAGATCGAGCAAAGATACTAAACCTGTATCTATGTAACCACACTGACCCTGGGTTCAGCAACAGTTGAATAGTTAATAGTGTGAGACCACACTGGTGGAAATTTGGCCAAAATCTATTTGTTACTCCTCTGTTTTGTAGTAGAATCACACTTATTCTTCCACACCTTTGGAGTCTTTTAATAAATATACTTTATTCCCCTAAAATCAAAATGAAAATGCTTTGATTTGCTGCAGGAAAAGAAAGAGAAAAAACCATGATTGGAAAGATGACAAAGCTAATCAAGCTTTAGGGACGGGCATCATACCACTGATTTTTATATCTAAAGATGGACACATAAACAGGTAATCACTCTGGGCTTCTTTACATTTTTGTACATGGAGAGAAACTGGTCCATCCTGAGGGCAACTCAGGTGACCTTGTTTAGGTAATTTACAGAGTAGAGGATGAAGCTACCGTAAAACGCCATTTCTCCATCCCATGAACAGACAGTAAAGGCCCAGGACATGGCCAGGAAATTCCTAAATACCAAGGCCTGGATGGATAAATCACGCTCAAAAATATTCTGGCTCTTAAGGAAGGCTGAGTCTATATTTTTTTTTATTTTTTTTTTTCCCCCTAGATTAAAAGCTGAGAAATGGGAAATAAGGTTGACATAGAAATAGTAACACCCTGCAGCGAGTCTTTGAAAAAAGACTCCTCGGTCAGACAAATTAACTGAAAGTAAAGCATTAAGGTTTGATTTCATACAGTCAATTTGTTAGAGATTTTGGCGCAGCAGAATTTGAGCATTAGATACAGCAGATGTCGTAGAGAAAGTTATAGCAGAATCAGAGGAAGTTGTGATGGTTAGAAAAAAACCATGGAGCAGCTTTTCCACGGGAAGAGTCTACAGAGACGAGGATCATTTCACTACAGCAGGACACAACTGATGGACTGCAGCAGATGTTCACAAACCCCTGGATGGTGAGGAAATGATGAAGGAACATTTACCCACAACTTTTCATAACATTCTTCCCAGAGCAATCTTCTGTTTATATCACCCATGGTGTGGGCTACAGCCATAATCCATCCTGGCACAGAGCAGAGTTGCAGAGGGGGAAGGAAGGAAGATGATGTCCCCTGCATCTGGCAGGTAAAATCCAGCAATTCCAATTACTCTCTTCCATAGGAAACCACATTTCTTAGTTGCTTGCTTTGCTTTCTATAATTTCCTCAGTGGTAGCTTAAGAACCTGAAATCTAGCCACACTTTTTCCGAGTTTATTGACTTACAGGCTGTTTACTGATACTTTTTCATTCTGTACTAAAACCGATCTTTAAATTAACTGTTCTTGCTACCTTCCCGTTTTTTCAGAAAATAGTTACGTCCCATCTCAGAATTTGTTTTTTAGGCTAGAAAATATAAAAACTTTCTTGTTTTATAATTCTATGATAAGACAGATTTCTCATTCCCCTGGTCTATGCTTTTCCTACACTTCTCCCAGTTTTAATGGGTGAATTTGACCTGGTATTTCACTGAGGACACATCAGTGCATGGCACAATCTATTAATATTTCTTCACCTCCTCAAACTATTTATGCTGAGACACCCTAAGAGTAGGTCCAAGGCTATTTTATGATGCTGGCTCAAAGTCACTGTATGCTCTGCTATTCAACTCCCCATCCTGCCACTGACAAATTCTAAACCCCCACAGACAGTAGTGAGCAGTCTCTGTTTACAAGACCTTGTAGTTTCTGTAGTGAAAATAAATTCTTTTTTATTGCCCTCATCATGAAACCGAGCCAACTCTTTTTTATAGCACAATTTGTTCTCTTGTATTGACAGTGCCTGTCAGCTTTTCAGTCATCAGTACATTTCATTAGCACACCACTCCCTTTTTTCAACATTATTGTAGGGAATAAAAACTGTCTAATCCCAGACTGATGGCTGACAAACTCCGTCAGTCATGTTCCTCATGCTGATAATTCTTTTGTGAGTTCCTTTCCTTTATCACTTCCATAATTCCTAAAAGATCTCTTATTTTTCACATTACCAAATGACTTCTCACTTGGCATAATGCCAAATGCAAAGAAACTCTTACTAGGTCTCCATCAATTAATTTTACTCTATTTTTTTTTTCCATTTTAACTAACAATTCTCAATTTGCTGCTATAACTGCAAGTCAATTTACTGTATATTTAGATGCAAAGTAACTGTAGATTTCCACGAGGTAAGTGTATGGTAAGGTAAGCTTTCAGAACAAAGTCCACCCACAGAGTCTGAATAAGCAAGAGAGAGCTCTGGATGTCTTGCAAAAGTTCAGGAATGAGACACAGGTATAAAGATACCTGTTTTATTTTTAACTTTGTGTTGTGCAGCCATCTCTTTTTCAGGTTCAGTTCTACCTCCCATAAAATTAATTCAGTTACAATGCACAAATTCCATCCTGACTGTTGCTCTCCTTCCTGAAAGGCAGAACATCAGTTTGGATTTAGAGCATTCTCAGCGTTACTCCTCCTATCAGCCACATGCACTCCAACCACAAACTTCACATCTTTTCCTGATAGCTTTGTATTAATACGATAAGGAAATGGCTTGTTGTTTCGGTTCTGTGACTCAAGGCCTGCTCTGACCTCATCTGAACCACACTACTTCTGTGTTTTCCAATGCCACTAGTGACAGAGAGAGCTGCTGCTCACCACAATTTTTCATTCCTTTGCCCTCTTTCCTTAGAAATCAGAAAATTCTCCAGAGAACGAGCCAATAATCCTCCTTCTCTTCAGGGATGTTCCTCAGCTTTGTGAGTTACCCTGATCTGTTCTACAAGGAACTGGATGTGTCAGGGGAGCAATCTGTTTTTTTTTTTTTTCCCGTGCTGCCACAAGCATCCTTGCTGTTCCACATCCACACCAAATTTGCTGTCACCCAATATATGGTCCACTTCTCTGCCCTGTGGGCCCATGTTGGTGAAAAGCTTCCCGAATTTCCTTATTAGGGAGACAAGAGTCACACGTCTCAATTATTTGTGCAAATTCCAGGTTCCCCCCCTTCCTTTTTTTTGGCATTCTCCACCACACCAGTCCCTTACTTACAAGATATCAAACAGAAGCAGTGTAACAACCTCTTTGTCTTCGTGATTCTTCCCTTTTTTCTGAGTCCAGTTTCATTTTTTTTCATTTCCCTTTACCACTGACTTTTGCTCCTTGTTCTCCAGTCTTGCAAACTTCCTCAACCCTAATTCAACTCTTCCTCTTCTTTGTCTCTGTGGTCACTTTTCATTCCTCATCTACCACACTAAATAGCTTCCTTATCTTCAGACCTCCTTTGGCAGATACCTGCTATTTCTGTTTTGTGAGATCCTCCTTTCCTTTCCTGTATCTTGTCTCCAAAACCCCATTCCCCCATCACTTTCAGCTTTATGCTTTTGTCCCTGGGTCCCCTCTTTCTCAATTGTTAGAAGGTGACATTTCACACATCAATATATTCCACTGCATATCCACTTTCAAAAGAATATAAACCTCAGAGCTTCAAATCTTGATCTCACATCCTCCTACAAATACTGCTAAGGCTGTGTCATTTATTTTACCTGTATTCTTGCCATTTTTTGAAGGAAAAACATTATTTCAAGCAAAATCCCTTCTTCATTACCTCTTAGCAGCTGTTCTGCATTTATGAACTTATTAATGCTGCAAGCGACTCTTGCCCAATGAGCACTTTGGCTACAAGGCCTTTGTCTAATTCCCACAACAGAACCTCAAAGGCAAGGAAGATCCTGAAAATCCTGAATGACATGCCACCTATAGGGCAGGTCTCTGCCAGGAGGCACAGAAGTTCACTTATCCCAACAAACAAGGGCTCAATTCTTCCCCACCAAGGACTGGATCCCACACAATCTCTCCTGTTTTCTCTCCTCCCCCTGCTCCTCGTAAATTGAACCTCATGCTTCCTTCATGTTGTAAAATCACAAAATTGGTCTTGGAGAGAGGCCTGAGATTCTCAAAGATGGATTTTTTTCAGTGAGGTCAAGCTGCTTGTTTTTTAGCACTGTAACAGCACACTGACAGCTGTTTCCCCTCGAAAACAGCAGCTTCCCCAATCTTCTTCCAACACCAGAAGACTGAGCTGTAAAATACATGACGACATCTCTTTATATTACACATCTGCAAACACCGAGTGAAAAACTGCTCACACCCGTAATTCCCCCTCGCTGTTGGTCTCCCAAGCTCTCTCAGTTAGGGGGCAAGCCACCTCTGAAAAAGTTTTCCCAGAAAACTGGCTCACACATAAAATACACTTCCACCAAGAACTGGGAATGCCCCGTGTGATTGGATCTTCCGTGAGAAGCTGCAATTCCTTTTACCCTTGGCCAAGCCAGATGGACATTTCACAGAAAGCCTTTCTTCACCAGCCAAACAGCATGAGGAGAGTGGGTGCATTTCAGGGGAACTCCAAAACTAGAGATTGAACTCCAATTAGATACTGGCTCTGGGACAGGAAAAGGTGTCACTTAAGGAAAGTGGATTGAGGGTGGAGGAACCTTTGTTCCACCCACAGTTCATGAGCCAGCAGAGCATCACTTCCCTTTCAATGTCCTACGTGACTGAAAGACATTAAAGGTGAAGTAACATCTCAGAATTGGGGTTATTTCACAGGAGATGATACAGAAAATGATACAGAAAGGATATAGAAAAGGATACCCCCCAAAAAATGGCTTGATACAGATTAAAAGAGTGATGATTATCTGTTACTCATCTCCATAAAATCTTGTCTTACCGAGTAAAGGTAGTTCCCCACAGCTTGGCTTTCAGTATGTTCTAAGTGCACTTTTATAAGTTTATTATGGTTATTTGAGATCATTTAAGATTATTTATGGTAATGAGGTGCACAGCTAATTAAGAGTACTTATTTTGTGCTTGCAGCAATGTGGAATAATCCAGTGAAAAATGGGCCAGCAAATAAAACCTGAAAGGCAGGTGACATCAGGGCTAAAGATGCCAAAGCTCAGTAGTAAATGTACAGTTTCTTCTCTGAAGCCTCCAACATAAGAAGGACATGGACCTGCTGGAGCAGGTCCAGAGGAGGCCATGGAGATGCTCCAAGGACTGGAATATTCCTTGCAACCAGATAAATAATTACAGAAGTAAAACCAAGTTTACAAACAGATATATTTGAGCATCTTACAGGGCAAAATAATGAGCAGCTATTAACATGATTTGGTGCTTGTGTGTGTTCACTTCAAGGATGGATTAGAGTGACTGATGAAGGAACTTCAACTTCCCCAGTTCAGTAAAATGGTACCAGAGAAATGAAGAAAAAGTGCCCAAGGGCACAAAACCCCATAGTTTTAACCATATGATCTCCTCTATTAAAAATTGTTAATTCAGATTTCAGAGAGAGAGATGAATTGGGAATAACTAAGGACAGACTTACTTGGTGTGAGAAATTTTAGACTGATGAGGAGTCATAATGTGATTTATCCAATTTAATAAAAACACACCGGCTTTTGAAATAAATTTAAAAAAAAACCAAAACCAAACCAAAACAACAACAAAAAATACCACCAACTCCAACCAACCAAAATTCCCAAACACCAAAATGGAAACAACATAAATAACATTTCTGGAGCAGCAAAGACTACGGAAGGGTAGTAAGCAGAGTTGTGGGATCACAACAAGGAAAAAGGTGTTGACGTGTATTTTCCAAGGTTTACAAGCAGCCAACCCTAATGAAGTACACAGCCTCCTCTTGACTTGCAAAATCAGTCTCCTTTTTTTT
This sequence comes from Oxyruncus cristatus, assembly GCA_013399855.1. Classification (NCBI taxonomy): domain Eukaryota; kingdom Metazoa; phylum Chordata; class Aves; order Passeriformes; family Cotingidae; genus Oxyruncus; species Oxyruncus cristatus. The sequence goes on along the minus strand of VXAY01006934.1, from coordinate 121,570 downwards.
TTTAAAATGTTTTCCCACAGAGAAAGCCATTGTTTTATTTATTCTCACACAAACACTCCAGAGAAAAAAAATGGGAAAGACACCCCATGACCAGTGCTGGCTGCAGAAGGACACCCCATGACCCGCTATCAGTAAGTGATAAAGTCAACAAAAGGGATGCAAACACTGGCATTTTGATTCGTGAGCGACACAATGAGGCTGTGTTTCAGATCAGGCTCAATTAATTGTCTCCAGGTAACCTGAAAACCAACACACCGCTTTTCCACACAGGAATTTGACCATTCTGTGTGCATTCCGTTTTCCACACAGGAATTTGATCATTCCGTGTGCTCTTCTCTACAGGAGGTTCTACCAATGTAATGAAGTTATTGCACCGATCAGGAAAAATACAGCAGTGAAAACTGAGGGTGGGACCGGTCGGTGAGGAGTTGAAATTAAAGAAAACTGATGATCCAATGAATGGATCCAAATGAGCCACATCCCAGTTTTGGGATGGTTTTGCACAATTAAGCCCAGTGAGGAAGGTGCCAAGGACAGCATCCAGCAGGGAAAGCTCGTGCTATGGTTTTACTACATTTTGTAGCTTCAGGCTGTGGGTTCACTCAAGCTGTCATTACTGGATCCGTGTAATCTGCTCCTGAGTATTCCCAACTTCCCTACACACAGCATTAAATGGGGGCCTGCAGCCCACCCTTGAGCTCAGTCTCCCCCACGTACATGGAAAACATCCTGTAGCTCTTATCAACATGATTCCAGCACACACTTTGCACATTCAGAGAGATTAGTCCCCTGAGCGGGAATAATATGACTATTTTTTAATTTTTCAATGGTTGTAAAAGAAAAAAAAAAAGAGGTTACAATTGTTAGTGACCAGAATTCCTTCCTGTCCCAGGAGCAACAACGTTCTCAGAAACTTCCTCAGGAATTCTCACTCCTCTTTGGCCATTTGTTATCAGTTGGAGCAGTGATGATCATTAGTGCTGGGAGCATGAAAAACTCATTACCAAAATCTACAAAGCCCTGCAAACTCCTGCATTTCCTGGCATGCGTTCCCATTAAATAAAAAAAATACTCAGATTGTCAGTGGTTTAGAATAACTGCCCAACAGACCTGGCTGAAATCTGGAATTTCCATCTACAAGAAATATCCGTAACAATGCAAAAATTATGGAGCTGGCCCAAAAAGCAGCAGCAGCAGCAAACATCAAGGCAGGACACAAAAATGGGGTACACTGAGATAACATCTCCACTAGCAGCTTTAAAGGTACTGAAGCATGCAGGTTCCAGTAATTTGTGTTAAATTTATTTGAACCTCCTGATATTTTTGGCCTCCTCATCTCCCGGTACTGAAAGTTACTCGTGCTGTGGAAGAAGTAGTGGCGTGGTTTGTTTTCACATCAAAGCCTGAGCATTTCCCTGCCAGCCCCCAAGTTTTTGGACTCTAAGAAATAAGGTATAATAACTCCTTATTCAACCTTATCATGGATGTCTACATTTTTATTACTTCCAAGTTATTCCTCTTCAGTGACGAAGAGGAAAGATTTTTTATCAGTCCACAGTAAAGGGAAACTTTGTTTTTGTCTTCCAGTCTGTTCTAGTTCTAATGTGTCTTTACTGGCCTGACAATTCCATGCAAGATAAACTATGAGTATCATATATTTGTCCAAAGACATTACCATGCTTTTATTCTGGTCTCATTTCTTATCACCTGAACTCCCAACACATCATTTACTTTTTGTCCATCATAGAAACTATCTGATGTGTCCAGATAATTAAATTACTAGCAGTGGTGCCAGAATTTCTCTGCTTTTTCAGAACAGCCTATTTAAAGCCCATCACTAGGTAAGTACATTTGAGACTGTTTTCATCATGTATAATGCCCTGCATTATTAAGACTTAATTTAATCTCCCATTTAATTGTCCTGTCACTATAAAACAGATTTCATTTCACCACTGGATATTTACAATGTAAAAGTTCTTTATGAGTAGGTTACTTAGATTTTCCTATTTTATAGGGAAGGTAAGTAACCACTTCAAGAGAGGACTTATCTCATTCTAAGTTAGACATTAAAAATAAGTCAAAACACTCATGATCTTTTTCTCTTTTTCTGAGCAGTAGGGAAGCCTGGACGCAAATTTTTCCATAGAAAGTAAATAAATCACAGAATCATCAAATGGTTTGGGTTGAAAGGGACCTTAAAGATCATATAGTTCCATCCCCCTGCCACAGGCAGGGGCACCTTCCACTATCCCAGGTTGCTCCAAGCCCCGTCCAACCTGACCTTGAACACTTCCAGAGATGGGGAGTCCACAGCCTCTCAGAGCAGTAAGACAGATAACTGCCCTCAAAACAGCAAAAATCCAAAAAAACAGCAGTCTTAGCTAACAGTTCTCCATCCATAAACAAAGAACAAAGATAAGCACAAAGATCTGCCCACTGCAGATCTCCTCTCGGATCTTGACACTTACTTTTGGACAGGATGACTCTCTTAGAGAAGCTTCTCTCTTCCCACTGATTCCAGAGGGAGCTGGGAGCGCTGAGACTTGGCACAGTTTTTTAGAAGGCTACACTTAGACGAGATTGTTGGCACTGTGAGATCCTTCTGGACTGCCAGAACAGGTTTAAGAAGGTGCTAACAAGTCTTGATCATTCTGAAGTACATCACCTCCTGCAGATGCCTTTCCTGACTTACACGGCCTGGCCACAGCCATCTCCCATCTGGACAGACGTGGGAAGCCTCTGCCCACAGATGTGACTGCTCTGAGGAATTCTGTTAGCTCTGTGGTCTCATTATTCACTACAATCAAAACTATTCCATCTTTAGTCTTCAACTTGCTGACAAGAAATACCAATTATTTATTGAACAGACATTTACCAAGGGACCCCAGAGCACTGGGGGCACATGGTGAAGAACCGACCCAAACAGAAGCACTTCAACGTGGTTTGAGAAACCAAAACCTCTCAGCTTCTCGCCTAAAACTGTCTTTTTCAGTAAAATATGCACACAGAAATCAGGACAATTGAACTTAAGTTTTCTTTTGTAAAAACGTGCTGATTTTTGATTAAAAAGAAAAAAAACCTGGGACAAAACAATCCCAGGGAGATGTACTACTGGCTGAAAATTCCATTATCTAAAACAACTGTTGCTTGTCTTCAACTATTCATCCAGAACTATGCCAGTTATGTAAATAATTGCTTACCATGCTTGTAACACTCACTAAATGGTACATATTTCCTGATGGTATCAACAGCGAGTTATTTGTCTTGATATTTATAATATCCTAAGACAACTATGACATAGGTATTAAAATAGATTACTGAAAATTACATAAACCAAATTTAGTTTGCACTTCTAAAAAAAAATTAGGCAAAGGTCAAAGAACTGCATTTTTTGACAGAAAAAAAATCCCTGTTTCTTAAAAACAAAAGATAGGTGCAACATCTTACAAAGTACAAGCCAGAAGAGTAATAGTACATTAAAATGAAGTTGTGTGAGAAAATCGTGAAAACTCTTAAAAATAGAGCTCCATTTATAAACAATTCTGGAGCAGAACTGTAAAAATATTTAGATGCTTCAAAATGCAAGTAGGCACCATAAGGAATTTTCATGTTCACTTTAGACACAGCTCCTCCAAATACAAACACAGATGATTGATTGGCCTTGTCATAATCCATCTGTTAAGAACTGACAGATTATGGGGAAAAAAGGCTCCTTGCTTATATTATTGAAGAATACTTATCAGTTTATAGCAAGTGAAGCAATGCAAACACAAGCAATTACGAACTTGCTGCTTTTGGTGATCCTACCAAATAGATCATTACTTGCACAAATACCTTTACTAACCTGGACTAACTCAGAAAAATGAGAACAAATGGCATATGCTATAAAATTCTCACATCATTTGTGTTAGAGTACAAAAGTGGAGTCAAGCCAATGGCTGCAGTGTTACTGTAAGCAAAAGAAAGGGAGAAATTACAATAACAATGAAAAAAAACGACCTGTGAATGCTTGCTGGGACCTCAGTAGGTGAGTAGCTGATTGTGTATCTCAAATTTGGATTAAGTTGCTATTTCCTTTTCCAGCCAATGCAGAGATTTAAGACATAAAAGCTTACATAAATCAAACTCATGCTGCTCTCAAGTGCAGCTGCTCTTTCCACGTCACTTCTTATTACAGGCTGTCAGGGAACAGTTTTCCCTTGCAGGTAACTCTTGGGGATTCTTACCAAAGTGGAATTTGACAAGATGAAGAAAGCATTTCTATTCTGACCCACTGAAATCCACAGTATCACAAAACCACCTTTTATCTGTATAAAAGCACAATTAAATGCAACTGTGCCTGGGCAAACCTCAGTGAGTTTTTAAAAGAGGTTATAATGACTTTCCATTAAAAGCTCAGCATATTTATTACACCAATAAACTGACACAAGGTCTGTCACATTTTATTACCATCTAAAAATTGGCACCTAAAACCTCCCTAATCCATTGTACACCAGCTTTTCCGTGTCATTATCACTGATGGAGAGACTGGGGCATCATGAGGAAGTTATTCATCCCTACCTAAGTTACACACCTGAAGTAAGGAAAAGAAATGTCAACAGTCAAGGCAGGGAGCACAAGAGACATGATACCTAATGTTTAGATGGAGTAGTTTGTATCAGATATGGGGAACTGATCACTGCCACTTAAACAGCATATATATATGTGAAAAAATGTAGAAGAAAAGCCAAGCTTAAGTGAGTAAATCTGCATAACTTCCCCATATTTATCAGAGTAAAACACCAAGACAGATTAAGAACACCAGCGACTTAAGTACATCGTGGATTCTCCCTCCCTTTGCACAGTTTGTTTGCTTTGCAGTTTATGAAACAAGGATACAAAGACACTCACAGATTGATTGATCTTGATAAGATGACAGACACAGTCAGGAGGATGCACCCACAGGGACCAATTTCGAACTGAAAAAGAAAAGGGCTGGTTTTATTTTGTTTGTTGCGCGTTCTTTTTTTGCTCCAGCGCTGGAGAAAAGCAAATGGAACCGAAAGCAGAAAGAGTTGTTCTTATTTATGCTAACACTGAATTTGTTGCTGTGTTTCTTAAAATGCAAAAATCTGTCAAAGTGCTCGAAACACTGCTCAGAAGTCTGGCAGCTGAACCATAACAGTTTTAAGATCTCTATACACAGTACCTGGTGAATGTTCTGCTGAAGAAATACAATCAGGTCATCATATCTTGTGGCACTGTGCAGTATTAGCTAGGAAGAAATGTAAAAAGAAAAAAAAATAATAACTCATTTTTATATGAACTGAAAGCTGAAATAAAGTAGCCAAAACTAGAAAGACTTGAACTTGAAAAATTGGAATAAATATCCAACAAAATCTATCTCTTACTGTTGTTACTCAGTAACATCTCAACACGTCCTGTATTCTCAATTTTTAAATACTGCTTCTTTTCATGGAACAGACTTTTGGATTCACTGTTTATGTAATGAAAGACAATTCCCAGAACAAACATAGGAATGCTGCAGCTTTAGAAAACATAGGATGGGCAAGTAGCTCAGGGGTTTGTACCCAAATGGTGAGGCACCTACAGCAGGCTTATAGCAGAGCACTTACCATACTCAGAGAATACTCTCATGAATATTCTTAGCTGACATGAAATTCAGAAGAGCTCACAGATCCAGGCCTTTACTTCAATATTCTTTGCCTATTTTCCCACCTTCAGATTTTGACAAATCCATTCCTCCATTTTGGAGGCCAGTAATATCTCCTTAAGCCACTAAAGCCTGGCTGATAGCACCACTGCTTGCAAAGCCATCTGAGAGCTTCACACGGAAACAAGGCACAACTGGAAAAGTATTTTGCCACTTGGAGCTTCTGGAGGGAAAAAAAATGGCAAAGAATTCTGTGTGAGACAAGAGGAAAGTGGCCTCTTCTCATGCTCATGGCCGTGGTGGAGGAGGAGAAACCTGGGAGGACCCACGTTCACTTTTACTGCGTATCATCAAAAGCCGGGGCAGTTTATAAGCTTGAAAAGTAGATGGAACAAAAAGGACTTCAGAGAGTCCAACTGTCCACAGATGCTGGCCAGACTACAGGATTTTGTTATTTCCAGTTGGTTTTTGGATCATAACGGACCAATTTGACATAAAAGGTTTTAACGCACTAAGAGAGCAATGGAAATCAGATTCATTGTACCAAAAAAAAAAAAACACGGCAGAAAGAGGATATATGGAGAGTGTGAGTTACACAGAGCCTTACAGTTTCTAAGATTCCATCTGCCTTGTATTTTCCTATGGGAGTGAACTGCTGTCTTCCTGATGGCCTGGGGAGGATATTCAGACAAAGCTCACATTAAAAGGAAGAAAATGGCATTAAAGAGAAACCAACATGTTATATGAACTGAATGATGACCCACGCATTATTATTTTAATCGCTTTTTTTAAAACAGACTTTTTTAAGTAAGTTCACATTACATATTAAATTTCTATCAATGAAGCAAATACTTTACCTGTGCCGTGCTCTCTCAGTCTACTTAATACAAATTAAAAGTTTCTCCACATAGAAAGAGGATAAATATAAGTTTAGGATGTTAATGACAGTTTTTACTGATAGAGCTATGACATTCAAACAAGTAGAAGATATATAAAATGTCATACAGAGGAAGCAGATTGGAAATGTAAAATATGCAAAATATAATTTGAAACGTCTTTGAATTTGCTGCTTCTATTTCAGGTTTAAGAAGGATTTCTGTGTCCCAAAGCCTCTCTGTTATTTTTCAGCTATCTGTGTTTATCTAATAAAAGAAATTACCCAGTCTCACAAAACCTGGCTCACTTATAAAAATATCAGGTAGGATCCAGTACAGCCAAACCTGGCAATCTAAAAGTTGGATGATCTGTGCACAAGCAGCTGAACTGCACAGCATAAATTAAATAGCTAGTAGGTAAATACAGCAAAGGAAACTTAATTCCAGCCATAACAGAATATCCTGCAATACAGGAGTAAAATGCTGCATCTGGAAATACAACTCTTAGTAAAGATTCTGAATTAATCCTACACTCAATCAAATCCACAGGATCTTTCACAGCAATTCCGAGGAATTTTGTCCCAAGCTACTGGGAGAGCAGAAACTACATTCTGGATTTCTCCCTAAGCCATTTTAGACGGCAGAAATACAGCTGGCAAAGCTTTCCTGCTGCGAATTACGTACACCTAGAACAGACAGAGGAACAGGAGCACTGCACAGCAACTAGAAATGCTTCTCCTACTCACAGGGCCACGATGGCCTTTTCGTGGCCCCCCGCTCGCCACAGGATGTCTGCGATGGCCATGGTGAGGCACTTGGTCCTGTGAACTTCTGAGGGCTGGAGACAACTGCAGGTCGGGGAATAAAAGAGAGAGACAAGTTCCAGAACGTGAGGGCAAACGGATTCACGGCAGGTTTGTAGCCAACAGAGCAAAAGCGTTGTTGGAGGCTGTTTAGGTGTTGTAATGCCTAATCACGAGGCAAGTTGCCTCAGGAAATCATCATTTAGGTACCTCAGTTTCTTCTACAGTCCAAAAAGAGGCAACTTGGATGGCCAAAACCCCTGTGAGTTGAACAGGAAGCTGGTATTGTCGCTGAGAAGACATTCCAGGTATAAAGGTGCAGTTGAATCTGTCCTTTCTCTGAGGACTAAGCATCTGAGATGCCACAAGAGCATCATTCACCATGCACCCTCTGTTAAGACTTCTCAGAGGGAGGTGCAGTTGAAGTCACCACTGGAATATGGGCTTTCTGGAACCATTCTCTGAGATGAATCAGCTTAAACCTCATTTTTAGGCATTTAAGAAGGTACCTTGGACCTCACTGAAGACAATCAGACGCAGCGAATAGAGCCCAGCTTCCTCTTTAGGTTGCTATAAAACAAACTGGGCGCACTGGGCGGGTTTCTTCTGAAGTCAGAAGCAAACCAGACATTTGAAGGAAGTAAATTCACCAAGGTCAAGTGTTATCAGCTGTCTGTTGTATTTTGGGGGACGTGGACGAGCTCATGTTGCTCATAATGATGGTTAGACTGCTACTATGGGTACTCAAGCTTTCTGGCCTATGTCTGTATGTTCTATGGCAATACCCTTGTCATACAAGTGAATCTAAGAGATGAAATGCACAGTCACTACTTCTAGGAGATTAATACTGAATATGGTGTCTGATTTATGACAAATTATTAAAATAAGACTGTTATTATCATTAAAAGCAATGGACAAAAATCAGGAGAAGACTAAATAAGGTCTGATCAACAACAGGAACTGATTATGCACAGATCTATAATCACACCCTGACAACTAGTCTTGCAAAAGAAATAGATGCTCTTTCAGAGTACATATTTATAATTGGTTGGACAAGAAAACCGGTACTTCAGGGAACAATACTGTGTTGGTAAATAATGGCCAAGAGAAGCAACTTCACCTTTAAATCTGTGATAAAAACAATATTCTCTAACAGAATCGTTTTATGTTTTAAAATGTAATGTTTAAGTTGTAAATATGATTTTTAGTTTCCAAAGGCCTTCATACTTAATTTCTTTTGAAGTTTTTTAATTACTTAACTGCTGCATAATGTTACTACCTACTACTAAACTTTGTGCAAAGTACCAGCTCCAGTAAACACTAGGATTGTATGTTATTTTTTTTTTAATAAGGTGTGCCCCAAAGTGGTGACCTAAAACATCACAGTAACTGACCCAGAATTGCTCAGTGGAGCATCACTGCTCCTGAAATATTTTCACTTAGATGTTTGGCTTGGAACTTAACACAGTGATGTGCAAAACCATGGAATGTTCACAGCAGTCTGTTGATCCCGGACATGTAAGAACATTGTGAACACACATCCTACAAACTGTGTTTTGTGCAGTCTTCTAATGCCTCCTGTTATTCCAACTGCCAAGAGGTGAATGGAGAAATAAAGGACCAGGAGGTCTAAAAGTCACATAATGGAAAACTGGCAGATCCAAGAATAAAACCCAGCATCCAGGAGCCTGAAGAAGTGGCCAAGAGATCCATGCCCCTGGGAAGAACCTAACTGGAGTTTTCTTTGGTGGCTTCAAGAATGGCAGTCTTTGAAATTCAGATATTATCAGTCCTTGAGTGTTACCAGCATGGGAGATGATGTCAAAACTTGTTCCCAGTGTTTGAGTAAAAGATCTAATAATTGAAAAGACTAAACAAGGAACATCAAACATCAAAAACTTAAACAGGCTTTCAAGTTCAATGTCTGCCTTGAATATAATGTTCATTTAGGGAATGTTTCCCTCTCTGAAGGATGTGAGATATGAGAAATAATTGCTGAGAGTTTTCAAGTAAAAAAAAAAATATAATCACAACTTTCTCTTATGTCTGCCTGTGTTCAAATACAGACACTCGGAGATCTAGAGGAAGCACAGCAACTAATTTATGTGTCTGAGAGAGAAAGCAGAGGAAGAAGGAGACACGACAATTATGACCTGAATGTCGAAGAAGCCTGAAGTCAAACACTTCGTGTGAAGTGGGTGATAATCCTAAAATCCAGGTTAGAATTGGACTGGAATATTAATCCTCTCATTTCAGACTCTGAGACTTCCCTTTCTTTCTGCCAGACTAAGAGCTTCTGCCCATGGCAAACACATCACAAGAAAAGTTTGTTTATCTCAGGAATAAAAAAATGAAATCTTTTAAAACTATGCGAATTATAGGAGGGGAAAAACAGGAGGCAAATACTGCCAAGTAAATAGGATAGGTTGGAGCTGGCATGAGTTGGAAGACATAGTTTAAACAACCTGGCCCGAATCCATTTATTTGGGTGCCACATAATTTTATGACATTTATGATCACTGAACCATGCTGAAAGAGGAAAACTAACATCTCTATTTTTACTAGGGGTGACCTGAGACACAAAGGGACCAAGGAGCAGATGATCAAAGGCTGTCCTCAAAGCTGAAACGAATTCTTGGTTTTCACAACCAGAAATAATTCTTCCGCGGAGGTTCCTGGTCATAAAATCTAAATATGTACTGAGGTTCTTGCAAGGAGGTTTCTGAGGTTTTACTTTTATGTAGGCAAGTGCCTCATTCTGCCTTCAAAAGTCTCATGATAGTCTGAATTAGAACACTAAAGTTTTGCTAGATAACTTCTGCACTTTTAAGAAGTGTGCTTTAAGTGACTTCAAGGAACAGGCAACTTCCAAGTGACGAATTCACAGCATCTTGTTTATTTGGCCCTTGTCTCAGCATCCACAGGCAGCCAGTGCCAGTAATAACCAGCAACAGCAACAACAGTAGTAACAGCAAAACCTTCAGGTTTGTATTTAGACTCCAAGCCTGGTTTTCCATGTTTCTAATGGTTTACAGGTGTCTTGTATCAGGACTGTGCACCCACTACTGCTCCTGAACCTGGACCACCTGGGCCTGGGAATCCTTTCATTAACTGCCAGCTCCCATCCTTGGTGCTGAAGACAAATCCTGATGTTCTACAGGCACCTGCTTCTCTCTGTTATCGATGAAAAACAGCCCAAACAATGAATTTACATTAACTGTCAGACAAAACTAAGGAAAATCAACTGAGACCCCATCACTTCCCCAAGCAGTATAAGCAGAAAAATGGATATTTTAGGCCCAAACTTAATACAAGATGAACATTTTTATATTGCAAGGGAATGAAGTTGAAGAAAGATCTCACCATGAAAGCTTCTCTTCTGACTAAATTGAGGCCAGGCTAATTGAGGTCACAAATAACACAACGTGGTGGCAGAGTAAACCAGTGAAATAGTTTCCCCTATTTAACATTCAGTTCATATAAAGCACAGGGATGCTTTGTGGAATTTTTCTTTTGTAATGGACTTCATTTCTTATTGAAAACAGAAGGAAAATATATGAAATCTGGTAATAAAGTAATTTTTGAGGCAGTATTTTCCAGCAATTCATTGAATAAGCCCTTCTCCTTTAGCAAAGTGACAAGTACACTGATATTAGAGTAGTCCAAGCAATTTCCTTCACACTAGCAACACTGAACAATATTCCTTTAAAGTAAGTAGAAAATACACATGCAGAATTTAAATTCAAATCCTATTAAGGAGTTTAAATGTGAAAGACCAAACACAGTAGCAACAAAAAATATAGCTTTAACTTTAGTTAAATCTCACTGAGATTCTTAGTGTCAAAAACTGGATGAATTTCATGGTCTTTCAAACCTAGATCACTTTCTATTTGAAATCAAATAGGATCTCAAGGTTAAATAACTTTCATCGGCCTCAACTCAACATGGGTTTTTGTAGAGGTTCTGGGGTTAATCACAAGCAAGAAATTATACAAATAAGACCCCAACCTCTCAACTTCTACAGTTGAAAGGGAAGCAAACACAACTAAATCAGATGCCACTTGCTTTCTCTCTCAAAGTCCACTAAGTTCAAACCCAAAAGGCTCCCAAGTGGCTGCAGTAGAGAAATTTTTTTTATTTTTTTATTTTTT